>CATOUR010000308.1:0-600000 GCA_951848785.1 Callosobruchus maculatus
GGTTCTATAACTGCTGAATATTTGGCCTATTGTTTGTAGAGAAACAATAAACACTGGTTTTGTAACGGCTGAATGCAACTGATATGCAGATTTTCTGGTGGCATAATTTCCCTCTACAGATAACGTTTCTAGAGATTTCACGAGCTCTGAAAAATGTTGAGAAAACTTTCTGATTGATTTATATTTTTCGGACCATCTCGTCTCACATAATCGTGATAGGTTTGGAGCGTAGTTTCGACGTGTAGTCGATTCTCTGAAAAACGTTATAACATCCTTTACAGTGGCGACAGTATTTCTAATTTCTGGCACTGCGTTCGCATCATTCACAACAAGGTTGAGTTTGTGACTTGAGCAATGAAAATATAAAGCACGAGGATATTTTTTTCTCAAAATGGCTTGTACGCCACCCTCTTTTCCTGCCATTGTAGAACAGCCATCGAATCCAAACCCTACGCAATCTTCTTTGGAGAGGTTAGAACTAATTAAGAAATTGTCAATTGCTTCGGCGATTGCGGAAGCATTTTGTGCTTTTAGTTCAACGAACCCTACAAATTCTTCTCTGATTTTACTTTTGCTTTCGTCGTAGAACCGCACGCCTATTGACAGCTGTTCTTTCCCAGATACGTCTGCTGTTTCATCAGCTAAGATTGAGTAAGCCATGGTCTTCCGAACCTCACTAATTACATTCTCCTGAATAACTTCGCCACATAAATTTATTAGTTCGTTTTGTATTCTTGGCGAAGTATAAATTGCATTTCGACGGCACTTTTCAAAGTGACTCTTTAATTTGTTGTCCCCTGAATCGATTCTCAACTTCAATAAATCTAATAAAACACCCTCATCTGCTTGTTTGCCCCTAAGAGGCATATCATGTGTACCGCAAAATACTATACAAGAAATAATTGATGACAATATTTGTCTGTTTTCATCGATTGCTTTTTGGTGTCCACTTTGCAGTTGGATGTCTACAGGAACATTTTCAAGAAAATTTTTTGCAGCATTTGTCGCCGTTTGGTGAAGGTTGGTCGTTGCATGCTTTCGGCAGTCTTCATGCATATTTTTGAACTTTAAATATGGCCTGACCATAAACGATCCCAAAATTCCTCTCACAGTGCTAATGGGCGGAGGAAACAAAACACAATACTTACAAAGAGCACCTTTTAGTCGCTTGGAATATACTAGCCATGGTGAATATTGATCCAACCAAGCATGATTAAATTTTCTTTTTAAATGGCTTGCATCACTTTCAAAATCGTAATTTCTGGGCGGGATCCAAGGATTTTGTAACAACTCCCTCTTCTTTTCCGTCGATAGCTGGGTAGCCAATCCAACATAACGACCCAGATCATTTTCATGACAGCCATCGTCCACTATAATTTCAGGATCGACGTTGACGTCATAAGTTTGTTGGGATGTCGATGGAGAAGAATAGTCGGCAACAGATATATTAAGAGGTTCTACTGAAGAATTTGACGCTTGTCCAATGTTAGCATGCAATGATATTGGCATTACATGAGTGGTTTTATCATGGTTGTCATTTTCATCGCTTCCACTGCTACTTTCCCGACCTTTTTTTCTTTTTTCGCGTGGCCTCCCTAAAAAATGGATACACAGATTACCCTTACAGTGTTTAGGCGGGTTGCATAGGACGAAAATCAAAGATCAAGTTTCACATTCTCTTGCATATGGTTTGAACGCCAAATAATCAAAACTAGGTAAGTAATTTGAAATAATACACTTGTTGTGACGTTAGAGAAAAGGGATTTTGTTGTCGGTATGATCTTATTAATAAATCCAAAATATTGCAAGGATCTTTCTTTTATGTTTTTTTTTTAACTTTTTTATCACAAAATATTCACAAATGTTATTTTAGCTATTATAACAAAACCACGTGTTGTAATTAATAAATTTAAATATTGTAAGTAATGCCTAAGATATACACTTACAAGAGAGTCATAGCCCCCCTTAAACAAATCAAATAATCATATTAAGTATGTACTTAAGTGTTTTGTTTTGACTCACCTCTTTCAAAGAATTTCCTGATATCCATTTGACGGAGTAATATTTCCAGTTGTTGCGCAGTAAACGTAAATCTCGTGTCTCCGCAACGAAACTATAAGACACTATCTATGGCGTATGAAATATTCGCTCGTATTCCACTCCGAACTGAATTGTATTCGAACTAAATTCACGTGCTCTGCCTTACGTTCCGCTTATATATTGAAAATATTCTCGCTCCCGAAATATGTAGAAAATACTCGAGCTCGACTCTATTTCCATCCTTGTCTTATAATACATGCTATCACTGTCTTTTCTTTCCGGAATAGTCCATGCTAGAATATTCTTCGTGGTATTGCTATTCAATACTAGATGTCTCTATTGACCGTATACAGTATACATTGAGCCTATTTCTTTTTACTGGAAAAAGTACTGCCGTCCGAAACTAGATGGCGTTAGATGTTATTTTCTTCCAATTATATTCAGCTTTAATCCTATATGGCTCTGATTGTCTCGTCGGAAGCGGAAACTACGAGATACCACGGTTTTGTGGGAGATTTAAATTATATTGCATCGCTAACAGTATACTAGAGTCTGTCTAGTGAGTCGCGGCACAGAAATAACCGCGGCAAATTTAAAAATAATTTAGTTGTAAGCACTGAATAGAATATGCTATGAAATTTGAGTTTGATACTTTCACTATTTTATTTTATGAACACTAAGAATCTTAAACTAAATCTGTACAGATATATACTACTTAAAATAATATGCAACATATTGAATATTATTTTATTTTAGCATAGCATTGAAAACAAAAATTATATAATAAAACCAAACTTGCATCAAAACCGTACTTAATTTTTATTTATTCTGTCTCGTAATCAAAATCAGATTCTAGAAATTAAATTATCGACTATAAATCATTACTGACACTTTCATTTGTTAGTGATAACTAACAAATAATAAAAACGAAATAAAGAAATAAATAAAGTGTATCAAAACTTGATCAAAACATTTTGCGTTTCGTTTGACGGCGGCTGAAGGTCGCCATATAAAATATTCTAATAAATACGTTGTGACACGACCGACACGACTCACTATACAGACTCTATATCGAATGTTGTAGAATATTTAACTATAGAAAATAAAGAACAAATCTGGCTGAAAAGATATTTTGTTTCCAACACTTCATTTTGCGCAGAGTAGGTAACACGTTTTTAATTTTTATTTGCCAAAAAAAATTACATTTATTTAATCTTCTAGGGGGGGGCAGCTGCCCTCCCCTGCCCCTACCTGGGTACGCCCTTGTTACCATCCACTACATGGCGATCCTGCCAAACAAATTTGGGCAAGATTTTGGACCATTGGATTGGATATATACAAGTGAGCTTTGCTGATAAAATGTGTAACGCTAAGGGCCCAGAGCAGAGACTGCAGGAGAATGGTGTGGTGAACTCTAATTTTATAGTTCAAGAATCCGAGTACAATATCACCAAGGACGTAAAAATAATTTTGTACCTCATATTGGTTTTGCTGGGCCTCATGATTGTTTCGAAGGTGGTCAAATCCTACAGAAAGCACGTCAAAAGGCAAGTCCGCAAAGATCTAGCTATCTCAATGGCATCAGTTAACAACGCGTAAAGGAGACAATATCAGTGGTGCCTACTACGTACATCGTTTGCGTGAGTATGTATCTCATACATCGGCCACTCCTGGAACTGGATTAGCGGCTGCTGAACTTTTGGTGCAGTGATGAGTGCGCGGAAAAATGTGTGTAAGTTGCGGAAGTGTAGTTATATGAGGACAATTGTAAGTACTATTAGCCTATTTGTTTTGTATGATGCGGCAGTATTTTATTTTTGTTATTAAGAAGGTTTAGTATAGTAATGCTGGCAAACCATGATGAGTTAAGCGCCAAATTGAATGCCCTCAAAGATAACTTAATTAGCCAGAGTAAAAGAATACTGAAGAAACATCCTCCTAAGTCAGAATCCATTCGGGAGGAAGTAAGGCAAAATTTACTAAGACTTTATAATGATTTCACAGAAACCTTAGCTCGATCGTGGGATTCCTTAGATTCTCTAGAAAAAAGACTATGCAATCAGCAATTTCTATCAGTTAGAGACAAGGTCGTTAGATGTTTTCAGACACTTGACGTAAAATATAAGGTTCCAATTTCTTGCTTGGAAAAAATTGACCCAAATGTGTCGGAAGAGGAAATAGTTTCGGTCGAATCCGAGTCAGACGAAGAAAGCAATATCGAGCAAGCGCACATAGCTTCAGAGATGGATGTAAAGGATTTTTTTCATTTGGCTAGTAAAATACTTCCCACCCAGTTTGACGGATCTCCGGATAATTTACAATCATTTTTGGATGCATTAGAAGTATTAGAGGGAAATTGCACTAATCATACCAGCAATGCCGTAGCTTTTATCAAAACAAGATTAACAAAGACAATGAGGACAACGTCAGGAAAATAAGTGAAAAGTTGAAAAATAATATAAAATGTGACAGCTCGGCGTTACTGACGGCTAAAATTTTAAATTTTAAACAAAATACCAGAGATCCCTCAAATTACGCAGCTGAGATGGAGAGCTTAGCAGAAAAGCTCAGAAGCGCATTCATCTCGGAAGGTGTGCCCACAGAAGTTGCTGAAAAGTATTCAGTAGAAACCACTGTCCGATCGCTCGTTCAGAATGTAAATGCCGAAAAATCACGCATTATTCTAGAAGCCGGTTCTTTTTCATCCATACAAGAGGTGATAACGAAATTCGTGAATACGAGCGGTCAACCTCAAACTTCAAATGTAATGTTTCTTCGGAATAGAAACTTCAATAGAGGCCGTCGGGGTTTAGGCTATCAGGGCAGACAAAATCAAAATTTTCGAAATTCCTATCAAACCAACGATAACGCACGTGGTCGCCCACACAGAGGTTACAATCGGGGGCGTGGTCACCGAAGCAGAAATAATTATACTAATAATTATTATAGATCAGTCCGTTTTTGTGAAACTGATGCGGGCTCGGGAAACGGATCGACCCCCCAAACTCGATTGGGGGACAACAATTAAAAATATATTCCATAAATTTGGCACTTTCAAATTTTGTCACGCTTAAAACATATGCTACAGGTAGTCATAAATGTACATTTCTGGTCGATACTGGGAGTGATATTTCAATTTTAAAGCAAGGTAAAGTTTTATCGTACCAAAAAATAAATTCGTTGAACGCTAGCAAAATTAAGGGTGTGACGGAGGGACTCTGCAACTCTCTAGGTACTTTAGAATCTTCAACTATAATTGATGAATTTCAAGTTCGCCATAATTTTCATATTGTTGATGACAGTTTCCCCATCCCGGGAGACGGCATTATCGGCAGAGACTTTCTGGTAAAATATAAAACAAATATTAACTTCGAGAACTGGACTATAACATTCAGATTGGAGCGAAATGTTACTATTCCTATGTTTAGCAGCCTTGAAGAAAATTCTGTTTACGTACCACCAAGATGCGAAGTTGTTAGAGAAATAAATAGTTTAAAATATATTGATCAGGACTCCCTCGTCATAAATAAAGAATTACTACCTGGGGTTTTTGTAGCGCGGACCATAGTATCTAAGAAAAATCCGTTAGTCAAGATAATTAATACAACATTTGAAAGTGTATATTTGAAGATTCCTCATCTTGCAACTGTCAGCCTCGATCAATTTAACATACACAAAATAGAACTTGAGCACCAGGATCGACCTAATCAACTAATGAGTCAACTAAATTTAAGCGGAGTTCCAGAATTTGTTAAACATGATGTAACTAAACTTTGTATGGAATTTTCTGATGTTTTTGCTTTGAAGACTGATATCTTGGGTACCAATAATTTTTACACACAAAAATTGAAATTAAAGGATAACGTACCAGTTTATATAAAGAACTATAGGATTCCCAAATTGCAAAAGGAGGAAATAAATAATCAAGTTACAAAAATGTTATACAATAACATCATTGAACCCTCACTGAGCTCTGAATTCAATAGTCCAGTACTTTTGATACCCAAAAAACCGCTAAACGGACAGAAGCAATGGCGGCTAGTAGTAGATTTTAGGGCCTTAAACCGAAAATTAATAGCAGACAAATACCCTTTACCCAGAATAGATGAAATCCTGGATGAGCTCGGAAGAGCTAAGTGGTTTTCCGTAATAGACCTAATATCTGGTTTCCATCAAGTTCCCTTAGATGAAGACTCCCGTGACTATACTTCTTTCACTGTTGACTCGGGTACCTATAGATTTACTCGCCTCCCCTTTGGGTTGTCCGTCAGCCCTAATAGTTTCATGAGAATGATGTCACTAGCCTTCGCTGGTATAACACCAGAAAGAGCCTTTCTGTATATGGATGATCTGATAGTCATAGGAATCAGCGAAAAACATCATCTTTTCAACCTTAAAAAGGTGTTTGAAACGTGCAGAAAATATAATTTAAAGCTCAACCCCGAAAAATGCAATTTTTTCAGAAAAGAAGTTACTTTTCTCGGCCATAGGATCACAGACCGAGGTATTTTACCAGATAATTCTAAAATTGAAATCATACAAAAATATCCCGTACCATCAACAGCTGTCGAGGTCAAACGCTTCGTGTCGTTTTGCAACTTCTGGCGTCGGCACATTCCTAACTTTGCGGGTATTGCCCATCCGTTGAATAAACTGCTTAGGAAAAACGTCGAGTTCGTTTGGACGGAGGAGTGCCAACATTCGTTTGAGTATTTAAGAAATGCATTGTTAAGTCCAAAAATTTTGCAATATCCTGATTTCACTAAGACCTTTATTTTAACGACAGATGCTTCAAATCTGGCGTGCGGTGCAGTTCTCTCTCAAAACTTTGATGGAGAGGAGATGCCAATTGCATATGCGTCGAGGGCGTTTTCAAAGAGTGAAGTACATAAACCAATCATTTTAAAAGAACTTACAGCCATACATTGGGCCATAAAACATTTTAGATGCTATTTGTTCAATCAGAGGTTCATCGTGAGAAGTGATCATAGGCCACTTGTTTATTTATTTTCTATGAAAGACCCCACTTCCAAACTCACCCGGATGCGTCTTGATTTAGAAGAGTTCAATTTTGAGATTCAGTACATTAAAGGAAACAGTAACGTAGCCGCAGATGCTTTGTCAAGAATAAGCATTGAAACTCTTAAACAAATGCATCAAGAGCAGCAAGAGTATTCAGACATTTTTGCTATTACAAGGTCTATGACAAAAACGAAAGCTAATCAATCAGTTGATCCCAAGGCTATTGATACTAAAATAGAACCAAATTCCCTCCCTAAGATATACGAGACACTTAATAATTTCGAATCATTGACATTGCCCTTGCTGAAATTTAAGACTAGGCCTAGCTATATCGATATTTATATAATTGTTAAAAGAAAGTTACGCGCGCGGGATAGATTGCAACTCACTAACGGTAATTTTGCTCTAGCGCAATTGTTATCTAAGCTTGATAAAATGGCTGGTGATTGCTCTATTCCAAATTTAAGATTATATATAGACGACGAGTTATTTAAAATGTGCACAATAAATGAATTTAAAGAGTTAGGGCAAAATTCTCTCCAGAAACTATCAATTACTCTTTGTTTGCCACAAAAACTTATTACTGATAAAGGGGAACAGTTAGGATTGATAGAAAAATATCATGATGATCCGTTATGGGGAGGTCATTGCGGTCAAAAACGTCTGTTGAAAAAACTGAAATCTTCTTTTAGGTGGAAACATATGTCACGTGACGTCGCAAGATATGTCAAAAATTGTCATAAGTGTCAAGTGAATAAACCTCAAAATAAACATAATGAGCCTTTCACTTTAACTCCTACTCCACAGAAGGCTTTCGATATTGTTTGCGTTGATACTATAGGACCATTCCAGAGATCAGATCGAGGTAACGTCTATGCAGTCACTATACAGTGTGAGCTAACCAAATACATAGTCATTTTACCCATCCCTAACAAAGAAGCCGCCTCAGTTGCCAGAGCCATTTTCGAGGATTTCATTCTTATATACGGGCCTGTGAGAGAAATCAGAACTGATCTAGGCACTGAATATAAAAACGAGTTATTTGCCAACCTAGCCAAATTACTGAAAGCCGAGCATAAAATGTCCACGGCATATCACAGTCAAACTATAGGTGGCTGTGAGAGAAACCATCGAGTGCTTAATGAATTTTTAAGAATGTATATTAATGAGACACGGTCAGATTGGTGTACGTGGGCGAGGTATTTTGCGTTTTGTTACAACACAACGCCAAATACAACTCACGGGTATACCCCCTTTGAGCTAATTTTTGCGAAAAAAGCTTGTTTGCCAGACATGCTAAAAGGGCTCAAATAGACCCAATCTACAATATCGACGCTTACGAGCAAGAAGTTCGGCATAGGTTGCAACTATCTCATAAAAAAGCTAGGGAATTCCTTGAAAAAGCTAAGGGTGACAGAAAAGCTAAGCATGACGTAAAATCTAAAGGCCTCAGCATTTTTCCTGGCGATTTGGTCTTAGTATCAAATGAAGACAGACATAAGCTTGATTCATGGTTTGACGGTCCTTTTCCTGTCATATCCTTACAAGGACCAAACTGTGTTATAAAAGACAATAGGGGCAGGCAATATCCCGTACATAAAGATAGGGTTAGAAAATATCTCATTTAACATATTATAGTACTAGACAGGCCTGTCGCAAAATTTGTAGTAATACTTAATTTCATAAATTGCTGTCTGCAGATTTTCTAATTAGGAAATATAATGAGTAAACATTTGTATATCTAGTTAATTAAGACTAAGGTCTACGATGTGTTTAATGATACATCTTTGGTTCGTATTACTTGTATTATTATGACCTACATTTAGATTACAGGTTTGCTGATACACTGCGTATGATACCACATTCTAAGAATGACTTTCGCAAGTGGCCATAGCAAAAGCCATTCTTCGAAAGGGGGAGATGTAAGGGTTAGTTCATTGCTCCTTCAGACTATCGTAAGTGTGTCCGCATTTCCTGTTATAGTTTAGTATATCCATTGCGTTTCATTCACGTGTTAGCTGGTTCAGCGAACCTAAAGCTACCGATGTTTCCTATGCTAGCTAAGCGTATTGTATATTCATTCAATAAACGCATGTCAATCTAATAACATCCTGTTGACTTTCTTACCATCCACTACTTCTGATGGTGTAAAAAAAATATACATTACTATGGAAAATCTTCTCAGAAAATGCAAAAAACTGAAAAAAACTCAAATTCGTATTTTGTTTACTCACTATGTACAATTTCATCAAAAAAATGTGATTACTGCAATTTTTTTTAGTTGAAAGGTTTATTAATCAAATTCGAATTACATTCATGTCATAGAAAATTTCAAAAAATATAAATATACATGTAAATCGCACTATTGAATTTAGATACTTAATTCTGATTACGTTATTCATTATATTTTTTTTTTCGAAAACGTGAATCTTGTCATTTATAAATATCTTATCTGAAATTCCCATTAGTTATTCATTAGTTTTTGTCTCTTTGAAGGCATTTCTTCATCGTTAGATTCGATAAACCTTTCTGTCTCTAGTTGATCGTCGAAATCTTCAAGACAATCATCTTCGTCTCCAATATTATTTCCAGTCTGGCTCTCAACTGTATCGTGTATCATAGCGCATTTGAGTTAACGCATTGCGCTGATACAAGGAAGTGCGCCAGCGCTATAGTATCAGCGTATTTAATTTGTCTGCGTTACCCATGACCACTCACTAACGGTTTTACAGCTGCTACGAAATATCAGGTATGTAGTAAGGCCCAGACCCTGCTAAGTCCGTCCCCACTTCTCCATGAAATACCTTACAATGGGCTAAAATTTACCGTATGTCACTCAGGTATATAAATTATCTTACAACAGCAATAAATAGGCATCTACAAATATTATTTAAAGAAGATTCTACAACTTTTTCAAAATATTGTAGATGTCTTATTAAATATTAACTTATTTGTTTGATAATTATAGTAGGATATTCCAATTTGCAATTTTTTCGTTTACCAATGTAACATGAGATCTCCCGTTTTTTAAGTAAATAAGTGTAAATTTTAATAAATAGCTCAAAATTATTGTACATAGTGAGTAAAAAAAATTTTCGAATTTGAGTTTTTTTCAGTTTTTTGCATTTTCTGAGAAGATTTTCTATAGTAATTTATTAGTATATTAGTATATTTTTTTTACACCATCAGAAAATAGAGATTTCATCGAACGAAAGGCTCCCAAACTTTTTGAAAAAAGCTGAGACTTTGACGCCAGAATTTTCGATTGAAAATTGGGGTGCATTTTTGATCTTAAGGTCAAATAAGGCGAAAAAATGAATATTTTAAATCAAATAAATTACAGTGTATTTGGGACATAATAAGGTAAGTTTTCACCAAATTTCGTAAAAAAATTATTTTTTTTTGAAAAAGATAAAAATAAAAGACCAAAAACTTGGTTTTTTGAATTTTTCACCAAAATTTTGAGGTTATGTGAAAAAATTGAAAATACAAAAGTTGTAGACCTTTTTATTGCCTACAACTTTGCCATTTAACTTTTTTCCATAGGACGTGTAGTTTTGCCAGAAATCAAGATAAACCATTTTCTACCCTTAAAAACTCACCCCCTCCCTCTTCCCGATCTCGAATCGACCGTAATTTATTTTTCCTTTCATTCTTATCATATTCCCCTCTTTTTCTAATGGGTTTCCTCCTACTGTAATTTTTTTTCACCTTTTATTATTTTTGAAGGCTTCGGCACTGGTCTACGATCTCATACAAAACCGAAAACCGTTATTATAGCTGTTTAGATTTGTTTGTTGGCTGTGTTTATTACTGCAAAAACTCGAGGACGGATTCACATGATATATCAGTCCGGAAGGGTAAGAAGGGAACCCGTAAAAGGCAGGAGAAATACACAAAATGGGAGTTGCAATGTTGTGGAAGGTTTATTTTAGTTTCTTTTCAAATGATATCTGTTTGTCAGAGTGATAAATATTTGTTAACCTTTTATAGGTACAAAATTCCTGATGTCAACTTGAACCCAAAAAACTGTAGACGTAAAGGAAAAAATATGAATGTTCCAAGGTCACAGCACTGGAAATATACCACTGTAGGAATAAAATACAAGGTGTAACTAAATAAGTGTAAAACATTTAAGGGGGTGATTCCTCATCTAAAAAAAGATAGGATCTTTCATATAAACAAACCTAATGGGAGCATCCTTGTTAAGATACAGCCCTTTAAAGGGGGTACATAACATTTGTTTAACAATTTTTACCACAAGCATTAAAAAAGTTACAATGTTGTAATTAACCTGATATTTTCTACTACCAAACAGACACTTAGCTAGTAATTTATTTGGTTCATGCCATTGTTGTAAGGGGTGGAAAACGCAACCCCTAAAATTTATTTCGAATGCAACTTTTTATCTTATTATTTGTGTGTCTCTTGAATTTTTTGCCCAAAATAAACCAGCTCGCAGCAAAAAAATATTTTAAACAATTGCTTACAACTATTATTTTAAAGAACTCATCGAAAAACTTTGCGTTGGTGAATCTATAGCTACAGATCATCGCCTCTTGCACCAAAACAATGATAAGGACTACATTCGCGATTGCTTGAGAGAAGAGACGCCAACAGTTCATATTTAGATTTTTTAGTTTTTACTGTTAAATACAAACTATAAAATAATACAAAATAGTTTTACAAAGTATTTTTATTGTGTCTTCTACCTAGAATCAAAATTTTAAAGCTTTTCATTCAAAACTGAACAAGTCCAAGATGCAATCCACGCAAAACTCAACAAATACGTATCATTCTTTCAAAACTGCACAAGTCCAAAGCAAAATGTGTTTTAAAATGAAACCTCCTTTCTTGAAAAATATGGATTCATACTCAAAATATGAACAAATTAAGCTACTATTTATCATGCAAAACTGATTCAAATAAATAATTATTAAAGGTATTAGGTATTCAAAAATTGCGTTTCCTGAACAATTATTAAAAGTGGACATGTTGATCTTTGCATGAAAGCTCCTCATTTGAAAATAAAGAAGAAGAAACGATTGGTGGGTCCATCCAATATTAAGAGAGAGATTATCAACAGGATATTTCCAGCAAAATTTTGGTCAGCACAGAAAGCATCCAGAAAAATTCTACTCATATTATCGAATGTCCAAAATCATGGTCACTTCTTCCCACATTTTTGCCTTAACATCCTAGTGCTATAGTCATTACTTTTTATATCGTAAATTGCAGGCAGTTTTTCAATTTCACAAACAAAAACTTCCTTGTGAAACATTGTTTTTCGATTGTACCCTCAACGAATCCGTCGCACCGTCACCTCGTCTAGTTTACTCCGTACTGAACATCACGTTGCGGCATGGCCGACTGTACTCACTAGGCCGGAGCATGAAATATGGCAACACTGAATCTGGGGGCCGAGTTTGCATTTGTTGTTATGTCATGTGTGTTCTTCCAGGTGCAGAAAATATGGTTGGAAGGTGATTATTAATGTGTTTCTAATTATTTACCTGCACAAACGAAACTATAAAGATAACAAGATGCCTGCAAAGCGTGTAGTACCAGGTTGCAGCCCAGTAGAGGACTACCAAACCATGGCCCAACATCACCTTATTCCAGATTAAAAAGAACGTTGCAAGGTGATTTTTAATGGGTTTCTACTTATTTACCTGCACAAACGAAACTATAAAGATAAAAAGATGCCTGCAAAGCGTGTAGTACCAGGTTGCAGCCCAGTAGAGGCATGGGTAGAGGACTACCAAACCATGGCCCAACATAGCCTTATTCCAGATTAAAAAGAACGTTGCAAGGTGATTTTTAATAGGTTTCTACTTATTTACTTGCACAAATGAAACTATAAAGACAAAAAGATGCCTGCAAAGTGTGTAGTACCAGGTTGCACTAGCAATTGTGTGTCCAATAAGGGACATAAACAGAAGTGGGTGAAAGGTATTCCTCGGAAGGGCTGGTTATATTTATAAGGATAAAGACAATAATTTACAAACATTTCAAAGGATAAGACCTATTTTAAAGCACAATGTGGTACCTATAATGTTTTCTCGACCTCCCAAATATCACAGAAAAATACAGTTAATAGAACTCATCTGGGCATGGCTTGGGGCATACCTACGAAAGGATTTGATAGTGAAAGGGAAATCAAGACCAGCAAGAATGGCTTCACAGTGACCTAATAGTGAATTTTTCTAGCTCAAGTGGCAATTTACAAAGTAAATTGAGTGTTCATTTAAGTGGAAGTGGCAGCAGGAAACAGGTTGCGTTTATTTTTATTTTGTAGTGTCTGACTGTGATGAAACAGACATCAGATGTAAGTGGTATTAGTAGTAGTAGTTCTAAAAAGTATTTTTCTCAATTTATTAACCGAGATGAACTCTAATACATATAAAATGTAATGATTATTCTGAAACTATAGGGCCACTATTTGACAGTTAAGCCACGTTGCCACATCTAAGGCTCCGGCCTAGTGTAGAGACGGACATGGTTGCGGCGACGATCTTAACGCGTCGAGAGCGTTCTATAACGTTCACCGCCGACGGAAGGAAACACAACGCGACGGACTTTCCGTTCATTCAGTAGCGCTCGTTTGATGGCACCGTTCTTATTACGACACGCAAACCGCCGCGTGAGATACGCTGCGGAAATTTTGCGCGTGTAGTTTAGGTCTTACACAATACAACGTCTGTTTAAGAGGAGGTTATAGTACGTAGGCATATGTAACCTAACCCAACCCAAAAATTTTTTATCTATGGGCATATGTAACCGTACCTGTTTTGTGGGTATATGTTGTGGGTATATGAGAGCTCTTTGCAATGGTTCAGCTGTAACCATTTTTTGACTATTAATTTTGAGATTACTAAACTGAAAAAATATAACCATGAAGAAAAAGGATAGTTCTAGGCAAATGTCGACGTATTTTTTTAAATTTCCTAATAGACGTATTGCAGAAAAGAGTCATCAGGTTAATTTTCAAGATTAAGAAAAGAGACTCTCGCAAGAAAACTTTTAAGAAATACAGCTTGTTGACAGTAACAGCCATATCTTCTTCTTCGGGTTCCATCTCCTAACGGAGGTTGGAAATCATCATGGCAATCCTGATTTTGTTTGCTGCCATTCTAAATAGTTCCGTGGAACTGCAGCTGAACCATTCTCTCAAGTTCCGAAGCCAGGACGTCCTTCTCCTACCAACACTCCTTTTACCTTGTATTCCGATTCTCTGCAGGACCTCTCTATTTGTTACCCTTTCCACCCAAGAGATCTTCAAGATTCTTCGGTAACACCACATTTCAAAGGCTTCGAGTTTATTTAAGTCTGTTTGTTTTAAGGTCCATGATTCAACTCCATACAACAAAACAGAGAATACGTAACAATGTAAAAGCCGCTTTCTGAGCTGCAAACTAAGATCACGATTACACAGAGCCTTCTTCATATTAGTAAAGGAGTTTCGCGATTGTTCAATACGGCATCTTATCTCTCTGGTTTGATCGTTCTCCTCATTCAGCCATACACCGAGATACTTATAATTACGAACTCTTTCAATCTGAACACCAGAGACAGTTAAATTAGCGTTCACGTTTGACTTTGTTATAGCCATCCACTTGGTTTTTCTGATGTTCATTGTTAATCCAAAATCTTTGCATAGATTGTTGGTCTTTTCTATCAGGTACTGTAAGTCATCGATACTCTCCGCAATTATTACCGTGTCATCGGCATATCGGATATTATTTATTATGCGTCCATTAATGTTAATACCCGCTGATTCTTCACCAAGAGCTTCCTCGAAAATCACTTCGCTGTACATATTAAACAGGAGTGGAGACAATATGCAGCCCTGCCTCACACCTCTTAGAATTTTTACCTCCTCAGTATAATGATCCTCCACTTTCACTCTCGCTGTCTGTCCCCAGTATAGGTTGGCTATTATTCTTATGTCCCGTTCGTCAATATTTTTCGATTTTAGAAGCTGTAACAACTTTTCGTGTCTGACTTTATCAAACGCCTTTTCAAAGTCAATAAAACAGGCAAACATGTCTTGGTTAATATCTAGACATCGTTGTATCATTACATTTATGCCAAATAGAGCTTCTCGTGTGCCCATGCCACCACGGAAGCCAAATTGTGTGTCGCTTAGGTTTTCTTCGATTTTCCTATGTATACGATTATGTATTATCTTTAGAAATATTTTCAGAGTGTGACTCATCAAGGCAATTGTTCTATATTCAGGACACTTTTTAGCTTTGCTGTTTTTTGGGATTGTAATAAAAGTGGAGGATAGCCACTGGCTTGGTATAATTCCGGTCCTATATATTGCATTAAACAAGTCTACCATGACATCGACATGGTCTTCATCTATTAGTTTTAAAATCTCTGCCGCTACATTATCGTTTCCTGTCGCTTTTCCGTTCTTTGCATTTTTTATGGCATGAATAACTTCATCCTTCAAGATATCAGGTCCCGTCTCCCCTCCTATCTCCGTCAGAGCTGGCCTATCATCATGAAAGAGCTCTAGTATGTAATTCTTCCAAGTTATCAGTTTTTGTTTTGTATCTGTTATTACGTTCCCGCTTGCGTCCTTTAGTATACTACAGTGTTTACTCCTAGTACCAGCCATATATTTATACTAAAATGTGCTATTTTTGCACTTAACCATAGTGACAAATTTATGCAGAACAATAGTATAAACACTATATTACATCGCAAGAACTGGATTTGATTTATGCGTTCTATCCCACAACACATCCTTGTATAAAAAATTAAAATCACCTGCCAGCGGAATTTAGAAGGTCAACCAACAAAAATGCAAAGTGCAAAAATTGGTGGATTCCATTTTTTAGATGGCATTATATAACGTTTCTGCAGGTGTGGGGGCGGGTTAGAATATCTCCCATCGTATATCCTGCGTGTCGTAAAAGGCGACTAAAAGGAACACCGAACTACTGTCGGTATAAGCAGTAAGTAACCGAAGTAACCTCTTCTCAACCAACAGCTTCGGGTGGACGAGTTGAGAAGAGTCAGGACACCTTCTTGTCCTTGGGGTGAGAAATTGCCCCTAAAGGCGGATGAACCAGTAGATACCATCTGGTCAACGGCATGAGGATGCAGAAAGCAAATGGGAAACTACTGCATTAAAGATCTTAAAGATATCCCAAGATGAGAAACTCGTAAAATGTGTAAATGCATTTTACGAGTTCACAACATGTCTGTTAAGACATTGTGACTATGATGATGATGATATAACGGGGGGGGGGGGGGGTCCGGACCCCATGCCTGGCGAGGGGGCCCAAATTAGAAGGTACGGCATTACCGGAGTAAAGCTAAAGTAATACACGGACAAAAAAATAATTAAATATATTTCCGCGGGATCCCAAATTAGAAACCCTAATTTAATCGCACCCCAAATCGGTGCAGCGGAAACTGAGGTTACGAGATTACAATAATGCATACAATACTCTGCTCATTCTTGGCATAAGCAGAAAAATTCACCGCTACATCTTCAAAGGCAAATTTTTATTAGAATATAGTGACGGAAATGATAGTGACATAGATTTTAGTAAGACACAATAAGCAGTCCAAAAATCATACTATCTAAAAACCAAAAATTTTCTTGATTAAAATACTCTTTTCAAATTGGGAAATAAAAATCGTTTTTACGATATCCAATAAGAATTGAATTGGCTAATCCAGCGTTGAATTTTCGTACCGAAACTAATGCAAATTAATTACTGATATCGTGAACTCTCTCCTGACCTTTGTACTCAATAGCGTGGTTTCATGAGATCCAGTCATGGATAAAATATTGAAAGGTATAATGCGATATAGGGCAAACAAAAGAGAAATTATGGTTAAACAGTTCCTGGAGGTGAAAGATAATCCGAAGGTTAGTATTGATCTATCTGTTAGCGATAAGTAACGATGTCATTAGCACTTCAGTTGCTTTCGCTTTTCGATTAAGCACGTGTTGCGCGCGCATTGTTTTCATCCGTTATAAAACGATTATTTCTTATCTTAATCATTCAAATCACCTGCATTATCTGCTTTCGCAGGTAAATTTGCGTTATTTTTTTTAGCGAAATCTCTGGTTTGATTCAACTATCCCGGGACTAGCTATTGTACTATAAATGCAGCAAACAAGGTTAAAGTCTTCGTTGCGTTTACGTTTCTAGTGATAGTAATGCCACGAATTAATTAACAATGTATACGAGGGTAGTACTACAAATGTCTGAGGACTAAGTTGCGAGAGAAGCAGATAGGTGTTATGATCAGTTTACAGAATACTTGATTTTTATACCTCTCGTGAGAAGACTTGGGAAACATATTCGTGCAATGTTATACATATCATAATATGCTCCTTAGGCATTTATAAATCATGAAATGGTTAGTTTTGCTTATTTTTCAAATGTACTGATGTATAATTTTCAGTTTAGTTATTATATGAAAGCTTTGCACATTTTGAAAATTAGTCCAGAAGACGGGGAGAAGACATAATCAAAAGCTTTAGAAATAAAAAAATTAGTATATTCATAAATGCATAAAAAACAGATTCGTACAGGCGAAAACAAGAGGACATGTTTTTTGCGTCAGTAACCTGAAGATGAATGCGTCAAAGGGCCTGACGTCACTTCTTTTTTTAGAATCACATCACACGTGACAGTTTGAAAATAAACATTATAATTTTTATAATAGAATCGATGAACTGATGAATTTGGGCATATTGTGTATGATCATTGATTAACGTTAATAAATGGTATGATGTATTTTGCGACCAATTAAATCACGTACAAAAATGTATAATGCTAATAATAATGTTGAATCCCTATATGTATATGTATATAATAATGTTAGTGTATACCTTCAACATAACGAAAATTCTTATGTATGCTGTTCAAGCATATGTTTGTTGTTCACTTTGTTTCCATTTCAGCCAAAAGCTGTTTTCTTTAGTTGTATCGACAGTAGGATGATACCGACTAGATTTACGCAAATGAATGTTGGAGATATGTTTATTGGTAAGACAATTATTTAATTTTCATATAGAGGTCTAGTCGAAAAGAACCCAATAAACTGTAAGGTAAAAGGTGGAAATTAATTTAAAATCTATAAAATATGACTTTCATTTTCAATAAAAGTCTACATTTCATGGCTTTTCAATCTACATGATGAAATGGATAAACAAGCTCCTTACTTCCTGACAAAGAGCACTGACGGGTTTTAAGGTCAACATTGTGCGATTGAACACATTAAAATATCTATGTATAATGTTGCATCGTTTAGCCGTCACCACCACCAGGTCAAAATGGTCACCATTTACTTCTGTACACAAATTCGTACTTCATTGCAAACCTTATTAACCCCTTGGCTACTAGCAATCAATTATTGGAATATTGTCACTCACTCGTCGTCTGTGGCACGACGCTACAAAAACAATTTTTTACCTAGTGAATTCTAGTTAATATTGAACTATATTTTCGACGTCATCTATTTAGCTATTTTATACACATCTAATTGTAAATGAAATGAAAGATGGCATATTTTCAGAAAGAAATTATTGAATGGGTCATTGCAGTGGTCATAAATTCAAATTTATACATTTAGAGGAAACATCTTATAGAACAAAATTTACAATCTAGCTGCTGTTTAAATGAAGAAATGTGTAATCACAAAGTTACGTTTTTTTTTCAAATTTTACCATGTAACAGAAAACGGGTGCTAACGTCATTAGTATGGGACGATACCAACAATCGTATGATTATTAAATTGATCACACGCCACCTCTAGCTATCATTGTCAACCTCAAAAAGCAATATGTTTACTCCAATCTTCCCTTATTAGACTAAGATCCGAATATAAGACGACCTTCACCGAACTGGTTAATAGATGAAAAGCATTTTATATAAAATTTAATATGTTAAAAAACATATCGCGAGTGGGTTGGCTGAAAAATTTCAGTCCAGGATATGATTAATCAAATATTGAAAAATTATTTTTTTTCCAAACATTTCACTGGTTTGGTTAATGGACAAATCACATACCAATCGAAAGTATAAGCCCATAGAATACGCAAACGTTAGGTTGGCTACGTTTTTCCCGTCCCAACTATAGGGTAGGCAGGTATAAACAGGTAATCAATAATATTAATTTGCACCGGTGTGGTTAATGCATGGAAACTTATATCGAAATAAAGATAATTTTATTGCAAACACGTCGATATAGGGTTGTCTGCAAAAAATCAGTCTGAAATTCCGGTTGTCGAATTTTAAAGATCACTATATTGCTGCTAGTGAATACGTGCGCCAGAGAGGTCCGAGCGAACTATCCCAAGATACATATACACTGAGAAATATCCCGTGTATTAACAAAGGACGCAGCATAGCAGCTGCGTGTAGCTCGGCCATTGAATGAAAGCGAGTGCGCATGTCATGTGTCCGTGAAATTGAAGTGATTTATTTGAATGAAACATAATCAAAAATTAAAAAAATTCATAAGATGTATTTACTAAGAAAGTTTTGAAGGTTAAATTATTATGCACTTACTGTATTCTCATCAAGAAAGTTATTAAGCTCTTCATTATATTTTTTACCCAAAGCAGTCACTTTTTTGTAGCACGTGGTATGATAACCTACAAAATCGAGTGATGCATTGGTTAACTCAACGCCACTGTATTTAAAATTTTTCTTTTTACGAAATTTTAATTTCAACGAACAGTTTTTATACGTTTCATCGTTAAAATCAAGAACATCATCGTCTGAATTGCATAGAAAACACTTTTTAGCCATTTTTTTATCACAATTTAATGTTTATAAACAACAACAATCAGTATAGTAGTAGTAGCACGCTTTTTGAATTCAGAAGAATAAGGCAAACTGTTCCAATACAATGATGCACAGCATTTACAATTTCATGACATGCGCACTTTGTTAATACACGGGATAGTTCGCTCGGACCTCTCTGGCGCACGTAATCACTGGTAGCATTATTTTGATCTTCAAGATTCGACAACCGGAATTCCAGACCGATTTTTTGCAGACAACTCTATACCGACGTGTTTGCAATAAAATTATCTTTATTTTGATATAAGTTTCATGCATTAGCCACACCGGTGCAAATTACTTTTATTGATTTACCTGTTTATACCTGCCTACCCTATAGTTGGGACGGGAAAAACGTAGCCAACCTAACGTTTGCATATTCTATGGGCTTCATACTTTCGATTGATATGTGATTTGTCTATTAACCAAACCAGTAAAATGTTAAAAAAAAAATAATTTTTCAATATTTAATTAATCATATCCTGGACTGACATTTTTCAGCCAACCCACTCGCGATATGTTTCTTAACATATTAATTTTGATATAAAATGTTTTCATCCATTAACCAGTTCGGTGAAGGTCGTCTTATATTCGGATCTTCTACTATGTGATCTGTACAATCAAATTAAAATACTCGTTAAAAAAGACAGATGCCTAACAAAACTGAAAAACGACGTGAGTCAAGTGCGACAACAAAAAGTATCGACTAGAAAGTGATTACTATACCTCTTATCTCATCGCTGTAGTATAACAGTAACTTCAGAGGTTGTTTTCGCTGCGTTTTCACTCATCCAATATTATAACTGGAATTAGTCTAATGAGCCACTTAAAACATCAATCATTTCTATTTTATGATATAACTTTAGTACGTTATAACGAATCCTTCAAAGCAATTTCTTTTTGGGTGCAAGGACATTGAAATATAATTAACAAAAACAGACACATTTCTTCTCTTTGCGGTTGAAAAATAGCTTAACATAGGAAAATTGTATTAGTTCAATAATATCCTATTAAACATCCCATACATAAATAACTATGCCCTTTTTCCGATTCAAAGCGTGTAACATAAAAGTCAAATGGTTAACGTAATAAAGTATGGCAGGCAACATTGCTTTCTTTTGTAGCTTTCGAGTTTGGAATATGGCCAATCTTAGTTTAATCTACATTATCATTTCCAAACCGTAGTAAGGTCGTATCATCGGGTCTGAGGATATTTTTTTATAACTGAGCAGACCGCGCAGGCAGAGCCTAAATACCAGAGTACCGCGGCTGCTGTGAAAGGGTTATGTTAGGGGAAGTCTGTTAACGCGAGATTTGAAAGGACCAATACCCGCAGGCCCAATAAATACATCTTCTGGCAGTCCATTCCAAGCCTTGGACACCCTGGGAATAAATGTGCGTTTGTACCGCTCAGTTCTTGATGTATGAAGATATAGAACTTAACATAATAATATTCGGTTGTATTATAACCCTGAAAATGAGAGCTGAAGTAGTAAGGTGATACCTAAATATTATATGACGTAAAGGCGGCAGTTGATTTTTTTAACATTTTTGAGTTCAGTGGTCTCCGATGAATTAAAATTCGAACGTAAAATAAATATATGTGTATTCATCTATCTATGTAAGGCAGTAGTGCCTTTTTCTTTGGACGTTCGTTCATCAAGTGCTTAAGTTTATTGTGTTATTTTGGGCCAATTATTTTTGTTCAGGACTCAAATTCTGGGCATTTTAATGACTGCTCAGATTCCGTCCATAATCAAAACTAAGCTCAAAGTTTCTGGATTTCTCGGAAGAATGGTCATCCTAATTATTCTAGTACTATTGTATATTTTAGATATACCTTTCCATATTATATTATTTGGCTTTGGTTACAGTTAGAAATGCCGGTAATATAATTCCACATTCTCAACACTTTCTGGATGAAATCACCATGAATGAACCAGCTGCTTTGGAGTTAGGATGTGTGGTAAATGACATAAGGCATATCGTAGTTTGTGGACATAGTGACTGTAAAGCCATCAATCTATTACATAAATTGCAAGACAGAGATTTCTCATCCCAGGTAAGGCACTTTTCAGTTATCTATGTATATAATAGATACAACAGGGCTGATGTTTTCGTGTGTAGTTTAAATGAAAGACTAGTAGATTCTGTAACGAAATGAGAATACAAGTACAGGTATATTATTGATTTGTATACATGCAAAATGCATGTTGGGCGCCCCAAAGACTCTTAGTAAAGGAATGAGATTGATTCGATATTACGCACAATCACGACCGCCTCATGGTACGTTTCAACGAGAATCTCCATAGAGCCTTTGAGTACACCGTTGGGCAAGTTAGCAAGCACACACTGTGAGTAAAAAAATAGATCGCCAATTTAGTACAATAAAACTAAACCAACTATCGAGAATATATTGAAACTTGTCGAAGCGTTTTAAAAACACCTAACAGCCTCCCGTTCTTAAAGATTTCTTCCTCATCTTGCTGACGTCTACATGTCTCTTTCCTCGTTTCTTTGACAATGCATGGTTCCGGGGTTCCTAGACCTGACAGACTTACGAACTGACACTATATGGCACAACAGCTAAGGTCACAAGAAGAATTGAATCTACTGGCTCTACAGTATCACAGGCGGACACTGTGACCGCTTGTCATACCGTAGAGCTTTACAGTAATTTAAAAACTGTCCCGATGATTATCCCTTTTCACTGCAGGCCGGATATATCGAGTTTCTTAAAAAAATAACAGTTATGTTAAGCGTTGTGTGTACATTTCGCATATTGAATACACTACTCGCAAGCGAAATCCAAACACTGAGAAAAAAGTGGATGCGGTTAATGAAATGCGGTAGGACTAAAGGCAATAATAAACAAACCAATTTGTCATAGTTAGTTTATAAATCCTAATCTGTTTGTTGATAAACTCCAGCGCCGGTACTCTGTAACTTAAGAGATAGAAACGTGTTTCTATCACCATGACGATTGGGCAGTTTCGGGTGCCTACCACAACGTGCCTCCTACGCTGACATATTTACGAAGGCATAGAAACACGTTTCTAAGTTACGGAGTACCGGCGCAGAGGTACAGCATCCCAAGCTACCCTCACAACATGTTCCAGTTCGTCCAGCGTAGTCGGAGGAATGAAGAAATCGCGAATGTAGCGACACATCCAATCCCATATGGTTCCAATTGGCGACAAATCGGGTGATCGCGGAGGTAGAGGAGCTCCCTGACCTCAGATTCTTGTAGAAACTTCATAGACACCCTTCCAATATGAGGACGCGCTTGCTGGAAGGACCCCTCTTCGAAGTCTCGGACATATGGAATCGCAACTGGTTCTAAGACCTTATTTACATAACGTTCGGTCGTTATTGTGCCCCAAATCACAAGTAAATGTGACTTGTTATTAAATGCAAGGTCCCCTAAGCCATCAAAGAAAGGACGGTGACCTATGCGCACCACGCTACACTCCATGGTTACAGCAATTGCTGTGAAACAGGCACCCGTTCTCGTTGGCCTACAACCTGACTTCGCCCAAAGTGGGTTAACTGCGTAGACTAGGGCTATCTAAAGTGTATTCAAATCCGCCGTGCAGTGGCTGTCAACAATAACACGCGCTTGGCGGCTGGCCTGTGGATGTCGGTCGCCAGAGCCGTATTCAAAATAGCAGTCACAGAGTCCATAGCATCGGATGTGGAGTAGCATTTATGAATCATATTTTTCCATTACAGCTGTATAGATATATTTACATTTATATATTATTCTTACCTTAGGAACTTTCATTTTGGGGGTAAAGTTGAGAAGGGGTCAATACTTCAGCCAATTATATCCTCCGTATCGATGACAATACTTTCCTTCCTCGTTTCCCAAATACGAAGTAAAGCTTCTTTAATAGCTTATAAAACGTGGTCCGCTTAAAATTGGGCAAGTCATTATCGTCATTCTCCTCTTTCAGGACTTTGTCAATAGTCGAAAGTTCATTTCGGAAAATGAACTCGTGCACCTTTCTCCTAATTGCACTTTTATCGCCATTGTTCACAAGGTCAATGCAACGTTTGCGATTCTGATTAGTTAAAGGTGTAGGAAAAGAGTGTCTGGTTCTGTATTCTCGCACCACTTTATAGACACTCCGTTTGCAGATATCTATTTTGAGTGCAACCTCTTCCACAATCTCGTCAGCAGCTGTTGTTAAAGATTTTTTTCTGGGTTTCGTATTTATATACTTTTAATATTACCTCCTTAAGCCTTACGTCAACCTGTCTCTTTTTTTTGACCTCTTCCTTGGCAGACTTATATCCTGTCTTGTAGCCACATCCATGGATTCATCTGCAGTGTCTGTACTACTAGACTACCTTCAGTATCTCCTTCAAGTTATCGGGGAATAATACAAACACCACTAATAGCTATTAAAACAACAGTACAACACAGATAACACTAAAATTCGCACAACACGGCAGGTATGCGATGATAAAAGCACGATGTACGCTATCATTAACACGACGCGTCGTATACATTGATAAACACACGGAGCAACTGAATAAAATACTCTAAAATACTAATAAGGTACTCTGTTGAAGACCCAGACGGGCGGCAGAGCGGCAAGCCTCTAAGGTGTTTATTGCCTTTCGGCCAATCGCAATGAAGGCCGCCTTACTCGGGCGGCGTGCGTGGTATCCTGTTTATTTACAATCTTCTGCACCTTTGATTTGAATACGGTCTATCGCCACATTTGCAACAGATGTCATAGTTTTTACGTGGACAAAAAGCCATGCTTTTTAACACGTACAAAGTTTTTTTAGAGGTGCCATGTAGGTAGATTGCGCCTGAATGATTGTACTGCCAAGATGTGCACATAATTTTAATGCGAATATCCCTTTTACTTCCCACACCGATAGGTGAGGGGAGTATTGTGATCGCGAAAATTTTCGATTTTGAGATAATACGTTTTTTGGGCGTTTTATGATGTGTACATAACGAAAATCCACGTCACTCATTTCCGTCGGTCTGTCTGTCGGTCTGTCGGTCTGTCTGTCTGTCTGTCGCGTTTTTCTACCTTCGTAATCTCAGTAACCGTTGATTGGATTGTGATGAAATTTGGGCAGCGGTATGCTGTGGGGTCGTAGTAGGTAATGTTCCTATAATTTTGAAAATCGGTGCTTAGGCGGCGGAGTAATTAGCAAAAAACAAAAAAAATTAAATATTGCTGAAACTTCGTTTTTAGGCGTTTTAGGGGTCCCTGATCATTTTCTATTTTTTTTTTGGTGGGGGTGAATTTGGGGTGGTTGGGGGGTGGGGGGTTGTAAAATTGAAAAATTTGTTGCTTTCATAATAGACTGTCCACTGACCTGTGAAGGAAGACCTGGCGACATAAATAACTTTTTTAGGTCCATCCGAACATTGCCTTTGCCTGTTACAGAAAGCAAAGGACTTAGAATTTTTGTTTGATGTAAACATACGAGAGGATTGCGTCAGATCGTTGTAACGAGGAAACTGTTAAATTGATTTTAATGAAATTTTTAAACGGCATTACTACCATGGCGAAGATGGAAAATGCGTATGGTTTTGATAAATCGTGCCAGTGGCGGCGCAGAAATAATAAAAAAACTAAAAATATAAAAACAGCTCAAACTTCGTTTTTAAGCGTTTTAGAGGTTCCTGATAATTTTCTGCGTTTTCTTGGGTGGGGGTGAAATTGGTGTGGTTGGGGGGTTGGGGGTTGAAAAATTAAAAAAATTCTTGTACTCATAATAGGCTGTCCACTAACCTGTGAAGGAAGGTCTAGCGGCACAAATCACGTTTTTAGGTGCATCCGAACATTACCTAGCCTATTACAGAAACTAAAGGACTTAGAATTTTCGGTACACTATACGAGAATTTATTGGTCTAAATCGTTTTGTATTTTGTAACGTGGACACTATTAAATTGATTCTAATGAAATTTTGACACAGTATATTGTTACCGTGGTGAGAATGGAAAACGCGTATGTTTGTTAAAAATCTTGTCAGTGGCAGCGTAGCAATAATCAAAGAACGCGACAAGTATGAAAGCAACTCAAATTCGGTTTTTAGATGTTTTAGGTGTTCCTGATCATTTCCTACCAGCAAAACTGAGAAGTTTGTAGTATCGATAATAGGCTGTCCATTGACCTGTGAAGGAAAGACCTAGCGGCATAAGACAATTTTAGGGGGGGGGGGGGGGTTGGCAATTGTTTGGTTGCAAGGGATCTTAGACTAAAGCTTCATGCTATGGGAAAATAATAAACTGGTGTCAGCGTAATGTGTGGGAAGTACTGAGTCAATCAACTTGACTTCATTTTTTTTCTAGATGTTCGGATTTCACTTGCTAGTAGTATATTACTACTTACACTAGTTTTGACGACACAAGTTGTGAATGAAATTGTTTGCTAGATAAAACCATAACCTTTATATTATAGGTAAAATTATTTTTTCCAGGATAATAGACGAAAATCGCCATTACGAGCTTGGTTATGCGCACACGCTCTCTCGAGCTTAGAAAAATTCCAACAGTTATCAATGACAGACTACAGCATGCCATTGCTGTTCCAGGCAGAAACACCTATGAGAAAATTCGTAGCCTATATTGATCCAGACAATAAGTTCAACATCGAAGACAAGTTGTCACAAATAAACACCTTGCAACAACTACAGAATATCGCAAGTTACGGCTTTCTGAAAAGGCGGCTCGAAAAACACCAGCTACACATTCACGCTGTCTGGTTTGATATCTATACTGGAGATATATATTATTTTAGTAGGGCTGCCAAGAGATTTGTACCTGTTGATGAAAGTAATATAGAAAGGCTAATGGATGAAGTACGAAGATATTATTCCTAAAAGTTTATGAATGGCTTTCAAAATATATTCAGATTCAGATACTGAGATTTTTCATCTATGAATTTTAAGAATATGAACATACTAAACTCTATTACCGGATACTTTAAACTGGCTTGACGTCTATTTGATTGGTATCAGCTGACGAAGAAGTGTATCTCAAATTTAATTTTTTACTAGTGCTGTTGATTGGCAATCTTGCGATCAGGACAGTATTAGTAATATTCTTACTGAATATCTCATTGTCAAAAAGTAATTACTATCTTTGTAACCAAGAAATTGCTTCAATATCCAGAAATTCACAGCAAAAATGGTTGGTTAAAAGAAACAGATTATTTTTTTTAATTGTGTATTGTTAGAGACTGTCATTATCACAAATAATATTTAGCAATAGGGACGATTCAATGAATGGCTTGTATCACCAGTGGTATATTTATTGGTTAAAATGTACAATGTGCAATGGGGTATTTTTCGAACAAAATTTGCCAAAAAGTAATGGCAATTTTTTGTAAACAAGAAATTGTTTCAATATCCAGAAATTCGCAGCAAATATGGTAGGTAAAAAGAAATAGATTATTTTATTGATTTGTATAATAAAATGCTTATACATTTTCATAAAAATGTTTCTAATTAAACTACTAGTTATTTGATACCTCAGTAATGTTCACTTCTAATTCAGGAAATCGATCCTGTGTCAACTTTCTGAGATAGCTCCACACATTTTTTACTATTTGTATAGCCATTGCGTTGCCCTTCAACGTTATATTTTTCTTCCATTGCTGTAAAAAGAAATGTTGCTTGCGTATGGTTAAGCTCAAAATGCTTTTATCTTCATTCTTCCTCATTTAAAGCGTAATCATCATCATTCAGACCATACCAGCCATACTGATATACTGAAAGAAACGCCGGATTTTCCGAGAAAATGTAAAATAAGCGTTGACCTCAGAGCATAGACAAAAACGTCACTAAGCGACAATTACTTGTCATTGACTGCCTGCACTCAGTACTGCCCTGTGTGCCTTCAAGGCGCAACATTGATACGCCAAGACTCAATCTGGAGTATTTTTAGTTATCACTAGCCGAACAGCTGTTCTCTGTTGACACGGCTGACAGTTTAAAGTATCGGGTAACAGGGTATACGAATATTTTTTATATGCTGATTATTGAAGTGTCTGTATATATGTAATCAGTTTTGTTTGGTGAGAATGAATATAAATGCAATGATTTTACATTCCAAAAGTGCCTCGAATTATTTTTGTTTAAATAAAAATTGTCATTTATTTTTGTATTTGTTCCCTCAATTCATATCCACTTTTAAATACTGGAGAAGAATGATGATGTTAAATAATATAGCATAGGAAAATTTTACTTCAAGAATAATTTATACGCGGTAACTCCGCTTTCAATAGTATTTTTAGTAAAGCTTTGCCAAAGATCGAAGTAATGCCAGTAATGGTAAGTCAAAAAACGACATATTTGTTTAAGGGATTTTTTTTTCAAATACATATTCGATATTTGGCAAAGCTTTCCTAAAAAAACTATTGAAAGCGGAATTATATATTTTACTTACCACACCGCTAGGTGAGGGGAGTATTGTTATGATGTCTACATAACGAAAATCTACGGCACTCATTTCCGTCGGTCTGTCTGTCTGTCGCGTTCTTCTATCCTCGTAATCTCAGTAACCGCTGCTTGAATTGTGATGACATTTGGGTACCGATATGCTGTGGGGCCCTAGTAGGTAATGCTGCTAAAATTTTGAAAATCGGTGCATGGGCGGCGAAGTAATTAGCAAAAAACAAAAAAATTAAATATCCCTCAAACTTCGTTTTTAGACGTTTTAGGAGTTCCTGATCATTTTCTACTTTTTTGGGTGGGGGTGAATTTGGTGTGGTTGGGGGGCTGGGGTTGTAAAACTGGAAAAAATTGTTGTATTAATCGGCTGTCCATTTTTTTTAAGTCCATCCAAACACTGCCTTGCTTATTATAGAAACCAAGGGACTTAGAATTTGTGATGTATACATACGAGTATTGTTTTAGATCGTTCTATATTGCGTAACGCAAAAATTATGGAATCGATTTTAGTGAAATTATGACATGGTATTACTACCGCGGCAAGGGTGGAAAACGCGTATGATTCGGAAAAATCGTGTCGGTGGTGGCGCAGCAATAATAAAAAAAAACAAAAAATATAAAAATAGCTCAAACTTTATTCTTAGGCGTTTTAGGGGTTCCTGATCATTTCCTACTTTTTTTGGTAGGGGTGAATTTGGGGTGGTTAGGGGGTGGGGGCTTTTAAAACTTAAAAATTTGTTGTATCCATAACGGACTGTCCATTGACCAGTGAATGAAAAACCTAGCGGTACATAACAATTTTTTTTGGTCCATCCGAACATTGCCTTGCTCATTATAGCTTCATGCAATGGGAAAACAATAAAATGGTATTATTATGGTATTATGTGTGGGAAGTACTGAGTCAACAAACTTGACTCCATTTTTTTCTATATTTCACGTAATGGAAACCACGTTTATTATCAATATAATATAGCACCGTTTAGCGATGAGCGGTATCTAAATTGAAAAGAAATTTTTAGTTTTCTGTTTTGCAAAACAACTCTTGATGATCTGTTGAAATTTGGTTTTAATCGAATAAAAATGTTACATTTTAGACTGCTTTCGTAGTTTCCATGTCGTTCAAAAAGTGATCAACTACTAACGGCACATTCTACGTTGGGGGATATTTTGTACACACCTTCCAAAGCTAGAGGAATTTGATCTCTATTTTTATGACGTGGCAACCACAGAAAATCCAGATGTGTAAAGAGGAAAATAATAGCTTTTTTCAAATCGAGTGGAATTGTGCAACGTGTCGTTTTGGATACACACCAACAGTAACAGCTAAGTAGTATACTGAATAGTGCCTGCCTAAGGACTCTGGATCTATGAAGAAATTGCGGCCAAAATCAAGATCTGAAATACATATAAAGCTGTATTGCAACAGTTTCCTAGTACGCTTTTTATAATTTTTGTATTTGTATAAACTACCAGGAATATTAACTGCAAAAAACTCCCCTAAAAGAAAAAATCGTTTCTTCTTAACTATTTATTGATAACGTCTGCATTATCAAAGACTGCATAAACTTATCTACATCAACAATGTTTTCTGAAACATTATGTTTTTTGAAAAAACTGTTTAACGTAATACATGCATCTTTGAGATGATCCGTGAACATTTTTTTATTGCAGCAGATAACAATTTCATTGAGATCCTCATCCAACTTGCAAGTTATAATCGTCTCGAAATGGTCTTTTAAGTTTTTGAGAACTGATGGCCTCAGCGTATGATCTCTCAAAACTAGGTTCAATATAAAGAGCCCTAAAAATAAAATAAGATTATTCAGTTTAAATATGTATCGTGGGCCAGCAATGAGGTTTTGCTCTCAGCTATTATCAATTATTACATGGATTCAATTTAAAAATTATTTTGTTTTTACATATTTTATACTACGAAAAATGATGTAGAGGTAGCCGATACTCTGATGAAATTTCAGAAGATACTCAAACGTTAATAATTTTTAGTGGTGGGTATCTAATCCCATATTACATTGCGAAGTCGGACCTAAAACACCGAATCATATGCATAAATATGAACTTGGGAGTATCTTTCACATATTTTGCACATAGCAGGAAACAGATACTTTCTTAGAGTTTATCTTTCATGTTATACACTAAACTGAGCTATCTTACCAGAGTCTCCAATAAGCTTAGCAACATTAATCAGGATGGCTTTTTCTAAAAACTGTCTAGGGGGACAACTCATTCCCACAGAGGAGTCCTTGCTATCTACGTCAAATAGTATGGCATCTAATTGTTCACCTGGAAATAAGCGGTGTTTAACATTAAGATATGGAATTGTTTGAACAAATGTGGTATAGCAATATTAGATTTGAGTACGTATATGCGTGAAAAGTCTGTTAGTTAGGTCATATGTAACTAATTAGCTACTGTACACAGTTACTACTATTACTATTACATAGCAACAAGAGTTGAGCACAGAGTGCTATAAACTCTAATAGATACAAAAGATAAAGATTACAAACTACCAATGAGGTATTTGTTTTTGATCACGTGACGTCCGATTAAAAAATTTTAATGATTGATTATAACATGTACCCCTACAGTTAAATTACTTTGGTAGTGTTTCATAATGGTAGTGGTATAGTCCTTTAAGTACCTGTAGCTCTTGAATTAATCACTTTAGACCCCCAAGTGTGCTAGTTTGTTGAAATTGTTTTATCGGGAGGAACACAAAAAGTCACAAATATACAGGGTGTCCCATTAAAAATTTTGAATCGGACGTCACGTAACCAAAAACAAGTACCTCATTGGGTGGTTCAATAATAAGAAAATATATATTTGCTCGAATTTACACAGCCAACATTATAATTCGCTACTACTGCCCAGTCCGATATATTGCTTGTCTTAATCGTCGTGGGACACCCTGTATCTGTTTTTGAAACTATTCACAGAAGGACTGTTCACTACATCCGCAGGCAGCTGGTTCCATTGATCAAATACCCTGTTACTTAAAAAGCGTCGTCTGGTGGAAGTTTTAAATGGTTCTTTCTTGAGCTTGAGGTTGTGACCCCTCAAGTTGTTGATATTGAGGTGAAATAAACTAGATAAGTCTACACCAAAAAGACCATGCAGAGCTCGGTAGGTAATGATTAAATCACCGCGGGTGCGCCTCACACCAAAGGGCTGAAGATTGAATATGTGTAACCGGTCTTCGTATCCTGGACGTCTTGCGCCATGCGGAACTCTAGTGCAACGACGCTGAAGAGACTTAGGACGGTCACGATCCCTTTGGAGGACTAGATACCAAACAGGACCGGCAAATTCAATGATTGGACGAACATACGTTTTGTAAAGGAAAGAAGCCACAGTGGGGCACAACCATGAAAAGATTTCTCAAGTAAGAATACAAGTCTCTTCGCTTTGGAACAGATATGATGAATGTGCTCGGACCAGGATAAAGAATTAGACATTATTACACCTAAATCACAATGGTCAGTTGAACTGGGAAGAATTTGACCGTCGATAACACAATCATGCATAGCATTGTTTCGGCCCATATGCAACACACAACATTTCGATGAATTTAAAGGAACGGATCAGTCCTTCGGCCAAACAACTAGTCTATCAATGTCGGCTTGGTTAATGTGAGCATTATTGAGCAGGGTATTATATATTTTCGTATCATCGGCATATGATGAACATGTAGATTGTAAAGAACTGGGTAGATCGCTGCTATACAAGAGAAATAAAATAGGGCTCAAAACAGATCCCTGGGGTACGCCACTTAGAACTTGTCTAGGAGTCGACAAGGAATCGTAAACCCTCACTACGAATTCTCTGTTATGAAGAAAAGCCCTTATCCATGAAAGTAGGTTACCCCTAATGCCCAGGTGGTCTAATTTAAAAAGGAGTTTCTCGTAGGGAACCTTGTCAAAAGTTCTCGAAAAGTCAATATAAACAAAGTCAGTTTGTATACCATCAAGGAGAGCTTGGTCCGATCGTTGACACAGTTAAGCAGCGCCCAGGAAGAAAACCATGCTGATTGCTGTTGAATATATTATTTGATAATGAAAAGTGAAGCAACTTACTCGTAATAATGTTTTCAGCTAACTTGGCAACTAAGGGTGTCAGGCTAATCGATGGTAGTTTTTGGCGTCGTGTTTATCCCCCTTTTTGAAGACGGGAGTAACCACTGCTTGCTTCCAGCATGAAGGGAGATAATGACTTTGAAAAGATAATGTTAATATAAGATTTTGAGGGGTCGCTAATGACTGAGACCATTTGATTAGGATGGCTGCCGTGATGCCGTCTCCTCCAGGAGAAGTGGAAATATTTAGATCAGCAATACATTGTAGGATGTCATTCGTGGTAAAGGTTATCCCAGTTAAAGAAGGTGTCGGCTAGGACTTCTGCTGAAGAAGAATGATCTGCACAGAGTGTTCTATCAGTCTTATGTACTGTAGGAGTCTCTTCGTATTTTTTGAGTTTACCAACTGTTTTTCGAAAGATGTCTTTGCTGCTGCCAGTATTTTGGTAAGAGAGTTTGAGAAGTCTCGGTATATTGTGTAGTCGGACTGTAATTTGCTTCTGGAATATCTCTGTCATAACGATTTTTTGTGACGTATCAATTTAGAAATACCTTCGTCCTATGGTGACAATCGACAGCTCACAACTCTGTGAAGAGAAGTTCTGCTTCACTATGTTCAATATTTAAGACCGCTCGATCATAAGTATGGCATGTTTGAAAACATTTGCACAATATGTGAACATGATACATTTCATATAATTTCAAATAAAATTTATGAACCATCGAACCAGTTCAAGAGATATTTATAAATTTATGAAATTTAATGTTAGTTAGATCTATTATTGGAAACACTGGCAGGCAACAACTCTGACAGAGAAGTCTCACATTGGCTTACCAACTGTGGAAATGGAGGGTTAGCAAATAGTCGAGTCACCTTCCGTCAAGGTTTTGGGGATGAACATCAGCAATAACATGTCCTGGCACGTCCACGTCGTCAGTATTGCTAAAACGGCATCCCAGAAGCTTGGAGTTTTGTTCCGCTGTAGGAAGCTGTATACACCAGAGCAACTACTGCTGCTATACAAGGCATAGATCCGACCATCATTGTGGGGATGCGCTCCGAAGTACACGGAAGATGTTCGAGAGGCTCTGCGAGCTCATCCTTACCAGGTCGAGATCCCTACTCCCCCAAACCAGTCTCCTCCAGCATTCCTTCATTTGGAGAACTTCGACGCTGTGGAATGAGCTGCCGGGGAATTTGTTACCCGACGGCTACAATCTGCAGCGTCTCAAATCTAACGTGCACAGACACTTATCCTCTCACAGCTCTTCTACAGCACCATAGGCTTTCAGCCTTTGCGGGAAGATGACCATAAAAAATTAATAAAACCCTGTACACAAGTAGGTTTTGGAGGTGCATGGTAGTGTCAAAAAGATCCTAATGATTCACTGTGGCAATAGAATATGAACGTTTTTTGTATCTAACCCATGGCAATACTTCCACGTTGGCAATGTCATATAATAGGGACATTCGAATTTTCAAAAGTTTCATACACAAGTGTCAGTACTCAAAGGTGTTTATAATACTTATCTATGTTAGCAGACAACTACACTTGAGAAAATGATTTGTATTACTCACCATTCATGGCAGCTTCCTTTATATACTCTAGTCCGTCTTGAATTTTCGCTTGCAACCTATCGCTCTGTTGAAAGCCAAACCACTCTGTAGCAATTTTCAACATTTCAGAGTCTATGTCGACCCCTAGGATATTGGATTTCGGAATGAACTTGTGCATGAACGAGCAAAGTCCACCGCCTCCTAGACCAATTACAGATATATTAACTTTTCGTTTTCCTCTACAAGCCACATAGGCCGCCATGCTCATATAAACGTGATGCCTGCGACAAAAGAAATTGTTTTAAGAATGTGTATTGATTAATGACAGCGCTTTTCTATATGTATTAAGCTAAAGTAAGTCTGATTAAGTTGTTTCCCAAGGTCCAGCATATGTAGGATAGCCTTAAAAGTATTGGAAACCGTAAGCCCCGAGACAGAGTAATTCTAATACCTGTTTTACATCAACGATTTGTTCGCGCATTTATTCATGGATTAATCCACTGTCTTTCTCAAGGTCAAGTGATTGTGTTTGCATCAAGTGAACAAACCCATGGATTTTGTGATAGTATGCAATGCTACCAACACTGTTGCTGTCATATGCTTTGACGGTTTTCCCAAGGTCTAATCATTTTGTATTTTTTTGTCGTCTTGATTTGATCGTGAATTTTTATTTAAAAAAAGAAAAATAATATAGCGAGATGGATATGCAACATGCATGTCATGCATCATATGATTTTATGCTTGGCACTACCGAAATTGATATCAAAGGTGACCACAAGTTAGAGCAGGCTCTAAATGCGTGAACAAATCCATGGTCTTATTTTACGTCAAATTTCTCTTTTACCCTTGTCAAATTTAACCACGAACTGAATCCATCATTAAAACCATGGATTTGTTGTTGATGTAAAAGGGGTATAAGATACATTTTTCTGTATTGTACGAGTTCCTTTATACAACCTACGCAGTGGTCATCGCCAGGTGTATCGACGACATCGACGTGAGGTTAGGGGGTAGCTAACGAACCGCTCGCTGGTGCAGCGAGCAGCCACGGACGATGGACCGGACAGTCGGCGTGTCGAAGTCCAGGGGGTATATCAACCACTGTACCGAATAACTGGTAACGAAGCCCTAGACTGTGACGCGGCGTGAATGGTAAAGAAGATCCGCGGTAAGGATTTTCAAATAATGAGCTGTAAAGGGACATTTGGGGCACTGGACTGACTTTGGGAAAGTAATAGGGATAAAGGCGTGTTATTAGCGGACTCTTATTAGCAACACAGATTCAAGGTTATGTCTATAGTAGGTCTATATTTTTAGTTTAGTTTAAGGTTTTCGTGATGTCTAATAAAAGATATAATACATTTTGTTGTAAGAGTTTGGGGTAAATATACCATTCAAAGTCGGTGAATTGTTTTATCACTGCATGAACCTTGCTTACGACTTGAGAGATGAGAGTTTTGCATAATGATTTCTACAATATAGGTATTGAATGAAAGGACTTGTTGAGAGTAACTCAAAAAATAATGTGACGTGGCGAAATAGTTATTTTTAACGCACTTCTGCAATATGGGTATGAAATAAAAGGGCTTGCCGAGAATAAGTATAAACATTTTTTGATATAAACGCAAGATAACTAAAAAGTAAAAAGTGAAAAAAGAAAAAAAAACTTTTATTTAAATGTTCTAAGAAGAGAAAAATAGAATGTTCCTTCAATTTTAAAACATTTTAGAATATGTGTTAACTATCAACTTATAGCTTCATTATACACAATTTATATGATCATAACAGCTTGCCGCGCGATTTACTTGTGTAAATGAACTAGTGCCTATTTAATTGACTAACTTGGTCTGCTAAGTTTAATTGTGTTAAAATTTCAGTTTAATTAAATACTTATAGGTTCTTAGCTAAACCTCGCGACAAGCTTTTATGATCATATAAATTGTGTAAAATGAGGCTATAAGTTGATACTTAACATTTTAAAGGAGCATTCTATTTTTCTATTTTTAGGACATTTGAATAAAAGCTTTTTTAAAAAAGTTTTTTTGTTTTAACAACTTTCTGATTCACAAATTTTGTAAAGCGGCGCAATATCAGATATGTCCATGACTATTTTTGCGTATGTTAGGCATTAATCTACTCAAAACTGAAGCATGTATCTCAATAGTTCTTATCCATATGACCCAGAACTCCCATTATGAAATTATTTTTCAAAAAAGCAAATCATGAAACCTACAAAAAAAACCCACCATACTTGGGGGCAATAATTGATGTAGTTGCTGTGTTGTTCAATATCTGTATCTTGCCCTTCATCGTTATCGGTATCTACTTTGGACGTAGAAAAACTATGTTTTATTTTTTATACTATAGTTGAACGGATGAGGATGAGGAGACATTGGATTTTACAAGCAATGTTGAAAAATACGTCAGAATCAGAAATGCGCATCAAAATATCTTTACCTGCAAGACAAGTAGAGTAAATCTACAACTTCTTTAGGAGCCCCTTTCCTAGATTTGATGGATCTCAATTTTCCTTCTGACTGGATGACCAGTTGCGAACTGGTATAAAACAACCGGCGATACTTGTCACCGCTTTCGGTAATTACATCTTCAATGACATAGTTTCCGGAGAATTCTGAGTTTCCCTCATATCTAATAGTACGGTGTCCTACATCAGAGCCTAGAGAAAGAAAAGGAATCTGAAATTAGAGTACATATATGGATCAAAATTGTTTTGCATATTTTGACGAGCTGTAACTTCTCACAAAAACTGTTTGCTTAAGAGTGATACTTTGTAAAGGTCGGTGAATCCATACCAGTGAAGCAAACAGATGTTAAAAAGGTAATGGTGGTTCTTGATACTCTATGGTTATAAGTTTTAGGTTATATGTTCAATTAGGCACCCTTACTCATTTAAACACTATTTATGCAGTGACCTGTATAGTAAATATGACATTTTTTGTACTCAGTGAATAAGAATAGTGAATAAAACTGAAGAGGATGAGGAGAGAAGGAAGAGGATTTTTGGGGTATGAGGGTTTTATAATAATACCGATCTCATCATGCTATTTACAATGTTGTCATATCTACCATTTTTCCGGAAATATAATAAGCTTTGTTATTTCAAATGGACCACCTCGTGGCCTACAACTAATTATTGTAAACTAACCTTTTTCACATTCAGAGAAGACGGAGCTAGATTACAAACTGTATCTGAAAGTTCTTTTTGCACCGCATCCAATGATTCATACTTTTGTCCTCTGTGTAGTGTTATAATGGCGAGACGATTATGTTTGGTTACGCGCACCAAGTTTTTCCTTCCGGCTTTTGTTGAAAATAACCACTCTGCCTCTCTAAAATGATTATAAAGGTATGTAACATAGTGACCCTAACAAAATATCGAAAAAGCGTTATAAAAAGTGATGTGTCTGAGCATACCAAAGCACTATTAGACATTGTTAACAGATAAGCCACCTTTTTGCAGAGAATTACTCGTGAAAATAAAAGATCTGTATTTTTCTTAAATCAACTTCATACAGTGCCCTTAAAAGATTTGAAGTATTGATAAACTGAATAGTGACAACAGGCTTGAAGGTATAGGATTTCATGTGTAAATTTTTTTCAGTGCAATAGAAAGTCATTTATTATTACATTCTGTATCTAACCAAACTATTGAGACCCCTCTTTAACAGGGTTTTATTAGATTCATCTGTATGATGGCTTGTAACCGACTCCTTCGGACTCGATTATGACCCACTTTGAAGGAACAGATTTAATTTAAACTTTGTACATTTACCAACAACTGGCGACAATACAATTATTTAATAAATTTGTGTCATTATCCTGATCATGGTCGACAGAAATAAATAATTTGTAAATATAGGTTTTTGTATAAAAAATGAATAATTAACTTGTAAATTTATGTTAAATAATAATAGAAAGAGTTTATTATACCAATAACAATATGTAATTGTTTACAAAAAGGAAAGCAGTCACTTTTCATAAAAAAAGTTTGCATGTGAAGGTGAAACCTATTACTTGCCTCCCTTCAGGAACAATGAAGCCTGCATACTGTGAATTATTATGTTGTGGAGGTACATCCACAACATATACTGTGAACCTGGGATTTTTACTGCCAGGTTCATAAAGATCTAAAACTACCTCGTTTTCTTCACCAATGCTAGACCGTTTCAATCCCGAGCATACAAAAGAAGCATTTTGAACGTTGGCTATACTTGAAATTATTTCTTCTTCTTTCTCGTACCTTTGCATTTTTTCTAGTGATCCTAAATTCAACTCTAGTACCTAAAACACATACATTTTTAAGTGATCTATATTGACCTATCTGAAAATTATTAGGTGATTGTCTCTTGATTCATTGTGTTTGACTGGCCTATAAATGAAACCGTATTTGTTTACAGTTTGCTAATATTCAACAAGTGTATCTTTATGCTTAGACTATTATATCATATTTGTTCACAAGCATAAAAATTAACAAATATGGTCCATTTAGGATACATCATCATAAGTTGTTGATCTTGTTGATCTGGTTCAATCTAAAAAAAGTGTGAGAAAATTCAGTTTTTCTTCACTTGATGTAGCATCTCTTAATCTGTAACATTTGGTAGAATCAATCGTAATCTAGTAAAAAAGTAGAGCTAGCTGGTAGCAAATTTTGGCACTTAAAATCTATTCTTCAATAGTCATAATTCATAGGATTAAATGTAGATATAAATAACCAAATTAAAAGAAAAAAAATTGTTTTACAGTGTCAGTTTAGCTAAATACTTATAGATACTTGCACAAATCTCGCGACAAGCTTTTATGATCATATAAAACGTCTATAACTATGCTATGAGTCAATAGTTAGGTTTTTAAAGAAAAAAACTTCAAAAGTACGTCATATTGGATTAGGAGAGATGTCAAGATATTTTTCTAATTATTATCGGCAAGCTCTTTCATTTGATAACAATACTGCAGAAGTGCATAAAAAATAAATATTCGTCAACTTGAATGGTCCGCCGTATTGGATTTAGAATGACGTCACATTATTTTTCGAGTTATTCTCAATATGCCCTTTGATTTGAAAACCATATTGTAGAAATCCAATGAAAATAACTATTCCGCCGTCTTGGATGGTCCGCCATATTGGATTTAGAATGACGTCACATAGCTTATTGTATCTTGTCATCCAAACTAAACATACATACATTGCAAGTTAAACAAAAGCTTTTAAACATATTACATAAGTGAGAGTAGGCGGCAGAAAAGATCTGCCTGTGAGCCATCTGGTACCCGGAGGTAACGGCAAACCAAAGGAAATCATCGCTAAAAAGCAGCAAATTTCTTGGCGGAACGCAAAGGCGCATTCGCTTCACCTAACCAGAAGAGCGCGCTTCTATGCCAACTGCATATGAGGGTCGATATACGAGGGTTGCTCTATATCTCCGTCAATCCACCAGTACGCAGTTTCACACTTATTAGCGATCATCAGTGCGTAATAGGTCGACTGACGGAGATAGAGAGCATTAGAATTTTCATGTCTATCAGAAATGTAAAAGCATGGTGGATTGACATAGAGCAACCCTCGTATTACATTAGTAATCTTGAGTAAAATAAATGTAAAAAAATAATACCTCAAAACCATTAGGAAAATAACTGTGGCTTGGATGAACAAGGGCCTATGTGCAAATTTTCTTAAAATGGGGTTTTGGGTTCAACTTCATAACTAGAATGCGCTCTTTCCGATGGAATAGGTCCTAAGTCAAAAGGCATTTTCGTTGGGGATTACCTAGTATGTGAAAAGGCCTAAGTATGGGCACTTTAGTGTATACCTTAGGTCTTTTTATCACGGTCTTATCTACACTAATTAAACATTTTGCATGTCGTAAATGGACCTATCTTGTAATATAGACCCACTAAATGGGGCCTATATGGACATGAGCCTATATGCTTTTTTTGCTTATTGCTTCACTTTGAGGCCTAACTAAAAGTCGGCATAAATGATACAAGAAATATGAGACCTATGTTATCTTCGGCCGTTTTTAGTTTGCAGATAAAAAGGTTCAAAGGGCCTAAGTATAACATAGATATATAATTGGTTTTAAATGTAGGTCCTATCTACTACTTATCGGTCCTTTTTATTTGTAAAAATATATAATTATTTAATTCTGATGTATGTTATAGGCCCTTGAGATTTCGTAAACAACAACCTAAAAAATGACAGTTAAGCACAGAACATCCTAGTTTAAAAAAACTAGATGATGCATACCCACTTCTACTGCCTAAAAAGAAACCTGAAGATATTACAACCTTGTTGTGTTAGTCACATCCAAACAGTCAACTATTTTATTTTAATTTAAAAGCTGGCAGTATCAGTGGCGACGAAGACCTTTGTCCTATTGTGTTAGGCTATGATGAGTAACCCATACTTCTGAGACACAATCTCGTATACATCTGTGTATCTGCTATTCATTTTTTTTGTCACAATAATGAATATTTTCTTTCTTCTATATTAGTATACATTACACAGTCTGATTAGATGTATTTTTTTAATAAAATAGTTTCTACTACAGAAAAGCTCAAATTTGTCACTCCTACCACTGTAATTAAACATAATGAGGAAAATTTCCACTAGGTAAAAAGGGCCTAACTAATGTTTTACACGACAACCGGTCTTAAGTAACAATTTTCTGGTCCTAAGTGTGTCACTTATTGTATTAAAGGCAAGGCCTATATTAACTTCAGACCAATCTGCTGGGGCCTAACTAACAAAAATCTTTTAACGACATTCAATAAACCTAATAGTTTCATATTTTATTAATATTTGGCACTTCATTACAACGTTTATCAAAATATCATGTTGCTAGGTTAAGAAACGTCAATAAAAAACTTCGAATTTTTTTCACAAATCTTCAATTTTCTCAAAACTTGTTTTATGCAGATAGGCCCTTGTTCATCAAAGTCACAGATATAGGAATCATATAGTTACAGTACCATTCATTACTCACCTTTCTGGGTAATGATGAGAATTTTGTACATATAACCATAAATACAGGCATTGAGCTTTCACCATTTTCTATTGCCTTTTTTTCAGCCTCAAAACACCTCACAGCTCTGAACATGTAGTTATTTGATGGAAAATATTGCATCATATACTTCAAGATATGCTCTTGGAGTAATGATACACATATAAATCTTCCCCCATTTTTAAGAACTCTGCTTATCTCATCAAAATATTGTTTTATTTTAGCTAGGGTTTCTTCTTTATCGTCAGGCATCAAAGCATCCAATGTACCCTTATCTAGCACAACACTGAATTGTTGGTTTTCAAAGGACATGTTTAAGGCATCCATCTGGATATACTTCAAGTTTGGTCTGTCTTTGCCATCTTGTGCTAACATCTGCCTTATTACTACTGGAGAAATGTCTATGTTTGTTATGTTTCTGTAAAATATAATATCAACATCAAGATATCTTATGGTGTTTTCTGTCAACTTTACTAATTTATCATAGTATCACAAGAGTATTGGAACACAATTTTCATGTCACTCATAAAGTTCATGAATGGTCACTTTTACGGGGTATCTCGGTTATTTTAGAAGATGGAGAGTTGCGGTTTTCACGACAGTGTGCTACTTTTTTGTGAAACTAAAGATGCCGTCAACAAAATTATCATGGCCCTCTTGGCTTTTGAGATACAGGGTGAAATCGAAAATTATCGATTTTGGGACCACTCTCGTATCTCGGTTGTCTTTTATTTTATTGAAAGGTTTAAAAAAGGTCTTATAGAATTTTTTCTGTAGAATCCAGTGGTGTAGTTGGATTTTTTCAGTTTTTCAGTTATGAAGCAAACATATATTTTTAAATGGAACACCCTGTATATTATTTTTGAAGACAATCGGAAATAATTCAAGCTTTTCAAAAATATATATTAGTATTAAGTTATTTTGAAAATAGCGCTCAAAATTTGATTTTTCCAATTTTTACTTTATTTGTAGCAATAGGCCAAGGTTAATCAACTATAAATAATAAGCATCTAAGCAGTTATTATTCTACAGGAGACTTCCTACTCAAATTCGAAAAAATTAATTAAAATACATTTTTTTAAATAATAATGGATCATTAAAATGATGAATATTGTGTTATATAATATTCAGTTGATGGTGAGCTATGACTCGTCTATTAAAAACAAAAAAAAATCTGTAAAAAACCTGCGAGACTGTCAGCTTTTAATTATATTTTTATTAAATATAGCTTTGTTCTTTCTGTGTTTTCATTTTAATTATTGTTAATTTTTTATAATAATGGCAGCTTAGATACCCAGAGAGACAGCAACCGTTTCCAGATATATTTGCTCGTCTAAAAATAAATATAGTTAAGTACGGATCCTTTATTCAACTACGCCCTAAAACTTATTTCAAGGAAAACAGGGAGCAAAGGGAAACAAACTTAACGTATTAGGTTACATAGAAGCAACGCAATCATCATCTTGTAGGCACAAAGAAGAAGCTGTAGGGGTAGAAAAATCAACTGCAGAAATAATTCTAAAAAAAATACAATTACCTTCCATACAAGTTTATGATACTGCAACATTTGCACAAGATCCAAGTTTGGGAATTTTTAATTGCCGTAACAAGAAGGAGACCAATAATTCTTTTAAATGCCATTAAAAGAATAAGAAATTGTGCCAGATTTGCATTCGAGAAAATAGTCTCCAACTTGAACCAACTCCTCTAAAAGCTCCTCAATGCTTTTAGTTTTTATTTTGATTCAAATTCAAATTTAACAGTGTGTTGATATTCTTCAAATATAATGTTTTACGGAATGTAATACAATAAGCCATATTTACTGAACATTATCACAAATAGTAGTTAAGCATATAAAATACAATTAAATAATTGAGTTTTAAAGTATTGAGCATCTTGTATCATAATAATTGTTTACTTGGATATTGTTTTTAATAGATTAGTCATGGCCTACTGCTACAAATAAAGTAAAAAATGAAATTTTGAGCTTAATTTTCAGAAAAAATTCATACTAATATATATTTTTGAAAAGCCTGAATTATTTCCGATTGAAGTAAAAAATAATATACGGGGTGTTCCATTTAAAAAAATATATGTTTGCTTCATGACTAAAAAATGGTTAGAGTAAGAAAAATCAAACAACACCACTGGATTCTACAGAAAAAATTCTATAAGACCCTTTTTTAAACTTTTCAATAAGATAAAAGACAACTTGAGATACAAGGGTAGTCCCAAAATCGATAATTTTCGATTCCACTCTGTATCTCAAAAACCAAGAGGGCCATGATAATTTTGTTGATGACATATTCAGTTTCACGAAAAAGTACATAGATAGGTATGTTTAATGTTATCATAGTACTCATGCCCTGGCTCATGCACACATAACGTTTGAATCCACTTTAAGAATGTTATTGTTAGGATATTAAAAGTGAATTAACAAAATTAAGAAACCTGTATCAAGTAAGTATTTACTGATGGGTGTTTCCTCATACTTCTCCACACCTCTTATCTTTTTTATTTTAAGAGATAGATAAAACGTTTTTATATATTAAAGTTTTATAGTTTTCTCTTGTCATTTAGAATCTGATACAACCAAAAAGAAAAAGTAATACAAATCCTGTTTTTCATATAAAGTTGTATTTTTTTAAATTATATCACAGAAAGAAATATATTTTACTCTTGTTTTCAAAAATATAGGGTTCGTTCACCAGTTTACCTTATTACATTTTTAAAATATTTAACTTCAAAGCGAGCTTCAAAGTTTCTAAAATGTGGTTATATTTGTGTCATTCTGACATTTCGCCGAGGTAAAAAGCATGGCTTTGTTTACAAGTGCAAATAACTTCATTGTAAAGAATGCAGTTATATTATTATGCCACAGCTTTTTCACATATTTCAGCTCTGTGTTGTACAATATATGAGAATTAAATCTCAATCAAAATGCATTTTGTCCATGTTCATGGGATAAAATGCACTTTGAAAGTACTATGTGGCGGGACTTAAATCAGTTTGTTTGTTTAGGTATAATTTCCTACCTAACAGCACAGAGAAATGCATTGTATCTGTCTTATTGTTAGGGTGACCAAATATTTCATAGATCAATTATTTTACGTCAATATGTATTGTATTGTGTGTATTTGTATTGCATACACTATTTTCAATTAGGGCTCAAATTCCGGACATTTTAATGATTTATGTGGTTATGCCTGAACACAAAAATAAGCTTTAAATTTCTGGACATGTCCGAGGTTTTCAGGACGAATGGTCACCCTATTTATTGTTCATAAAGAGTAAGTACTTGATCATAGGAATACTATACTACCTCTCATCTCAAACTTGGAAAATTTGGACAAAATGCATTTTGAAAGTCTGCTTGTCATTTAACCCTGTGACGGAGTGTAGAGTCGGCCATGCCCTGTGACATTGTGAATAGGGAGGCTTTGTAGATATAGGGATGATTGTTATTGCAATCTATTACTTACCCATAGCCAACATCATACAAATCATGACCAAGTGTTGAGTTGCCACATCCAGTAATAAGGATAATATCTTGCCTTTTTATGTATTTGTGCAGATTATCAGCAAGCTCTAGATATTCGCCGTACCTGGAATAATTTCATTGAATCCTATCGGATTTTATATTGGTCTATAACAAAAATACCATTCAAATGCCTTCCCTCTCCTTTTTTTGAAAAATGTATCCCAATATTCTTTTTGGCTAAAATCCTCTTTGCTTTTTGGGAGAAGATTCATTTTGTGTTATTACGTGATATTTTACGAATAATATTCAAGTTTGTTGCACTAGAACCCTTCAACCAAAACACAACCTTTCAAAAACGGTTTCTAAAAAATCAGAGTGAAAATGAAAAATTCGAACCTCAATCCGAAAAATGTAGGTTATGAACACAAAATAGGTTATGAATTGCTGTCGCTGTCAGGGTCACTGCTGTCAGCCAGATTTCGAAATCTGCTTCCGGCCACCTTCCGGCAGTTCCGGAGGCTTGGGATGGATACACTTAATTTGCGGTACCTAGTACATCAAGCTGTTATTGAGCTGAATTTGAGGGATAAATTAATAAAAAACCGTTTTCTTGACCTCTCGTTTCAAATAGACTCGTAGGCCGTTAGTTGTCGAACCTCCTACCTAGAGATACCCTGAGGACATTCGTTAATAGTTCCGATAATATTTAGACGACAAAAGAGCAGTGCCGGGATTAACTAATTTCGAAACCTGGTCCTTGAAGACTTTCAAAGCAGACTATTCACTCTTAATGCGAAATAAATTTTTATTTATATAACATATTTATGTTTCGATTATTATATTTATGATCATAAGATCACAATTATAAAAGGCGTACAAAAATGTTTATAAACAGCAGTGCAAGAAGAAAAAGAAACAAGGATTTTAAAACTTTGCTAACTTAACTAACTTTGTTCTACTTATTAATTGATTGAATATTAATTGATAGGCCATATTTTTATTTATCGTCGGTAAGCCGTAATTACAATATAAGGGCGTATGTCTGATCCAAATTCAAGTAGAAAAGTGTATTTAAACATGATTGCGTCCTAAAAAGTATCTGGTTTTTAAGATACAGGGTGACAAAGTTTGGGAAAAGATTGATCTTTATATGAACTTTTCTACTTGAATTTCGGTCAGAAATATACATATATTCAGTTTTCATATTGGTATGAAATAATATACGCCCTTGGAATTACGGCCTATCAATAAGAAGAACAAAGTTAACATGTTTTAAAATTTTCTTTGTAGGCAATGAAGTGACTTTTCTTCTTTTCCCGAAAACAAAGGGAGATACCCTTAATTTTATCTGAAAACCGGCCAGTGACGTCATATAGTGGCATATTGGTGTGCAGTGTTCATTTATTTTTATTTGGGGAATATCGTTTGGTGATCGTCTGTGTGCGATTTATCTTGTGCGGTTTGTTTTTGAGTTTGTGTGGTTTTACCTTTTACTTAGTACAATGTCTCCAAGTTATTTTGAAGTAACATACTTATTTTTTGCATTAATTATAATGTAATTATACTAATAATACGTAATTATTCAAATTCGAATTGAGAAAACAATCGTTACGCTTCGGCCTGTAAACAAATATCATCCGCCTAGTTTTCTGCGCCGATACGTCATTAATTGTGTAACGTCACTGGCCTTTTCTGATACAGATTAACACGTACGAAGAGACATCAAGAAACAAAAAAAATTGTTTTTACCCGTTCAATCTGAACAACAATATTTATTTTTTAAGGTCATGCATATACGACATGTTCTTGCTAATATTAATCTGAATAACAATGCTGGGCTCTGCACGGAATTTTTTTGAAAGAGAAGGGGTCCGAACCCAGTGGATACCCCTCTAAAAACGCCACTACACCTTTTCCAGCTGTAATTTCTAAAGCGTCAAGTGATAATTTACAATTGACGAGTTGGAAAATTAACTTGAAGGTTTTGTCACTTGACGCTTTAGAAATTACAGCTGGAAAAGGTTTAGTATGGCGTATTTTAGTTTTTTTTGTAGCTAAATCGCCTTGGCTAGACTTTTTGATAAAGTTCTTCGTCTTAATCCGCGATGAAATCACAAACCAACCCCAAACTTTGGCGCACTGTAGGACGGAAACTATAGGTCGCACATGAAAAATGTAGAGACCAAAATTATGCAGAATTTTGCCTTCGCCATAAACCATTTGAAGCTTTTTTGGATATAACTTATCAAAACGTCGTCATTTTTCGAAAAAAATCATCGCATCGCGAAGTAGAGTTTTCATCCCCCCACCCCGCGAGCGGCAACCTCCCCGAGGTCGCAAACTTAGGTGGAGGTTCAGAGGAACAATGTCTACCATCCCACCAAATTTCATTTCTTTTCGACCTTTTGCTGTCAAAAGATATCCCTACCGCCTGGACATCTGGAGCCTACAGCCTTCAAAGAAGTTTCACCCAACGATGGGTGTTGGGACACGAATATCGCCTTCGTCAAACGGTGTGGACTGTACAGTGAAATCTAAATAAGTGTAAGCCACAATCAGGGGCGGCATGTACATGGGTGCAAGGGTGCACTTGCACCTAAAGAAAAAATGTTATGAGGTGCGTAGGGTAGCACCCCATAATACAGTGATGTCTAACCCAACTGCGCCAACCCTGAAAACGAGCCTGAAAAGTTTGTTTTAACAACGGACGGCCACAGCACGGCGGCGGCGCCAGTGTTAGCTTTTAGTCTCGTAAGACACCATAGTATTGGAAAGTCTGACTTATTTCAATGTTTAAAACCACTCTGGCTTACTGCTCAAATCAGGAATCACTAATCCGAGTCATCTAGTACCTATTAGGTAATTCGAGACAGGGAAGTAATTCGATGATTCGAATCAGTTGATTCAAATAATCGAGTTCCTGAACTACTCTATTTGCCACAAAATGATAATGATCATTCAATTCTTCATTGCTTCTCAGAGCGGTCCGGTGAACCTTTGCTATTTGTCAGTCTTGTCGGTCGATCTTTCTGGTTACCCAGAAACCAGATAAAGTCAGGGAGAAGTATATAAGAGAAGAAAATGAAGGAGGAAAAGAAGGAAGCAGGAGAGTCTCCTCTTTAGGAGGAAGTTCGACGATTGCAGGCTATAACTTGACATAGTTGATTTGAGTTCGGAAGATTTTGAGTTTAACCAAAAGGGTTAATTTTGAGGTTCGATATCTTAAATGAAAACAGAGTGTTGCTGTGCGATTCCGCTTGACTAAAATGTTGTTGTGTCTCCTGTTTAATGTAATCCCTCAAGTAAGGGATGTCAAGTTTCCTGTGAAGGGTCTCGTTTTGGAAAGATACTATAGGGGTTTTAGTGATTGTGTGCAATGTCCTGCTCTGCAGAACCTGCGTGTGCACGAGGCGGCGCGCATGCGTAGGTAATCGCCGAAGAGAAATATATTTCAAAAGGGATGACACCGCTGACGAATTTTTTAACAGGGCATCTTGCCGGCGTAATACATTTACTGAAAGGAAGTAATAACTCTATAGATTTTTATGTTCCAAGTTAATATCATGTTGATGCTATATAACTAGTTCACTTTGTGTTTTTCTCAATAATTATGAACGTTTTTCTTTGTTCTTTCTGCTTATATCAGCAACATTCGAATTCACCATTTTGCACCCCATTGAAAAATCAAAACACGCCGCGCCTAGCCACTTATGGTTCCTATTTTGCGGCTACAATAGCTTTTTTTCCATATACATTTCGATATATATTAAAATATCATCCTCAGTGGAGTAATGTGGTATTATAATAATGTATAAGATTTACATAACTTTAAAACGTGTGTATATATGAAACAGTTTCCATGGTGGGTGAAGACCGAGTCACCAAGTGATTTTATTTTTCGAGAAGTGACCGAAAACTACAAATAAAATAATTGGAGACACAATAGGGTCGCAATAGACACAATAACCGTACATATTTTGTGAGACACAATATACGAGTAGGGTCGCAACGTAACCTAAATCGCGGTATTATTTGCCGTTGGAGAAATAATTTATATTGATTTTCGAGAGTATCAGAATTATTCTCAGATCTGTGATAAAAAAATGTTTAAAAATACAAATTTTTGACATTATGTGTTGCGCAGATCCCCTGCTCTTATGCCAAGTCCAACAATGCCACTTATCCAAAAATAAATTTTTGTCAAATTTTGTAGTTTGATCACACAGAGGTGACCGAAATGCCAGCAAAGTTTATCTTCAAGGTTATGTGATTTTTATTACTTTTTATTACACGCCAGTGAAATACGTTGATAGTTGGTTCTCCTTTGATTACAAAGCTAACTAAAGCAAGAAAAAGTTTACGATTTGCAAAACGGATATCTTGAGAATTTACCACTGCGGTGCCACCTTGTATATGAACAATTGGGCAATACAAGGAGCGCTAGAGAATATTAAACAGCAGAATCGCCTTGATGTCCTGTTATAATATACCAATTAAAGCTTGCATTCATTACAAAGACAACTCAGACATGAATCATAAGAAATAATTATTATCGCTATACACATATCGATCTCGCGCTGACATCAAATCACATTTTTTTTACAGAAAAAGCCAAGTTCTCGTAGTTGCAGTGAGTCATAATGCGTCGCGCGTACAAATGATAATTTTATATGTTTATCTTGTATTTCCGTTCTCGCTCAGAATACATTTACTTTAACTTCCATCCGTTGAAATGTTAGCGTTGTTTTTTATAGTTTTCCTCACTTGCTCGGTAAATACGGTTTTTTCGAATGATTGTGAATCAAAGGCTAATTGCGAAGAATGCATACAAGAGCTGAATTGCGTGTGGTGTATGGAACCCTTATATTCGGTAAGTTGATTTATTGGTATAATAGACTCACAATAATGGTATTATAAACACCATTTTATTCTAAACGAATCACAAGAGGAGGCAGTATATGTAATCGTGTAACAAATTGGAATTTTATATAGGTAACAGCTTCTTACCGACGTTTTATTGTTATATCTACTCCATTTATTCATTAACTTCCATCGGGCGGTAATGTAGTAATCCTAATTGACCGCTCTACAGGGTGTCCTACCATAAAGTGCACAAACGAAACTGGGTGAAACTAGACCATAATTAAAAGACAAAGAAAGATTCAAAAAAAATCTCAAAAAATTGTTTGTCTTGTATTGACTGTTTATTTTGCCCATTTTGCCCGTTGAAATAAAAACATTAATAATGCCTAATAATAATAGATGCTGCTTATATAGTGAATAAAAGAGTTCATTAAAAAGGTGGGTCAGCTTCAAAAAGAGAATTGTTTTAAAAAAGTGTTAAACCTTTTTTTAAACTAAATTTTGATTTTCAAGAAATACGCCTCAAACACACACGTTTTTAGTCTATTCACATTGATCCCCATCCAATATCCTGTCTAATAAAAAACTACAACGGCCTATCTTTAGCAGCAGTCTTTCCACATGACGTTAAGGCGATGCACCTACGTGAGAGTAGCGTCGATCATTGATATCGCTACACTACAATTTTACGTATTGTGTAAGACTTTCGCGGCCATGATTCGATGAACTGTTGGTTCTTGGGCTGTTCGGCCGGCGTAGACATGCCCGCCTTGGCGTCGGCGCGCTTCGCTGCTTGACGTTTCGCTAACACGAGAGGTCGGCATCCTCAGAAGCTGATGTCACCTGTTCGACGTGTTCCGAGAGTCTCTCGTGTTGGCGAAACGTTAAGCAGCGATGCGCGCCGACGCTGGCCGAACAGCCCAAGAACCAACAGTTCATCTACAAATTTACGTCTTGTAGAAAAGCGTCGCTTTCACTTTCTCTTGAACTAAATTTAGATTTTTAAGGAAATACCCCCATAAATATACTTTTTTTTGTCTTATCCCATTGATTCCCATCCAAAATATTGTCACGACGGCCTCTTTTTCTTCACCCAGGGAATCAAACTCGACGTAACTTTCACCGTTTTACTTCACAACTCGATACAAAATCTCTTAACCTTATCTCAACTAGGTCTCAACTCAACTGACTGAACTACGCTACCCGTAGCCTTATATATACTTCATCGAACCATCTAGAGGATTCGATGACATTTCTAGAATCCATCCGTCATTCTCGAAAACTCTAGACGATTCGATGACGTTTACACTTCAAAAGATCTAACCTAGCACTTTGACTTTACATCATGTTTGACAACCAATGACAAGTAATTGGCGATTCCAATTACCGATGAGGGCGCTCGCGTTTATAAACAAACATGGAGGATAGCAGGTATCCTGCACGCTGTGAAACGCTTTTGGAGGAAATGCGTGGCAATGAATGCTTTCATCATAGCCTTTTTTGGAGTGGCAACCATAAACACTACAGTTTGTATTAAACTTGCTAGCCTTTCTTGATTTGAAGCCTGATTTAGAAGCCATATTCTTGACAATAGCTTATGAAGAAGGTTCGAAGAAATATTCTAACACACTATATACCAATTAACAAAGCATAAACTCGAAAAGGCGACCGAACGAAGAAACATAAACGGCATATAAACGGTTAATGGCATGTTAATTGTGTGTCGTCCGAAATTCGAGTACCTGCTTTGTCAGTGTAGATTTTTGCCGCTAGAGGTCTCATCGATTTTTGGAATTGCCAATACAAATACACGAATACCATAATATACAGTATGTTACATTCTTCCCCCCTTAGCGTTCGGCGTCCTCGACGAACAACTTCGATTCTTGTATCACCACAGACATCAGCATAGTCGACCTTCGGTTTTCCACTTTCCGTACATAACCTGTAGACTACGTCGTTGAGGCGCTTCATCACCACGTAGGGTTCCTCCTCATGGCGTTGTAGCTTCGGACATCTACCCTTCCTTCCGTCGTCTGTTGCAAGACCATACCAGATCATCTCGTAACTGCGATATTCTTTGCCCAACTTGCGATTCTCATTTTCAGCTCCAGCAGGATTCTCTTTTCCTAGCTCTGTTATCATTTTCTTCAGTTGCACCTTTTCGCCTTGACGACTGCCACCTCTCGACACTTCCTTCTTCCCATCACTCAGGCTATTCTCCACTTCCTCTATGAGCCTGCTGAGTTCGTCTTCCACCTGCACAATCCTGTTCTTTTGCTTAACATTCTCGCTTTTGAGTTGCGTGGTCTGGTCCAAACCCCATGATGCGTCCTTGAGTGCAGCGCCAAACTCTGCTCCTATCCTCGGGTTTTCTTTCCTCAGTTGTGCCAATCTCTGTTCTAACTTTACATCGTAAAATGGCTTCGCTAATATTGCGGACACACCCTTCTTTGTATCCCCAGTAACCTTACTCAGTTCTCTCTTCTTCTTGTCGATCTCAATTTCCAGCTGTGTAGTCTTCTGCTCCACGTTACTGTTTTCATCCTTCATATGCTTCATCTTGAAGCTACCATACTCTACTTCAGTCAATGCGTTTTCCAGCTCTTTTTTTAGTCGAGCATTCTCATTTTCCAAATTCATCAGTCGCTGTTTAGTTTTACTATCAACTTCTCTTGCTTTAGACAAATCTTCCTTTCGCTTTTTCGCATCATCGACCTCGGCGCTCAAATCTGTTCTCAGCTTCTTGTTTTCTGCTTCAAGCTGCGCCAACCTTTCTCTCAACTCATTCTTCTTGATACCGACCCTTTTGGCTTTGTCATTCGCTTTGTTCAAGTTCTTTTTACAGAATGCATACTCAGCCTCCATCTGATTTATCTTCTGTTTGAGCATTGCATTTTCATCTTTAATTTGGTCGTATTCCCTCTCTGATTTCTTCAACTGATTCAAAGCTTTCAATCTCTTGATTTCGCCCTTCAAAGCAGAGACTTCTTTATTGAGCTTCCTCAAGGCTATTTCGTGTTGTTCGTCCTTCTTCAGCAGATTATTTCTATTCGTTTCAAACTTGCTTTTAATATGCATACTTCTCCTTTCCTGAGAGGCAAGCAACTGCTTCATCCTATCCCTGTCTGCTCTAAGGTCCCTCATGGCTACTCCGTGTTGTTGTTGAAGTTTGGCAATACTTTCTTCATTCTTCTTTACTAAATTCTTTATGTCTCTGTCAAACTGCTCCTTCATTGAGTTTATCGTCTCTTGCACAGATTTCATTTTGTTCGCATATTCATCCGCTTTTTCTACATCCGCTTGTATCTTATCAGCCTGGGTGCGGCAGCCTACCCTAAGATGCCCCTTCTGTCCACATTTCCAGCATGTAAACTTTTCAGCTCCTTCTAGGCTTGTGCGAACTGGGTTTCTTTGGAAGCTAGCACCTCTTCTTCCTGAAATAAACGGTGTGGCCCTGACTTCTGCTTCTGTATCCTGCTCGACAGCGCGCACCCTCCTTGTCATTCGCATGGCTTTTATGTCAGCTTCAATTTGCAAAGCCTTGATCACAGCATCTTGTAAATTTATGGGACTGGATAGTTTTACCATTCGTTGAACTTCCGCGTCTGCAATGCCTTCGACAAACTAGCGAGCAGCGACGTATTCCTGTGTCTCGATGGGACTGCCGACGAATGCTCGTTTAGCTAAGCTTTGGACTTCGTATGCAAATGTGGTTAAATCTTCCTTCGCTTGTTGTGTCCGGTTATGCAACTGGCCATGCAACAGCTCTGTTAAGTGTGCATCTCCAAAGCGTAACTTTAGTGCAGATGTTATCTTGTCATAGTCACGTAGGTCTGATGCGCAGAGATTTTCCAAAATAGCTGCGGCAGAGTCTCTTAGCATGGATGTAAGCACACAAGCTTTTTCTTCATTTGACCAGTTATTCATACGAGCGATATTTTCAAATTGCATATGATAAATGTCCCATGACGTTTTTCCATTGTATGGATAGGGCTTTGCTACTACGCCACTGTGTCTATCAGTAAAAGCAGGTGCTGAAGCTGTTAAACTACGCTCACCTGCACTAAACTCTCGCAGCTCCTCCCTAACCATTTCTTTCACCTGATCTTTCACTTGCTGAAGCTGTTCCTCAACGTGTTTTTCTGATGCTGCTAGCTGCTCCTCAATTGCACTAATACGGTGGTCTTGATTTTCTAATGCTTGACTTACGGCTTGCTTCTGCTCCTCCAACCGAGTCATCACCAGTTCCTGTCCACTCTTCAAGTCTGCGACTGCCTCGTCTTGATGGCGCTTCAGCTTTTCTTCAAGGTTCACGACTGCCTCGTCCTGGTGGTTCTTTAGCTTTTCTTCAAGGTTCACGACGGTCGCTTGCATAACAGCTGCTTGCTCGTCCTGATGCTGCTTTAATTTTTCTTCGCTCTTTTCGAAGCTGTTTCTCATATCTGCTTTCATTTCCCTCGTTTCGGCTGCACTTTGTTCTAAACTGGCTCGCATTTCTTGTATCATATTCATCAATGCACTCATTTCGGATGCCATAGCTCTGGTTACTGGCATTGACTCAAGCTGTACTCACTTGTAGTTTCCTTTTTCTGGCTTGATTCGATGGATAATCCCACACTTCCGACACCAATTGTCACGACGGCCTCTTTTTCTTCACCCAGGGAATCAAACTCGACGTAACTTTCACCGTTTTACTTCACAACTCGATACAAAATCTCTTAACCTTATCTCAACTAGGTCTCAACTCAACTGACTGAACTACGCTACCCGTAGCCTTATATATACTTCATCGAACCATCTAGAGGATTCGATGACATTTCTAGAATCCATCCGTCATTCTCGAAAACTCTAGACGATTCGATGACGTTTACACTTCAAAAGATCTAACCTAGCACTTTGACTTTACATCATGTTTGACAACCAATGACAAGTAATACAAATACACGAATACCATAATATACAGTATGTTACAATATAATATAAAAACTACAACGTCCTTTATATCTCTAGATTCTCTAGTATAATCGTCATCGCTGTAAGCGACGCTTTTCTACAAGTCGTTAAATTGAAGTGTGTGTACAAACAGTGATAATACAAAGAAAAGGTCCGGACTTAAGCGATGACAAATAATGATATTGATCGATGTTACATTCACGCAGATCAACTTAACGTCATGTAGGACTGCTTGTCGTAAAGATATAAAGTAGTAGTTTTTTATTGGACAGGATATTGAATGAGACAGTGGCATCGGAAAAATTAAAGCTTATTTCATACATTTCATACATAATACTGGCGTATTATAATCCTAACTTAAATATAAAATAACAATGTGCTAATAGAAAATAATTAGATATAACATATAAACGTATGTATATTAGAAATGTAAATTTCTATTCTTCAGGCTCTTCCGAGACTTCAAAACTGAATGCGTGGCTGGTTTCGGTGGGGGGGGGGGGGGGGGTCCTTATATGCGCCACTGGAATGGGACGAGACAAAAAAACTAAGGTTATGGGGATATTTCCTTGAAAATCGAAATTTAGTACAAAAAAAAGGTCTAACATTTCTAAAAAACAATATTTCATAAAAATCACTTTCTTTTTATGATTGACTTTCTAATTGCTATGATGTAGCAATACGTTAATCAATGGTAGCATCTATTATTAGACATTATTAAAGTTTTCATTTCAACGGAATGCACGCAGTGCTTCAAAAGTGATGATGATTTCAAATAAAAAGGACAAATAAATTAAACTGTGAACATACGGCAAATAATATGATTTTTTTAAATATTTTTTGTGTCGACAAATTATTGTGATCTAGTGAAACTAGTTTCACACACTGGCAGTCATAGGCTGGGACGTGGGGGCCATATATAGCCCCTAAACACCTCATACTTTTACTTTACTACATGATAATAAAAATTATTATGTCGTATCTTATTCCATATCTATTTTCTTGCACCCCTCTCCCGTCGATTGTATCTTGCTGATCATATAACTTTTTAAGATACTGATTTTATAGGAATTTGATTAAGCCACTTATTTATGTATATTCTGTAATGCACCCACTGCAAGCTCATCCTTACCAGGTCGAGGTCCCTACTCCCAGACCCAGTCTCCTACAGCATTTCTTCTTCTGGAGAACTTTGACGCTGTGGAATGAGCAGCAGTGTTTCAAACTTAACGTGCACAGACACTTATCCTCTTACAGCGCGGCTACAGTGCTATAGGCTTTCTGTCTTTGAGGGACGCTGACCATAAAAAAATGCATCCCCCCTCTCCGACGAACAATATTTTGTCGCTGATTATGTGTATAAGAAACCTTTACCCCAGTAGGAAGAAAAATCCTCGATGGATTTTCCATGGCCCTCCCATGTCATGAATTTTCCATGCCCCTCCCATGTCATGAATTTTCCATGCCCCCCTGACAGGTAATCTCTATGATCGCCAGTGGTTGTAGTATCTTTCATTTTATACACAAACCTATTTTTTTTTTCGTAAAACCATAAGCATAAGATAAATAAAATATGAATTTGACGTCTTATATGTTTGTAACAAAAACGGATAAACTAAGTCGGCCTTTTAAAGGTACTGAATGACCTATCATACCATATTTTCGAAACATTTTTTTTTTGTACTTCAACCCCTAAAACTCACCCACAACTTTTATGTCAAATAGCATCCCACAGCTATTCCTACATAAATGAGGTCATTATTTTATTTAAAATGTTGTAGTGTCTTTCATACACAAACCAATTTTTTTTTTCGTAGTCATAAGCATACGATAAATAAAATAAGTATTTGTTTGAGGCGTAACATTTTCGTAATAAAAAAGAATAACAAAAATTTCGAAAGCATGTATGATAGGTCATTCAGTACCCCTAAAAAACTACTTAAGTTCCTTTTTTTCCTTTTTTTGTTACGAAAATACAAATCCTCATTTTAATAATTTTATGCTTATGAATTTATGAAAAAAAGGTTTGTGTGTAAAATCAAAAGTTCAAGATTTTAAACGAAATATGAAATTTATGAAGCTATAGGGTGCTATTTGGAAAAAAAGAAAGTTGGGGGTGACTTTTAATGGATGAAGTAAAAAAAATGTTTTGAAAGCTAGGTATGATAGACCCTTTGATAACTTCTACAATACCTTTCAATTCTCTTTTGATCTTTTTTTTGTTACGAGAATTTCACATGTCAAGGAAATTCAGGGACACCCTGTATATTATGTACATATAATTCTAACAGACGACTTCGATAGATAACCAGGATTAGATTTGGAATCATTACGGTCGGTGATATTGTTTGAAGTAAATTGGAAATACCTACATATACCTACATCATGTTATGTGTCATCTAGTATGAAATAATGAGTCTCCATTGCCTTCTTATTCAGAATTTAGCAAATGAGTATTTACGTTATCTCACATCAGATTATGAATTATTGTTTATACAATTCTGGAAGTGCTAAACCGCAAATGAAATGTCAAAAATATTTTGAACATTAATGTTATTTATGTAAATTACGATGCGGTCCTCTCACTGAATTATTGCGCTTTATTGGCACATAGGTAAAATCACATCTGCTGAAATACAGGTCATTTACTAACGTTTCGGCCACCTCTACAGCCTTTACCTGCAATCCCTTAGCACTATCCGCTATAAGAACTGTATCGTCCACATACCTTGAATTATTTATTGTCTCTCCATTGCACTGAGTGCATGTCCTAACAGCATTTCGGAATACAGGGTGAGTTTTTAGTACCGGATCGGTCGATAACTTCACTACTGTAGAGGATAGCGGAAAAAGTTGTATATAAAAGTTGTAGCTAAGGATATGCTCCTTGCTCAGAAAATATTTTGATTTATACAGGGTGATCCATAGTTACGTAGTGATGCAAACATACATTTTTTTTAAATGAGACACTATATATTATTTCATATTTAGGTTCTACTAATGATTCCCGTTCTTAAAATATAAGATGTTGTAACATTATAAAGGTTATTTCAAAAGTTATGACCATTTCTATATCCAAAACGCTTCCAAATGAACGTACTGTATATTAAAAATCAACGAATCAACAATTATTTTTTTTACATGGAAAGTTAAAAAATATCCTCTAGTTCTGATACAGGCTGTACAAAAAGTCGCCGACGCATACTTATATACAGGGTGAGGTAGAATTCAGAAACTAGATTTTCTCTTTTTATTTCCCACACCGATAGGTGAGGGGAGTATTGTGATCGCGAAAATTTTCAATTTTGAGATAAAACACTTTTTGGGCGTTTCATGATGTCTACATAACGAAAATCCACGTCACTCATTTTCGTCGGTCTGTCTGTCGGCCTGTCTGTCTGTCTGTCTGTCGGTCTGTCTGTCGGTCTGTCTGTACGCGTTTTTCTGTCCTCGTAATCTCAGTAACCGCTGCATGGATTGTGATGACATTTGGGCAGCGATATGCTGGGGGGTCGTAGTAGGTGATGTTCTTATAATTTTGAAAATCGGTGCAGGAGCGGCGGAGTAATTAGCAAAAAACAAAAAAAATTAAATATTCCTCAAACTTCGTTTTTAGGCGTTTTAGAGGTTCCTCATCATTTTTTACTTTTTTTTGGGTGGGGGTGAAATTGGGGTGGTTGGGGGGTGGGGAGTTGTAAAATTGAAAAATTTGTTGCTTTCATAATAGACTGTCCACTGACCCATGAAGGAAGACCTAGCAACATAAATAACTTTTTTAGGTCCACCCGAACATTGCCTTGCCTATTACAGAAACCAAAGGACTTAGAATTTTTTCTGGTGTAAACATACGAGAGTATTGCTTTAGATCCTTCTATATTGTGTTACAAGGAAACTGTTGAATTGATGTTAATGAAATTTTGACACAGTATTACTACCGTGGCGAGGATAGAAAACGCGTATGGTTTTTATAAATCGTGCAGGTGGCGGCGTAGAAATAATAAAAAAAAGTAAAAATATAAAAACAGCTCAAACTTCGTTTTTAAGCGTTTTAGAGGTTCCTGATCATTTTCTGCGTTTTTTTTTTTGGGTGGGTGAAATTGGGGTGGTTAGGGGGTGGGAGGTTGAAAAACTGAGAAATTTCTTGTATTCATAATAGGCTGTCCACTAACCTGTGAAGGAAGACCTAGCGACATAAATCAACTTTTTAGGTCTTCTAAGGAACTTAGAATTTTCTGTATACAGACATACGAGTATTCATTGCTTTAGATCTTTTTGTATTTTGTAACGTGGACACTATTAAATTGATTCTAATTAAATTTTGACACAGTATTATTACCGTGGTGAGGATGGAAAACGCGTATGTTTGTTAAATATCGTGTCAGTGGCAGCGTATATAGCAATAATCAAAAAACTAAAAGTATGAAAACAACTCAAACTTCGTTTTTAGATGTTTTAGGCTGTTCATTGACTTCTGAAGGAAAGACTTAGCGGCATAAGACAATTTTAGGGGAGGGAAGGCTGCCGATGATTTGGTTGCAAGGGGATCTCAGACTAAAGCTTCATGCTATGGGAAAATAATAAACTGATATCACAGTAATGTGTGGGAAGTACTGAGTCAATCAACTTGACTCCATTTTTTTTAATGTAATGTAAAATTCGATAGGACCTTTTCAAAATAAATAAATTTCAGTACACAAATAGAAGGTACATTTAAATTTGCAGAAAAATCGAAATATCTCAGAAACTAATGAATGTAAGTATATGAAATGCCATACAAATATGAAAGAGCATATTGAAAGCAATTTTTTGGTATAAAAAGTATGGGGGGTTACATTTAAAAAAAAGAGAAAATCTAGTTTTTGCATTCTACCCCACCCTGTATAGGAATATGCGTCGTCGACTTTTCTTACAGCCTGTGTGAAAACTAGAGGATATTTTCAATCCTTTCGTGTAAAACAAATAATTTTTGAATAATTATTTTTCAGTATACAGTACGTTCATTTGGCACCGATTTGGATATAAAAATGGTAATAACTTTTTAAATACCCTGTATAATGTTACAATAATTTATATTTTAAAAACAGAAATTATTAGTAGAACCTAAACATGGAATAATATCATAGGGATGCAAAGAGAACATCCTTGGCTACAACTTTTATATACAATTTTTTTCGCTATCTTCTGCAGTAGTGGTTATCGACCGATCCGGTACTAAAAACTCACCCTGTATGTGTTAAATAGGACGGTCTATACACAGACTAATTATTTTTTTTAGATTGGCATAGATGGAAGTAAGCCACAGATTCATTGCCGTTTGAAAAATGACACGACCAATTGGTGTGACGATAAGTCGAAAGTTTCACCAAAGGCAGGAATGCGGGTTTTAGATGATTTTCCTTTCTCTAACGACACCGATAACCCGCTGCAAGTAAAGCCCCAGAGGATAAAATTAGCCTTAAGGAAGGGTCAGAAGTACGACTTGAAATTCCAGTACAAAAGTACGGAAAATTATCCCGTGGATTTGTATTACATAATGGATCTGTCCCATTCCATGAAAGAGTATAAGGATGACCTGGCTAGACTTGGAAGTAAATTGGCAGAGACTATGCGAAATATTACGACGAACTTCAAGTTGGGTTTTGGAAGCTTCATCGACAAAGTGGAATTACCTTTCGTCAGTACAAATGAGAAAAAGTAAGTATAAAAAAGCTATCATCTCCTACACTTTTCATCTTCAATTATTAAAATATTACATACTCTAGTGCCCTACCTCTCCTTACCCTAGTTCCTAAGCCCAGCCCTCATCGCAAAGGTGAGGCTGGCCTTGGGTCCTGTCCATCTTATATCCTCAGGTTCAAAAACCCTTGAAGCGGGTATAGTCTGCCTGTGATACTCAAGGGCTTCACAGCGACATAGAATGTGTGCCGAGGATCCTTTCCCCTCGCCACAGCGTGTACACGTCGGATCACTTGCCACCCCCATCACATACATGTAATCATGGACGACTCTACACTAGGCCGGAGCCTTAGATATGGCAACGTGGCTTAGCTGTCAAATAGTGGCCCTATAGTTTCAGAATAATTATTCCATTTTATATGTATTAGAGTTCATCTCGGTTAATAAATTAAGAAAAATACTTTTTAGAACTACTACTACTACTAATACCACTTACATCTGATGTCTGGTTCTTCGTAGTCAGACACTACAAAATAAAAATAAACGCAACCTGTTTCCTGATGCCACTTTCACTTTCACTTAAATGAACACTCAATTTACTTTGTAAATTGTCACTTGAGCTAGAAAAATTCACTATTAGGTCACTGTGAAGCCATTCTTGCCGGTCTTGATTCCCTTTCACTATCAAAGCTCTTCGTAGGTATGCCCAGATGCTTGCCCTCGTTGGCATGCCCAGATGAGTTCTATTAACTGTCTTTTTCTGTGATATTTGGGAGGTCCAGAAAATATTGTAGGTACCACATTGTGGTTTAAAATAGGTCTTATCCTTTGAAATGTTTGTAAATTATTGTCTTTAGCCTTATAAATATAACCAGCCCTTCCGAGGAATACCTTTCACCCACTTCTGTTTATGTCCCTTATTGGACGCACAATTGCTAGTGCAACACTTTGCAGGCATCTTTTTAGCTTTATAGTTTCATTTGTGCAGGTAAATCAGTAGAAACCCATTAAAAATCACCTTCCACTCTTCGTTGTTACTCTGGAAGGTTATGTTGGTAAGTCCTTGTTTGAAAGCCCCAATTGCTATTGCAACCTGGTACTACACACTTTGCAGGCATCTTTTTATCTTTATAGTTTCATTTGTGCAGGTAAATCAGTAGAAACCCATTAAAAATTATCTTCCACTCTTCGTTGTTACTCTGGAAAGTTATGCTGGTATGTCCTTGTTTGGAAGCCCTAATTGCACTTTGCAGGTATCTTTTTATCTTTATAGTTTATTTTTTGCTCTGAAAGAATACACTAATGACAACAACAAATAAAAGCTCGGCCCGCGAACAGTGTTGCCATATTTCAATGCTCCGGCCTAGTGAGTAAAGGCGGCCATGATGTAATTAATATTTGAAGGTGTTATGGCCGGATAGCAGGCCGACAAGTAACCTTGGCCAGAGGTCCTAAAATAAGTTCTCTAGCTTGACGATGTCCAGAGATTCCTTTCCATCTCATAAGATGCTGATTTTGCAACCACACCTCTGTTTTCCTTCTAATGGTACCTACTGCCATCCGCAAAGCTGGCTCGGGACCAAGGAAGTTATTCCTCGACCCTCATTGCTTTTGTAATATGTTCAAGAATTCACAAAAATAGGCATTTTGGCTATTCTATCTTTTTTAAATGTTTTTTAGACTTATTTTTTGTATTTTTGATCTGTAGGGTATCCTTTTTCAACTGAAGTAATTTTTACTTACAAATACTACCGAAATGGGGGACGCCTAACTTCATGTAAAAAAATAAACAAATGCGATAATTTGTTCAAGCGCTTTTAAAAACTGCTCTACTTAATACCGTTTACAATGATATGCTATGTGTGTCACCAAGCTCAAGTAACATGTCAAAATTAACGAACTTAAGGAAAAATGCTGTCAAGCCAAAAATTAATTTTTTTATTTTCGTAATTACAAAGTTAAAATTTTGTTCAAAGTGCGCTTCTCTGATTCTAATGTCTAATGTCAGGACATTTTTGAGCCACAGATCTGGACCTCGCACCGTTTTTAGAGCTGCCTGGCTTCCATTTGAAATCATTTTGTGCCTCAAAAGTAGAAGTATACGTACATCCGTTTGAGAGAAGTTAACAAAAAAAACAAAGCTCTTCAGTGTTAAAAGAATCCTCGAGAAAGTTTTGAAATACATGAACTTAAGCGCGGCACTTAGCTTAGTCATGTTCCAAACCCTTTCTTTTTGCCAAGAATAATGCTAGAGTGACCTTCATTATCTTAGTGTAAACTATATATTATGCCATACATAAAACGAGTGACCAAGGCTAGTAGGACGAAAATGTGCTTTATCTCTGTTAGGCCGACCTGGCCGACTAATACTAAAAAGGTTTTTGCATAAAAAAACAGGTTCCGAACTAACACCCACAACCTAAACTTACCTTCTGTGTGGTTATATTTCTCTTCCCGCCCATAGCACAACATCCTTCCAAAAATCTTTTAGCTATAACATTTTCAAGATATACTCCAGACTTTTTAAATTATATCATCCAAACCAGTTCAAACTAAAATTTTAAAATCATACAAATAATAAGCGACCTTCGAAATATATTTTTATAAATTTATTCACCCTCCAATTACTAATTAGCGTCAAGAAAGCAATATTTTCATTCCAACATGCTTTTTTCTAGTTTTCCAAATTTGGCTTGTCAGGCAATTATTCATTTTTTTTGTATTCACATAGTGCTGGACTAGATATGAATGTTTCCAGTCCTTTTTGCAGCACATTTATGTTATAATTTAGCAGATATCGTTGATATGACATGTATTTTGCTGTAAATAAATAAATATTATTATTTTATTCTTGCTCGTAGGCTAAAAAACCCGTGCCCAGGATGTGCGAGTCCTTACAGCTTCAAAAACCATCTATCTCTGACAAGCAATTATGAGGAATTTGTCAATAATGTGAAAGCCGCAAAAGTATCAGGAAATCTCGATTCTCCCGAAGGTGGGTTTGATGCCATAATGCAAGCAATCGTTTGTAAAGAGAAAATAAGATGGCGCAAGCAAGCAAGACATCTGCTTGTATTCTCCACAGGTAAGCGCTTATTTTCACTACATAATAAAGCGAGTAAAGTAGCACGGCTCAACAAACAATCAGCTCTCTTACTCACGGTCGGTTCCTCTAGTTTCTGTCACAAACATGTTCAATAAAACGTAGTAGAAGAAATAATTTTATTCAACAAACACTTTCAACTTTTAGGAAACCTGTCACCATCGATATAATTTTACAAATTTATCAGTATTGTTACAAGTCTTTAGTTGATTGGGCAGTAAAATACTTGGTACGGATTCAACTATTTATTTACGCGAACTACATATATACGCTACGCCTAACCCAATACTTAACAGTCTCTTTTTATTTATTTACAGTCACTGAGTCACTACACCAATTTATATTTGTTCTTCACTCCACTAGTTTATGTCACTGTACATTTATTTCGCACACGCCACTGGTAGACGGACCGCGAGTCGTACTCTGCTAAGTCTGTCTGTCTGGCCGTCCGCTGCGACTATATATCGTACGCGTCTCTGGTTCGCGTCGTTCGCGACCAGTTTCTTTTCTGGAAGACTGGGTTCGAGAATTCACGTCTACGCCCGGTGGACAGGGCCGGACTGGCACAGTACCTTATATCTGCTGTCTGATAATCGATATTACGGAATAAATGCGGAACGCCCTTGGTTCATTTTGGTATTTTTTTAATTCGTGGTTTGACTGCGGTGACAGGTAGAATAAAATTTGTGGAAAATTTGATTGTTTCTTCTAACCTGGAAGAGGTATCAAATGCATCGAACGTATGGTATCAAAAATGCGTATTGGAAGTAGGACCGACCGAACAGTGTCACCTCCTACACGACAATAATGATTTTTATATTGATGAGTTCAAGTTCACGCATCCCATTCTGTTTCTAGTGTTTTAAAATACCGATCCAAAATGGAAAATCCTATTTCAAAGAAAATGCTCAACGCGCGGCAACGTTGTATCAAAGCGTTTCGGCCGCCGCCGCGCGGGCCACACCGAGCAGCTAGCAGGCGTTGGGATATTCGCGTGCTCTTTCTATCTTTTACATTTCTCACCAGCGGACTCTGTTGTCTTTCTCTTACACACGATTTCGTAAACGGGAGTGAATGTTAGCCGGTGCTGTATATCTATGCACGGGGTGCATAGCGAAAGTCCGGTATCAAGGTACTTTTTGAACTAAAATCATATAATTATCAAATTTTAGAGTTATAATAATGGAATTGTTGGTTGCGTTTTTTAGAGTTGATGGCAAAGTGACGCAACGTTCACGGTATTGCCATCAACCTGTATTGTTCTAAATAGTCATTTATATCTAGAAATATATCGCAGAAAAACTTATTTCCTAGTCATATCAGCCTGATACCGGGCTTTACCTAGGTCCACCTGATGGGATCTGAAAAATCAAACCAGCTGTCTTGGACATCGTGCCTGATGAGACTCAGCACATGTTCCAAACAATAATTGTGATATCCTTGAGTTCATTTTGGGTGAGGTGGGAATGATTTTATTTAGCTCTATACAAACCGGTAAGATCGTCATCTATGACTACGGACCGTTCAAAAGACAGAATGCGATCCACAGGAGTTGTTGCCGATATTTGCTATGCAGGTCCTTTCAAATCCGCAGGTATACAACAGATTGTGTGAAATGGGCTTAAGATGATATCGAAAATTAGAATACCTAGGCCATAGTATGAGAAAAAAAATACAAACTTCTGCAGTTGCTTGTCCAAGGCAAAATTAGGGGAAAACGTGGAAGGAAAGGAAGGAAGGAAGGAAAATTTCATGGCCACGGAATCTGAGGGAGTGGTTCGAATGCACTTCTTACCAACTCTATAAAGCAGCCGCATCTAAAGAAAAAATCGCTATGATGATTGCCAACCTTCGACTCGGAGCCGGCATTTGAAGAAGAAGAAGTACAACATATTGTGTGAAATGGACTTAATATGATATCGTCTGCATTCAGTGCTTCCGCTGCTCACTGCAGATCTTCATCGCCAACTGTTAGATTGATGTCAAGAACATCGACGAAGGCACGCTGAGTGTCATCAGATGGTCTTCTCTGACGGGGGACTCACGACGAACACCAAAGCGTTAGACGATAAAAAGGTGGATGATGTGATCTCCAGTTTGCTATTGAGCGCCTTGTAATGTACACCAATCCTATTGGTTTGATTCTTTATATTTGACTATTTAGGATCATCTTTCTTTGGTTTGTTGCACTGAAGCGATTTTTTTTGATAATGATATAGGAATGCCTCTTGGACTGCCAGTTTTTGGTAGATCACTGTAGCCCATTGCTTCAAATGTACCCACCAAACGACCGATTGCAGTTTCATTTGGACGGTTATGATGACTAAAATAATCACAAATCGCGTGAAATGTATTTTTCACGTTTTTCCCATTTTTTATAAGTAATTCGAATGTTTTTAAAGCGGCCTCAATCCAGTGGCGGATTTAGAGGGGGGCGACGGGGCGTACGCCCCCCTAGAGCTCTGGGGAAGTATATTATATTTATATAGTTTAGTAAAGTTTTTTTTTTGCTTTTCAGAATACAAGTACCAAGCATTGGTATGAGAGCTTTTTTTTGCTCCTCGCGTCCGTGTTGGCCCATTCTGAATTCTGAAATTCGAGCGCTGCCCCGCGCTCCCCCTAGAAGAAATCCTAAATCCGCCACTGCCTCAATCGAATAAGACTTCAGAAAGATAGATGGCAAAACAGAAAATAAATGTCATTTGACAATGGTCAACCCATTATATTCTCTTTTTGGTTTAAAAAAATGTGAGCTGGATTATCCCTCCCTTCTTAACTAAATATTGAATCAGTCTCCGCTTGCTTTCAATGCACGTTCCACTGATTCTTTCGCTAGAACCATGATTCTTTCATTTATTATTTTTTGCACGATCAACATTAATACTAGCTTAAAATCTAAAAATTTTTAGCGTCATGGTGCGCTGTAGACTGGACTGGATATTTTTTATTTTCAGATGCCGAATTCCACATCGCAGGTGATGGGAAACTGGCAGGTGTTATAGAACCTAATATAGCAAAATGTTATTCAGATGACCGAGAATATCTAAAATATGATTATCCTTCTGTATCTCAGTTAAATTACGTTGCCCAAGAAAATAACATCAATATTATTTTCGCCATAGTCAAAAAGCCGTATACAGCATTAAAAGAGTCGTATGCTACTTTATCAAAGCACATCAAAAACTCTAATTTTGGTGAACTGAACAGTCGCGATGCGAATAGTGTGATCAATTTGGTTCTGGATAACTATAAGGTAGGTTAGCAATATACCTTTTATAACAAAATAATAATAATGTTATAACTACCAAAGTGAGTTTGGGAGTTTTCAAAGGCCTGCATGAGGTAACGTATATCGCTCCAATGTATTCGTCATAGCCTGCCAAAATACTTGCAATGTTTTCTTTCTATTCTAATCAGGTGCAATGCACCCTTTTTATGTGAAATTGTTTGAAGAATATAAAGATATTAAGATATTTGCATAGCAGGCTCCTTTTGGTAAAAAATGTCCTCTAAAGTATTTTTGCAACTTCACAAAAAGTTCTCCAAATAAAACTCGAGAAAGGAGTCCTCTCATTGAACTATTATGTGATCTTATTTTAAAAACAGTGAAATGGGCCTCAAATGAATGAAGCATAAACCATAACATTGAAGTTATGTATAAAAAATGTGGTTTCTTGTTTGGCTAACATTTCCAAATATGTATAATTATGCATTTTCCCAAAACAGCTTACTTATATGATACAATTTACGGTTACTTCTGTATATTTTTAAATGTTTTATAAACTGATTTTTTGTGTGTGTTTGATTTGTAAAGTATGTTGTTTCAACGGAAGTAACAATTATCACAAATAATCCTGACATAATTAGTGTGCGGTGACATTTCTGTTCACACTATTTCTTTGAATGGCTCTACTAATTTTTTTAGATGAGACCATATTTAAAAACAGAGCTGAAACAAATCCTTTTCAAAAAGATTTAAATCATAAATCACAAATCATTATAATTTTAATAAAATATTTAAATCTTAAATCCTTTTGAGGAAAGAAATTGATTTAAATCAAAAATCATAATATGATTTTAACCATTCTTGTCTTGATTTAAATACTTTTTTATGATTTAAATCGTTTCTGAAGTGTAAATCATTTTGACGATTAAAAATCCTTTCACAAATACCATTTCCTACTGGTCCTACTACACAAGCTTGAGAATAAATTAAAACTGAAAACATTTAAATAATTATTCTACAAACAGGTTTGGAGAAATAGGATACAAAATATAAATAGAAAACAGAACTAACACCATTTATAAGAAATATGTCAGGTAACATTGCGGTAACAGGTAACAGATAAGTAACAAACTTGTACTAAGTAAGTATAAGTACCTACTGTCTATCCAGTAAAATGATTTTAAATCGTGAAGAGATTTAAATCAAAAAGTATTTTAAATAACTAGCATATGATTTTAAATCAAAAAATGATTCAAAATCATTTGAGGATGTTTAAATAAAAAAAATTTAAATAATTAGCAAATGATTTTGAATCAAAAAAAATATTTAAAATCATATGAAAATAATTTTAAATCAAAAAATGATTTAAAATCATGTATGCTGAATAGCAAATGATTTTAAATCTTTTTGTCAAATCTCTTTGCCGAAAAATATTCAAATCACAAATCATAAATCACTAAGCTGACAAAAGATTTTGAATCAAACGATTTAAATCGACAAAAAGATTTAAACCAAAAAAGATTTAAATCATCGGTAAAGTCTCAGCTCTGTTTAAAAATGCTACTGATCCTTCATATAAATTATAGATACGGTCTATTTCTACTTGAATTATCACTAATTTATGTATTGTGTAAGACTTTCGCGGCCATGATCCGCCTGCTTGGCGTCGGCGCGCTTCGCTGCTTGACGTTTCGCCAACATGAGTGGTTGGCATCCTCAGAAGTTGATGTTCGAGAAACTCGGAACATGCCGAATAGGTAACATTAGCTTTATAAGATGCCAACCACTCTTGTTAGCGAAATGTCCAGCAGCGAAGCGTACCGACGCTGAGGCGGCGGAGCGTGTCGATGCCGGCCGAACAATCCTGGAACCAACAGTTCATTGAATCAGTAGTTTCAATGTTTATTTGTGTCGGTCAAGCTTTTTTATCTCAATTTTTCGTCATATCTACGCCAGAGAACTAAAACTGAGTTTGAAAAAGTCTATATATTTCATGTATGATCCTAAATAGATCGCAACAATTAAATCGCAAAAAAAAACAATACTTGGTTGCACGCCACATAAACTAATCAAAGCGAAAGTGCTGGGTGCTGTCGCCCTGCAGGCGCATATATCATTCATATAATCACTGTATTAAACCATACGCAGCCCACGACCAATCCGATGTTTTTTTTCCAAAAACCATTCGCTCTGCACCCAAAAACCACGCGCACACGAACGGGAGGTCTGTCTATCGGAATGTGCAGGTCGTGAAGCTTGTGGGATTATCTGCCTTTAGAAGAATTATTTACAGGTATTCTCGAGCATTAGGTAGAGATAAAAGATATTAAATGCAGCCCTACTGCAGCATTTACGAAATTCAGGGGCCAAGCAGGCGGATCGCCATCTGCTCTGACAGCCAGGCAGCATTAAAAGCATTGAGTGCTTGCCGGTTTACATCAAGGCTCGTTCTGCAATGTAGAAAGGTCTTGGATGACATTCCGGCGAGACATCAGGTGTCACTTATGTGGGTGCCGAGTCATGCTGGTAATGAAATGGCGGACACGCTCGCAAGGCGAGGGTCGAGGAATAACTTCCTGGGCCCTGAGCCGGCTTTGGGGCTGGCAGCAGGTACCATCAGAAGGAAAATAGAGGTGTGGTTGCAAAATCAGCATCTTATCAGATGGAGGGGAATCTCCGGACATCTCCGTCAAGCTAGAGAACTTATCTCAGGACCTCTGGCTAAGATGGCGCGATTCTGTCTCTCGCTGGACAGAAGCCGACTAAGGTTACTTGTCGGTCTGCTATCCGGCCATAACACCTTCAAACGCCACTTGCATGTGATGAGGGTGGTAAGTGATCCGACGTGTACACGCTGTGGCGAGGAGGAAGATTCCTTGGCACACATTCTTTGTCGTTGTGAAGCCCTTGGATATCACAGGCAGACTATACTCGGTTCAAGGGTTGTTGAACCTGAGGATATAAGATGGGCAGGACCCAAGGCCATCATAACCTTTGCGATGAGGGCTGGACTTGGGAACTAGGGTAAGGAGAGGTGCAAAAGGACCCGTTGGTAGGCCTATGCACTGGTGGTCCTTGGCACCAGAAAGCCTTTCTCCCTCTTTCATTCATTCATTCCTACTGCAGCTCTTAAGCTTCAGTCACCATTGAAGACTGCGATAGCTTCATAGAATGAAACCGTACTATTCAGCCACGGCCGTCATTCAGCCCTCACTGTTTTATTATCCCGTCATAAGTGCTATGTTGTTGGAAATTCAGATATATTGAAAAATATACTGCGAAGTTTCAAGAATCACATGGCTTGTTGTATTGAAGTAAACGGACCACATTTTGAGCATCTGCTGTAACCGCCTTCATGTTTCTTGAAGTTAATCATGTCGGGCGGATGCAATGTATATTCACTTCCTCCGAAATTATGACGTTTAGGTATAGGAAATATTATACAAAAAATAATCAGTATTATTGAAGGATTTCAAAAATGTACAAATAACAAATATACAGAGTGATCCATTTCGAAATAACAAAGCTTATTATATTTCCGGAAAAAACGGTAGATATGGCAACATTTCAAATACTAATACCATCGTAAGATTGGCCGTATTGCAAAACCCCCTATTTCAAATTTATTAAAATCGTGCAAACCGTTTCCGAGATAATTGAGGAGTTCCGTACTTTAGACTCACTCTGTATATTAATTTCAGAAAATCGTCCAAAGCGTAAAGTTCACCTCGAACTCAACGAATGAGATAGATATAAAGTTCTCATCTACCTGTAAAAGCCCGATTCCTGACAGATGCAGTAACGTCCATATTGGCGAAGTCCTTGATATCACGGCCACTATTCAAGCTAGAGAATGCTTACCAGACGGGCAGAAATCGACCTTTGTTTACCTAAAACCCGAGGCATTGCACCAGGGCCTGGTGGTGGAGATCGAGGTGTTGTGTGACTGTCCATGTTCATCGAAGGCACACCCATCGTATGTGCCGAACGCCAAAGAGTGTAGCAGACAGGGTGATCTCAAGTGTGGCGTGTGTACCTGTTCTGAAGGAAGATTCGGGAGGAACTGTCAGTGTGATAGCTCCATAAGCACTTCGGAGGATATTAAAAACTGTATAGTGGAAGGGTCGAATGAAGTTTGTTCAGGTAAAGCACTTACATCGTTGTTTTTGTATACGTAGAGACATGAAACAGGTAGGCATATCCAAAAACAAAATAATTATGATGTAGCTTCTTTGCCTCACCCCTGTGATAGTAAATTTGTTCCATTATAAAATTATTCTTGTTTGGGCCAAAAAATAAGTATGCAAAATGCAGTCTACAGGGTAATTCGATACATTAATTTGAGGAGGTGATAGTAGAGAAGGTAAGCTGATAAATTGACCATAATCATGATCCCATTTCCAAATCCTAATAATTTCCGAGATAAATTGAATTTCAGCGACATCCTTGAAATGCAGAGATAAATAAAAGGGCTGTTCCAAATTACGGTTCTATCACCGTCCCAGAACTGTTTTCATCATGCTCCGCCCATTTTCTGATTCTAGAATCGATGATGGTACACCAACCAATCACCGTTTTTAGAACTGTAAAATGGGCGGGGCACGATGAAAACAGTTCTGGGACGGTGATAGAACCGTAATTTGAAACAGGCCTAAAATTTTGGAGTTTTTGGTCCTTAGAAAATACGCTATTACTATCGACTAAAAGAAAGTGATCATGTATCAAATAATACGTTGAAAGGTGAACTCAAGAAACGTTACAAAAAAATAGAGTCAAGTTGATTGACTCATCAGTACTTCCCACACGTAATGGTGACACCCTTTTGTTATTTCCCACTGCATAAAGCTATAGCCTGAGATCCCCTTGCAAACAAATTGTCCCCCGCTCTCTGCAAAAAAAATCCAACACAAAAACTCTTGTAAATAGTTTCTTTTATCTCTCTCCAGAAGAAGTAAGATGGCGCAGTTTTTATTCTGCAAGCTTCAGGTGGACGAATCGAAGCGATTAGGAACTTTTGAATTTTAGCGACATTGCGACCTGCAAACGAAAACCCTAAGGAAACAAAATTTTGTTCTCGGATTTTGTAGTTTTTGGTATTTATTGCTCCTTAGAAAATATGTTATTATTCGTCATTGTCAACTAAAAGAAAGTGATCATGTATCAAATACTTCGCGAGAGCCTCAAAATGAACATGATTTGAAAAGTCACCAATGAATTAACCGTGCACTTTAAGGCGCGTTCTCACGAGTCAACTTTAGTTGACCCACTGTAGTTGATCAACAAAAGTTGAATGAAAACCTTCCTTTCAATAAAGTTGATTAACTTTTTTGTTGATACACGAAAGTTTGACCTAGTCAAACTTTTGCTGATCAACTGGCGAATCATCACCGATCGCTTTCAAGTTGAAACTTGTCTTGAAATGTGTAAACTGGCGTTCAACGTTTGTAAACAGTGTAGAACGCTTAAATACATTACGCAGCATATGTACTTGTGTGTATTTTCCTATAAAAAATTGAAAAGTCAAATAGTTTAATAAAATAAGGAGCGTCAAATGGTCGGAAAGTGTTATGAGGAAATTTTTGGAACTATATTATAAGCATGGTTACCTTTGGAATCACCGAACGGATAATTAAAAAAGAAAGATGCTCGAAAAAATTCTCTGAGATCTACTGTCAAGGAAATGGATATCTCTCGCCTTACTATCACTCATGTGAAGAATAAAATTTAGATTATCAGAACAATGTACAAAAAAGAACATGTACTGGTTTGCCGATCAACTGAAACAAGTATCTGTTGAAATGTGTGAACTATAATCTCATTCAAGTCTTATTCCACTTTTGATCAACTACAGTAGGTCAACTAAAGTTGACTCGTGAGAACAATAAAAACATGCTCACATTTCTAGTTATCCCTTGGTACCATAAACTTTTTGCAAATATGGTAAACAGAGGCAATAAGATTGCACCTAAACTCTAAAAGCATAATGAATCTCTGAGAGTATAAAGTTTCAACAGTGTTTGGCAGAAACGGATTTAAATTTTTTGTTATGGGTACTTGAATAATAATAAAGAATGATCGGTTAACTGAAACTTCGGTATAGGGTCTCGAAATTGTATAATTTTAAAAGAATAATTCAAGTTGTGATTTGAAATGGATTCGTCTTAAAAGGTTGCTAGGAAATCAAGCAGAACATGCAAGCCACGTTATAAAGTATCTTGAGTCCGTAGATTATTTTCAGTCATGTACAAACGAGATATATGCAAATCATTGAAAACATAATTTACCTATTGCTTTAATGTTTACAGATCTTGTTCAAATTGTCCAACTCTATCTCTTTTAACGATTCTCGTTGAAAGCCGTTCTTTGATTGAATTTGCAGCTTCAAGAGTCCTTGTTCTTAATTCCTCTTGCGATGAGACAGGGCCGTGTAGTGGGTCGTACACCATCGATTTTATATGTCCCCAGCACGTTGGATACCCGGCGCATAGTCGTATAACGTATAAGTGTTGGATTGGCAGGGGTAGCCCAATCCCCTCGCCAGCAAGGTGTCTAGACTTAACACCGATGGACTCTTAGGTATGAGAACATATGAAATCATTGGTGTACGACCCATTACGCGACCCAACTTCTTCTAAAATTATACAATATTGAGTCCCTATACTAGTGGCGGCTCGCTTTAAGAAGTCAAGGAGCCATGGCACCACCACAATAAATCTTTTTTTGTGCCACTTTTAAATATTATATTGCATCCTATTTCTTTAAAAATTATTTAGCAAAAATTAAACATTGACAAAAATCCAATACGGTGTGGGTGGTGTGGGAGCCGCCAAACAGATAGCGGCTCCAATTCTGCTATAATACATCCAGCCGATAGGTTAAATGAGGTCATATCTCATATGTCTGTTTCCCGCACCGACGTGAAAGTTGCAAGTTATTTTCATAATATTTCGTGGTGACTCGTAATAAGTGAGGGACTATTTACAAAATGAATAGTATTTTAGCAATATATTTTAAAGCCGTTTTCCACATACTCTATTGAGGAAAGAATTGAAATCAAGGAATTGGGAAGACCGCTTTCCGATTTAAATATTCAAAAAACGCAAAATGTGTCTAGTTCGTCGAATGTTAGAAGCCGAGTACGGAAGTTCAATCGAAATGTGTACAATAAAAACAATTGGATTTGTGGATGTGATAAGAAAAACGCATTTTTTTTTGTTTCTCGTGTATTTTGTTGGTGGCGATCCTACCTGGACAAGGAATGTCCACATCGGAAGCAGAACGATCATTTTCCATGGTAAAAAGGATTAAAACGTTTCTAAGAAACTCTATGAAAGAACTCAGTGCTCTTGGTATGTTGTTGGCCGAAAAAAGTTTTTAAATAACATTGACAATTTTAACAAACAAGTTAATGAAATCATTTGGTTCACAGAAAAATCAGAAAAATGAAGGGTACCGGCTGGATTCGAACCAGCGTTTACCATCGCGCTGGCCTAGAATGCCGGAGACGCTGGTTCGAATCCAGCCGGTACCCTTCGTTTTTCCGATTTTTCTGTGAACCAAATGATTGGAACCATCTCCATCTTGCGAAGTAAAGCAAGTACCTTTCATCCCAAGTTTATGACACTTTTGCAAAAAATAAGGAAGTATGGTTTGATTTCACATACCAGACAATTTAAAAGTATATTTTTTGTTTTTGTACATAAGTTATATTCAGATAAAATTTTGGGTAAGTGTTTTTACTGTTGTTTTATTATGTTGTTCAGTGCCGATAAATGTAGGCTATTTTTTATATTTTGGCTCCACCGGTCTCTTAAGTAACGAGCCGCCACTGCCCTATACCGGAGTTTTCGTTAATGATCACTTTTTAAGGCTAATTATTATTATTGTGCCAGTCCGGCCCTGGACGGCCGAGCCGATTTACCTGAGATCTAGAATTCAGACGTCCAGAAGCTTTCCAGAACCGACGGTAGCGGCGCGTTAGGGTTCTCGGCGTTCAGCAGGCATCTATGTAAGTAGCAGCAAGGCAGCGACAGTTAGGGTTAGTGTCAATAGAGTGCAGCAGTTAGTGTTCCGTAGTATTATACGCGACGTTCCAGTGGCGCGCGCGAAATAAGTGAACTGTGACATAAATTAGTGATGTTAAGGACCAATATAAATTAGTGTAGTGACTTTAGATAAATTAGACTGTTAAGTATTAGGCTAAGCGTAGTGTACATAGTTAGTGAAAATAAATAGTGAAATCCGTACCAAGTGTTTCCTTGCCCAATCGGACTAAAGACTTGTAACATTATTATGTAATAGCACATTATTCAAGTAGGACCCATAATAAAAATTAGAAATCCGACGAGTTTTTGCCAAACGCTTTGTTGACACTGTACTCTTGGAGATCTTATGCTTTCAGAGTTTAAATGCAGTCTTATTGCCTGTATTTACCATATTTGTAACAAGTTTATGGAATCAATCGATAACTAAAAAGATGGGCATGTTTTTACGGCAAAGTCGCAAAGTGTGCGGTTGATTGTTTGGTGACTTTTTAAGATAAATTTTTTAGTACGTTTCTTGAATTCACCTTTCAACATATGCTGATTTTGAGACTATCTCGTGAAGTGTTTGATACATGATCACTTTCTGTTAATCAATAATTACATAATAGCATATTTTCTATCACTAAAATTCAATTACCTCGAAACCATATATCGTCAATTTCTTAGCTTACCATCTCTACCATCACCTAGTCAAATTAATGTATCGAATGACGAATCACCCTGTAAAGTTAGACTGCAGGAAATTCATGGCGTGGTATAAATACCTCGTTATACTAGTCACTCCAATTCAGGATCAGCTAGACCACCGTCAAGCTCACAGCATGTTTATAGATTTCAGTTATGGCACCTTTTATACTCCAAAAAGTTTGCTCTTCTCTTATGTTATATAGATATTTCCTGATCATTTGACAAAAACAGAAAGTGCCATTCGAACGAAATTGGGATCTTATATTATGTATACAGGGTTATTCACGTTATTCGACACGGAACATTATGGCTAAAGTATTTGATAAAAAAGAAAATAATAATCTGGGATGGATAGAGACCCATAAAGGCTACATTTTAAAAATATTTTCATGTTATACAGGGTGTCCCAAAAACACGAAATGTATCAAAGTTATGTTTTTTTAAATGAAACACCCCATATATTATTGCATATTCAGATTCCTTGGTGAATTCTAGTGTGACTTTATGTATCATACATAGTACCTAAAGCGAACCGCTAAGGTGTAAATCACCATTTTCGGTATAAGTAGATATCAGGAAAAAATTGAATATCGCAGAGATTACAAAATATGGAAGGCTGTGACTTTGCCGTATTACTAAGCATAAAATGCATCAGCTTTGATGAGACTGTCAAATTTAAATTACGTTTATGCTTGGAGAAATCGGTCGATGAATTAAGGAAACTTCGATCAGCGATAACTTGATTTTTTCAAATGGGAATGCCTAATTTTTTTTATACGGTTAAACGTAGAATTTGATAAGCCTTTTAATAATATAAGGTTGTGAATATCAATCTCTCGTAGTTTTCATTTAATTTCAAATTTTCAAACAAATCGGCGATTTTCAACTTTCCTACCTATAAGCAACGTAGCAGGCCATGAAATATAAACAAAAATCTGTTTAGCTAGAAGAAAACAACTAACTTAGCTGAAAAGTACACACTAACTAGACTAAAGGGACAAGATTATAAAAATTCCTTACAACAAATCAACTCTCCCAGAAACAACTGCGATAACATCTCTAAGGTCAAAGAGAAGCTGGAGTAGGCAGTAATGGATATTTTTACTGTCTACTGGCTACTGCAATTTAATAGAGGTTAAAAATTTCCAAGGCAATCAAGAACAGAAACAACCAGCGACTGTTGTTCCAGCACGCAACTATCAATCATATGTAATGGTGTAAAAAAGTACTAATTTGCGTCGAAGTCGATACCTCTGACTGGAGCCCTTCTATTTTTCAATATCTATTAGCAATATTGCAAAAAAGGAATACTGACAAATGAGATTTAATTTTCTGCCATTTAAGTTATGTTTCATAATTTGAACACATTTTAATTCATTCTTCATTTTCTGCGACCTTGCTAATAGGTACTGAAGAATTTTCAGAGCTCCAGTCAGAGGTACTTTTGACTTGAGTTTTGACAGAATTGCATACTTTTTTATATCATTAAATGTGAAATTTTATTATGAAAATAATAAACTGCTTATAACATTCTCTAGTAGTTTTACTTACTTTATTTCAAAATTTTTAATGGTTTTGGAAATTGCCAATCTCTAGTACATTGCAGTAGCTAGTAGGCCGTGAAAAAATCCATTTCTGCCATACTCCAGCTTCTCCTTGACCAAAGATATGTTACCGCCGTTGTTTCTGGTTAGACTTTGTTTGTTGTGAGTAATTTTTATAATCTTGTCCCTTTAGTCTAGTTCGTGTGTATTTTTCAGCTAAGTTAGTTGTTTTCTTCTACCTGAAAAGGTTTTTGTTTATATTTCATGGCCTGCTACGTTGGTTATAGGTAGGCAAATTGAAAAACGCCGATTTGTTTGAAAATTTAGAATTAAATGAAAACTACCAGAGCTTGATATGCACAACCTTATATCATTAGAAAGGTTATCAAATTCTACTTTTAACCGTATAAAAAAAATTAGGCATTCCCATTTGAAAAAATCAAGTTATCGCTGATCGAAGTTTCCTTAATTCATCGACCGATTTCTCCAAGCATAAACGTAATTTAAATTTGAAAGTCTCATCAAAGCTGACGCATTTTATGCTTAGTAACACGACAAAGTCACAGCTTTCCAAATTTTATAATCTCTGCGATATTCAATTTCGATATCTACTTATACCGAAAATGGTGATTTACACCTAAACGGTTCGCTTTGAGTCCCATGTATGATACATAAAGTCACAATAGAATTCAACAAAGAATCTGAATATGCAATAATATACGGGGTGTTCCATTTAAAAAAACATAACTTTGATACATTTCGTGCTTTTAGGACACCCTGTATAACATGAAGATATTTTTAAAATGTAGCTTTTATGGGTCTCTATCCATCCCAAATTATTATTTTCTTTTTTATCAAATACTTTAGCCATAATGCTCCGTGTCGAATAACGTGAATAACCCTGTATATGACTAAATCATATGGTAATTATTAGTACCTGTACTTGGTTCTGGTTTTTGTTCATCTTGGTTGTTCTATCGCACAAATTTCAAAACTACACAAAAGTAATTTCTGGAATTCACTTATATTTGATCTCAAAGATTTTGAAATTCATATTAAAAAATGTGATATTAATTCCTATGAGTCTCACGCAGACGATTTTTACCTTCTTTGAGTTATGCCACTTATTTATTTTATAATACAATGCATTTATGATTAGTAAATAAAATTAATAATTCGTCTACACATCATGCTAAATTAAAAATCGTATAAAAATGTCTTAACTGAAAACACTCGCCAACTTGAGCAAGAAATGAAATCAAATCTGATTTCAAAAATAAGGTAGTCTAATACAGTCTTAATTGGTACCTTTGGTGGTGCACGGGTGGATGGAACAAAAGCACTTTTTTGCTCAGTTTTCTATTCATTTGTTTTATTTAGGTAATTAAAGACTAACATTGCGTTTTTTATGTTTGGAATAATTTTCATTATGTTTTCCTAGAGAGGAGATAACTTTATGCTTCAAAGAAGTGCTAATCCGTTGATACTTTTTTCTAGGAGCCGTCTGATAAAACTGTAGCTTTAAGTTTTAATGTATTATAACTCCTATTTTCTAGAGTACTCATTTCGGCAGTCTAGATGTTTATAGTACATTAGTGTGCACTGTTTCCCTGCTGGTACTGGTACTGAGTTAAAATCTATTGGTACTAGCCTAGGCGATCTCACGGACTCTGTCTCTCTACAACAAACCACACAGTCTGCAGTCGAGATCTGCCGTAGAATTAAATATTGGTTTCTTTAACATTTTAGGTTTCGGAAAATGCCAATGTGGGAAATGTGAATGCGATTCTAGCTCCAATAGAGATGAAAAAATATATGGTCAATATTGCCAATGCAATAACTACTCATGCAAAAAGGAAAATGGGCTGCTTTGTTCTGGGAGAGGTAACTGAATATTTCAATTAGACAATAGATTAGTTTTACGCCACAGAATACCGTAAGGTAAAATGGAAAAAGTTATATTTTCTTCCTAAAAAAAGTTTAGAAATATGGGTCAGATTTTATTCAGTCTGTGCAGCTTCAGTGTACGTTCACATGAATATACTCAGGGAGGTTCAGAATGTTTCAAAGCTTATGTTGGAACAAACATTTTAATAGATAGAACGTATAACATAATATCTAGGTGTAGCTTTTTGCGATAATGGGCTAAGAGATCTAATAGAATAATAATATACGCTTTACAACAGCCAGCCAAAATAAGAATGGGACGGCAACGTGTTTGCAGCTGCGGCAAAGCTAGATGTAGGTGTGTACGTCTTTATACAGGGTGACCAATCGGGTGACGTTATTAATATTTTTTAGATAGCCCGTACCGAGACCTAACCAAAACACCCCCATGTATGTTTAGCGATTATTGATAGTTTTCGAGTTATGATTTATTTTTGGAAAGTTTAGAGATTTTCCAGTGTTTTCAAGAAATCGCCTAAAACAAAAACAAAAATGCTTTTTGGCTTTTATTTTTTATGTAATTATACTCTGTATTAAGCCTATTTTGATATCGAATAAAGAAAATCTGTACATCCGACCAATAATTAAGTACAGGAGACTAAAACATTTAAAATAAAATTAAAAATACTATTTTGATATCAAATAAAGAAAATCTGTACATCCGACCAATAATTAAGTATATTTTGGGACCAAAGTTAATCACTGTTTTTAGTCAGGAGACCAAAACATTCAAAATAAAATAAAAAATACGTATGCCTGGTTATCGAGCTCCAAACTAATCTTAAAAACTTTGCGAGACATTACACTTTCGAAATAATAATGGAAAAGTAGCACTTATGGGGGCATTTTGCGCCGTACGTGACTGCTAAAGGTAAAAAGGTGATAATTCACGAATTTCCAAAATGATTTAAAAAACTATTATTTTACTCTATTATGGCAAGTTAAAGAAACAAAACTCGTAACAACTAATAAACCCGATAAACATTGAAGTTTTAATGACTTTTAATACAAAAAAACTAATACCCAAATTGCGATTTTTGACGTGGTTTAGCTATGTACTATTGAACTTCTGCTAAATTAAGTTGTATGGAATGTTAACAAAGGAAAGGAATAATAAAATCTGACTTGCAGTTCCATGGCAGAATTACCTGGGAAGCAGTGTCGTAGCATACGCCGTCCCTTTCTTTCAGAGTCATTTTTTGCGAGCTCATGTTACGAAGGGTTCGACAAGATCCCGATTTCTTTAATAAAATCTTGCGGACCGATGAATCCCGGTTTCCGAGGGCAGGACTGTTTAATATTCACAATTACCATTATTGGGCAACGGAAAATCCTCACATTGCACGGCAATCGAACTTCCAGAACAGATTTAGTGTCAACTTGTGAACGGGAGTAGTGAATGGATAACTAATAGGCCCCGTCGAACTGCCATTTAGGCGAATGGAGCGACCTATTTAGATTTCCTGCAAAATAACTTGTCCGACTCATTAGAAGCCGTAAACCTTGACATACGAAGGTATCTAATATTCCAACAAGATGGCACTCCATGCCACTACGCTAAGGAAGTGCGCAACTACTTGGACACAACCTTTCCAAAACGGTGGATTGGTCGTGCTGAGCCGATCAGTTGGCCCCCCTCGTAGTCCAGACTTAAATCCCATTGATTTCTTTATCTGGGGCTATTACAAGGAAATCGTCTACGCTCGTGACAGTAACACCGTGGAAGAGCTCAGCTAAAAATTAGAGGAATGTAAAAGCAAAATTAATGAAAACACAATTGCGTTTTGCCGACACGAGCTCGCAAAAAGCCACTTTGAAAGAAAGGGATGGCGTATGCTACGACATTGCTTCCCAGGTAATTCTGCCATGGAACTGAAAGTCGGATTACTGTTTTATTATTCCTTTCCTTTGTTAACATTGGATACAACTTAATTTAGCAGAAGTTCGATAGTACATAGCTACTTGTTTTTATTCAAAAACATTAGAACATCAATTATTATCGGGTTTATTAGTTTTTACGAGTATTCTTTTTCTTTAATTTGTCATAATATAGTAAAATAATAGTTTCTTGAATCATTTTGGAAATTCGTGAATTATCACCTTTTTACCTTTAGCAATCACGTACGGCGCAAAATGCCCCCATAAGTGCTACTTTTCCATTATTATTTCGAAAGTGCTATGTCTTGTAAAGTTCTTAAGATTAGTTAGGAGCTCGAGAATCAGGCATACGTATTTTTAATTTTATTTTGAAAGTTGAAAATGTACTTAATTATTGGTCGGATGAGCAGGTTTTCTTTATTGGATATCAAAATAGGCTTAATACTGAATATAACTACAGAAACAATAAAAGCCAAGAAGCATTTTTGTTTTTGACGATTTCTTGAAAACATTGGAAAATCTCTAAATTTTCAAAAAAATAAATCATAACTCAAAAACTATCAATAATCGCTACACATAAATGGGGGTGTTTCGTATAGGTCTCGGTATGGGCTATCTAAAAAAAAATGAATAACGTCACCCGATTGGCCACCCTGTATATGGCTGCTAACATCAGAACAGGATCGCTGTATAGGGGACTGTCAACGGTAGATGTCTTATTTTTTAGCTGGTCGCTGTTTAAACTGAAGAGCGATCGACCAGTGGCGTACCGTCCGATTATATTTTCGAGCGATGGACACGATTTCAACGCAATGAGTTGAACATTCAAACATCACCATTTTCTGTAATACCTTCGTCGAGGCAGTAGAAAAAGTGAATAGTATTATAATAAAAAAGAGGGAGAAGATAATCAGCAACTGAAACAGTGCAATATGCTAAAATAGAAATACATATTATGCAATACGCATTGATCTGTTATTTTTATTTCAAACGCAAGGTATATGAATAGGTACCAAAATTGCAGCAAGACAAGACATCTAACTCAAATTTAGATATGAACTATTCACTTTTTGGGAAAGCAATTGAGGTGTTTCTCGGAAAAACCTCATAAGTCAATGTTTTCCAAAATTTAGATAATGGCATCATCACATTTCTAACATCCATGTACATGGATAGAAATAATTATTTCTCAAAAAAATGTTATAGTTTCTATACTATTTACAGAGGAAAATTGACTTGTTCTTCTAAAAACATCATAAGTCCATATTCTTTCACCTAAGAAAGCGACTTATGCATTGTGTGCATGATTGGTTGCCTGTAAGTTGTCATGCAAACTTGATACAAAACAGTACAACATAGCACCTGACACTACTCGTAACTTTGTCATCGACAACGATGATAATATTGTACTTATAGTAGTGTAGTGGTTGCGAAGACTGAGTGGTAGATATCGGGCTTTTTGGTTAGCCAGAGTTGATTGTTTCAGTTAGTCGGTTTTTGTATTAGGTATAGTTGTTCACTATCGCTCTTTCTTTGTTTTTTGTATCGGAATTTATTTTATTTTCATGCTGTTTCTATTAATTTTTTAACCTTTTCTCTCAAAAACCTCATATGTCCATGTATTTTTTGTCTTTTTTTTCATATCTGTTTCACAATAAAATAATTACTGCTTGTGGGCGATGTGCCTTATATGCTTTTACTTCTACCAGATATGGCAATAAATCAATCTAATCAGAGTTTTACATGCTGGGAAGTTTTTTTCATTTTCCCAAATATGTTAGTTTTGGACTAACGACGTTTTCACGATAAACGCCTCAATTGAATAATTTTTGATCAAAAATCTTGGGGGGGGGGGAGGGTGTATACCTCAGTTACCCCCTCTTGTATATGCCTGTGCATTCAAATATCCCACGAAACATGAGCGGATAGATCAGTAGACAAGATGCGTAATTAATAAATACCTCCTAAGCCAATCATAGCTTATTAAAGTACAGGCAAAACGGTACGTCACTGTGTCAGATTCCGGATGGCGTGAGCGCATCGTACACTTATCAGTTCCTACGCAACGAGTGTAAAGAAACTACAGTGCAACCACATGCATTTTCAGTGACATCACGTGGTTGGTTCATTTAAATAGTGGTACAAGTCTAGTTCCTGTGTGCGTTCTTCGGCGGTGGATGAGGGATTCTCCACATACTCACTTTAAGGCCTAGTAATTAATATCAAAATAATTTGTAGGTAAGTGCAATTGCGGAGTATGCGAGTGCCAAGCTGGCTACAGTGGAGATGCGTGTCAGTGTGAAGAGAGTACTACAAATTGTATTGCACCAGGTAGTGACTCAATTTGCTCCAATCACGGAAGCTGTGTCTGCGGACAGTGCGAATGTAAAATGGACGAAAACAGATACTCAGGAAAATACTGTGAAGACTGCATATCGTGCCCAGCACAAAGGTACTTATTTATAATCCTGCATAAGTTTCTACGCAATAAAACCAAATTGAGGTTTTGAATTAAGAAAAAAAGTACTTTTTTGCGATAAATGGAAAGATCATATATATGTTTTATAACAAAACTGTTTTTGTTTTCTTTTTTTTCGCAATAATTCAAAAGTTATATCAAAATGAAAATGGATATTTGAATCGAGTACCGAAAGCACGCCGACGGCGCCCGAACCCGTGTGACGTCACCATGGCGGTAAGGATGCTCCTTTGACCAACGACGTCCTATTCCGATACTAGATTCTAGATTCCCAGCCAATCGCGAAAATACGTACTGCTAAACCGGTAACTAGTGTATATTTGTTGCAACACATTCGATGAATGAAGTTCGCAGCTCGAGACAAAGTCTACGATTGAAATAAATATGTTTTTGAATGTTTGAATTGAAGTCAGATTACAGACTCCAGTAAGTAAGTACCTAACCAAATATGTTTCGTTGAAAAGATCTCCTCAATCGAAGGATGGCCCAGTGGTTGGAGAGTCCGCTAGTGGATCTCAGGGTCTTTGGATCGAAACCCAGGCCTTCCCACTTTTTAACTTATTTTTTTTATCAAAAATTTTATTGGTGTGCTTTTTGCACTTGTTACGCACATTTTTTCTACGATCAACATAAATATGTTTGAATTAAATTTTGTTAGACATATTACTTGCACTGCACAGTGCAAAAACTAAGTACAGGAGGCGGTGGACAATTCAAAAAATCAGTGGAAATGAGGTTTGTCCGTCAATATCAATCGCCATTAACTTTTTTTTTTAATGTAATAGTTGGTTAATAAAACAAAATCCCTTCATCCATTCAATTCATTCATTTTTAAGTTTTTTAATGTAAAAAAAGTAACTCAAACTCGTAATCACATTCTGTTTATCACTTGGCATTATTATTTATTCAACTTTGGGCAATGAAGCTTAACAATATTAAATTTTCATAAAAATTTAACAAGCACTGTGCAGTGCAAGTAATATATCTAACAAAATTTGATTCAAACACATATTTATGTTGATCGTAGAAAAAATGTGCGTAACAAGTGCAAAAAGCACATCAATAATTTTGATAAAAGAAAATAAAAAAAAGTTGGGAGGCCTGGGTTTCGATCCAAAGACCCTGAGATACACTAGCGGACTCTCTAACCACTGAGCCATCCTTCGATTGAGGAGATCTTTTCAACGAAACATATTTGATTAGGTACTTACTTACTTACTGGTATCTGTAATCTGACTTCAACTTCAAACATTCAAAAACATATTTATTTCGATCGTAGACTTCGTCTCAAGCTGCAAACTTCATTCATCGACCGTGTTGCAACAAATATACACTAGTTACCAGTTTAGCAGTACGTATTTTCGCGATTGGCTGGGAATCTAGAATCTAGTATCGGAGTAGGACGTCGTTGGTCAAAGGAGCATCCTTACCGCCATGGTGACGTCACACGGGTTCGGGAGCCGTCGGCGTGTTTTTGGTACTCGATTCAAAAACCCATTTTTATTTTGATATAACTTTTGAATTATTGCGAAAAAAATAAAACACAAACAGTTTTGTTATAAAACTAATGTATGATCTTTCCATTTATGACAAAAAAAAATTATTCAAAACCTCAGTTGAAGATAGAACCTTTTGACTTCTCCTATTATAAAATTTTTAATATCCAGAAATTCATACTATTGAATGAATGAAAGAAGGAGAGAGACTTTTTGGTGACAAGAGCCACCAGTGCATATCGCCGGATATGATCGCCGCTCGCCGACCACGCTACAGGTCGGACGTGTGTGTCGCGTATGTCGTGTACCTATCTGCATTAAATTATTAACATATATTGTACAGTATGTATTTCCTGAGGTCTAAATCAGATAAAGATGCTGATCAGTGTGAAATTGACATCGGTGATATTTTGAACCATGAAGTTATTAAAGGTATGTTTACCAACATCATAAAAACAGCAATGAAAGATGTTTACGATAAGATGACCAAACTTCAAGAAGAAGTAACGATGTTGAAGGAGTCTAATATTGAACTGATTCACTTGCTAACGTCGAGTGGTCAAACAAATTATTGTAAGGTAAACAATGGAAATAAATTCAATTTTTCCATGGATGCAGATTCAAATCACGACATGCTACCGAAACACAACGATACCAGGGGAATAATGAGCAAAAACGATGGTACTGTTCAGGCCAAGGTCTCGCACGGGAAAACGCAAATACCTGGCGTTGAAAAAACTAAGGAAAACAAAAATAGCCATAATATACCTTTTTCAACGGATAAGGTGATTAATACACGTAGCAGTAATGGCAATATAATTAATAAACAACAGCAGCCACAAAAGAAAAACACTCGGATTGTTTTTGGTACCGGATGCAAAAAAACTAATTTGACTGCAGTTACTCGCAAGAGCTGGATATATGTTGGACGCATAACACCAGGAACAGGAGTGACAGGGATCAAAAAACACTTAGAAAACATTTTTCCCGATCAAACGTTCGAGATTAATCTACTTCCTCCCTGGAAGAACGGTAGAACCGAAGCCTTTAAAATTCAAATTAACCACTGCATGGAGAGTGAAATATTTAAATCAGAAAATTGGCCGGACGGAACTCTATTAAAAAAATTCAATTTTTTTCGTGACAGTGCCTAAACAAGTGTTTTGTGACTATAATGTTTGTAAAGGCGTAAATCGGAATACAGGGTGTAGCAACATAGGTACTGTGAGTATATTTCATATTAATATACAGTGTTTGTCAAATAAGATCGATGAATTGTCACTTTTTCTCGAACAGAATAATTTCTCAGTATTATGTTTTTCCGAACACTGGTTAAATCAAACTAACATTGATTCAATAAATATTCCTAATTATAGTTTGCAATCCTATTTTTGCAGGAAAAACGCTATACATGGTGGTGTTGCCATTTTCAGTCACATCCTTGTTAATGTTAAACCCATTCAGTTGGATATATATTGTACTGAAATACATGCTGAATTTTGTGCCATTGAATTTGCTGTCAATAACAAAAAAACTATTGTTGTTTCAGTTTATAGATCATGCCTTGGTGAGCTTAGCACTTTTTTTGAAAGATTTGACGAGTTACTTAGTTCATTATCTATTAAGTACAAACAAATTATCATTTTGGGTGATTTTAATATCAACTTTAATTGCGATGGCAAAATTCTACAACAATTTAATCATATTCTGAATTCATATGGCATAGCAATAACCATTTTTGAACACACTAGAATAAAAAACTCATCTAGTTGCATTGATAATATACTTACCAACTTGAACGAAGAATTTTACGATTCTAAGGTAATTGAATGTTGCCTTTCTGATCATTTGGGACAATTCATCAATATACAGGTTTCGCAATGTCTGCAGGATAAACATCCGCGAAAATGGATTCGAAAATTAAATCCATCAGGTCTTAACAAGTTTGTATCACGATTAAATGATAAAAACTGGACTATTTTTGATAACTGTCAGGATGTTAATTTACTAGCGGAAAAATTAGTCAGTAATTATGCCTCACTAATAGAAACATGTTTTCCTTTGCAAAGACAAAATTCTGATAAACAGCCTGTTAAATGGTTTAATGATGACTTACGTCGGATGAGGGATACACTAAGGTCAATAAAAATTATCTACAATGTTACAAAAAATACATCTGACCAACTCGTTTACGAAAAGTATAAGAAAAAGTACAGGGAAGCTATTCAACACACTAAAAAACTAAGTTATGATAATTACATTACCTGCTCACAAAACAAGTCAAAAGCAAGTTGGAGGCTAGTAAATTATGAACTGAAAAGGAATAGAAAAGACATTCATTCTAGTTTGGATGTTAATTTAGTTAATAGATATTTTAGTACCGTAGCAGCTAATATTTTATCATCACTCCCACCAAATAAGGTTGATACATCTAATTATTTGAATTTTGTAAATAAACCGAATGTTACTTTTTTTCTAAGTCCTGTAACTGAATCTGAGGTTTCTGAGACAATTAATAATTTAAGTTCCTCCGAATGTCCAGATGCTTTTGGTATAAATAGTAGGTTGGTAAAACACTCTTTACATGTATTGATTAAGCCCGTAACTTCACTTATAAATTTATGCTTCGCTGAAGGGATTTTTCCGGATATTTTCAAACTGTCCAAAATTATTCCCTTGCACAAAGGTGGTGATACAAACAGCATAGATAATTATCGTCCAATCTCCATTATATGTATTTTTGCTAAAATTCTGGAAATTTTGCTTAAAAAAAGAATTTGTTCATATTTTGACAAATTCAATCTCTTAAATCACTGTCAGTTTGGTTTTCGTAAAGGAAATTCAACAGTAGACGCTCTTTGTAAAATAATTGGGGATGCGGTCCACAACCTTGATCAAGGCAAACATACAGTTCTAAAACTGTTAGATTTAAGTAAGGCCTTTGATTGTGTATCCCACAACATTCTTATCGATAAATTGGAATTTTATGGTATCAGGGGTTCACCTCTTGAACTAATAAAGTCATACTTAACAAACCGTAGACAGTATGTTTTTATGAATGGTGAATCATCAACCCCGATGGTAGCTGAGCATGGTGTTCCTCAAGGCTCCGTGCTAGGGCCATTACTGTTTATCATTTATGTTAATGATATTTTTCCCTACATGTCTCCAGTTGGGACTGTAATGTTTGCTGATGATACAACACTCTATAATTCTGATAAAGATTTTTCTAAACTTAAATTAGACATAGAAACAGCAACAAACAGTGTTGATCAATGGTATAATTCAAATAACCTTAAACTTAACCAAAATAAGTCACAAACATTGATTATTTCTAGTAATAAACTATACAGGTCAAGTGATAGTGTTAAACTATTAGGTTTACATATTGACAGTGCATTGAGTTGGTCATCGCACATTGAATATTTGTGCAAGAAAATATCATCTCAATTATTTTTACTTAGGCAACTGAAAAGATTTTCAAACATTAACACACTACTGTCAGTTTACTATAGCTTGATTCAGTCACAAATCAGCTATGGGATTTTACTTTGGGGAAATAGTAGTAATAGCTTTTTGATTTTCCGTCTACAGAAGAAAGCTCTACGAATAATGGCGGGTGTTGGGCCCAGAGAGCATTGTGAGCCTTTATTTCTTAAATACAAGATCATGACGGTATCGAATTTATATTTATATCATAGCTTACAATTCATACACAATAATATAGGTAGTTATGTAACTAACTCGATAATACATAACTATAATACAAGGAATGCAAAATTGTTAAGGCCACCAAGACATCACCTATATATGACGGAAAAAACTTCAGTGAATATTAGTCACTATAATCGACTTTCAGAAAACCTAAAAAAATTAAATACTCATATTTTCAAAAAAAAGCTGATGAGTTTTTTCAAAAGTCACTGTTTTTATACAGTCAAAGACTTTGAATCCTTTGAGAGCAGTAGTATCTGTTGTGATTAGTTTATATGAAATATATTCACAGGTACTTATCAGAATGTTTGTCCAAAATGTAATTTTTGTGTTATGTTTTTTACAATACTATGTGTTTTTCTATGTTTTATACCCATTACTATTTTAATATTTTATTACTAGCTAGTAATTACATCAATTTACATGACTTGCCATAAACAATGTATTTTTGTAAAATGGTCAAATAAATCTATCTATCTATCTATCTATCTATCTATCTATCTATGCCTACAAGCGTGTCCTTCTGCACCTCTCGTTACTCTAGTTCCCAAGTCCAGCCCTCATCGCAAAGGTGGGCCCTGCCCTGCCCATCTTGTCTTCAGGCTCAAAGACCCTTGAACTTGTATAGCTGCCTGTGATATCCAAGGGCTTCACAGCGATCACCAGAGCATGCCCACGTCAGGTCGCTTGACACCCCATCACATAAATGTCGACATCTGCAGGTGTTACGGCCAGATATCAGTATCACAAATAACTTTGACTGGCCAAAATGTTCATCTCACAAGATGTTGATGTTGATTTTGCAGCCACACCTCTGTTTTCCTTCTAATGGTACCTGTTACTAGCCCCACAGCCGGTTCAGGACCAGAGAAATTATTAATTAACCCTTGCCTTGCGAGCGCGTCTTCCGTTTCATTACCGCAAACTCCAACATAACTCGGCACCCACATAAGTGACATCTGATGTCTTGCTGAAATGGCATCCAAACCTTTCTACATTCCAGAACAAGCCTTGATGTAAACCTACAAGCACTGAAAGCTTTTAATGCTGCTTGGCTGTCGGATCAGATAAAGCTTAATCCGCCTCATGGGTCAATGAATTTCAAGAATACGAGAGGCACAAGCTAAAATCGCGTATATTTCTGCTTAGAATACCAAGGTGTTGCAGTTGAAGCAATATGTAGTTGGAATTATATCACTCCTCATATGTAGGTCAGGGTCATCCCTTTGCAGTTCCGAGTGACCTCTGCCGGGATTGAGAAAGAACCAACTGCCTTGACTCCTCAGTCGGAACGCATACGTCAATACCGGTCGTCCTATACGGAACTCCTGTGTGGTGAAAGCCACGAAATGGAAAATGTATCAGAAGGTCTTAGACAGCTTGCAGAGAAAGTCTCCTGCTAAGGGTGGCCAGTGCTTATCGCACGGTATCTACAAGAGCCTTGCAAGTTATAACGGCGATACCACCATTATACTTGCTGGCCGAAGAGAGGATACTGATCCGCCATGGTCAAGCAGGCAATGCGATAAGCCGCGCTGAGGCTAAAAGGCTGACAGCAAATACGTGGCAAAGCATATGGAACGAAACCACTGATGTCGACAGTGGACGAAACGACTAAAACCGTTGATAAAGCATGGGCGGAATGAACTCATCGGCAGACGTCCTCCTATTTCTTAACGCACACACTGTCTGGGCACGGGCCTTTTCGAGTGTATAGAAAACGGATAGGACGGGTGATGGACGAAAGATGCTTGCACTGCGAGGCGGAAGATATGGCCGAGCATGCCCTGTTTCTGTGCGACCGATGGGGGCCGTACAGACAGGAGGCAAGTCAAAAACTGGAGACTACGGTCCCGCTGATGTTGTCCAGCGTAGAGGCATGGAACATCATACATGAGATGGTCAAAATAATACTGCCTGTAAAGGAGAAAGAGGAGCGGCTTCAAGGATAAATGAGGATTGGAAGTTATTCATAAATGGGTTTTAATCATTACCTCATCTTGCACTGCGAAGAATATCGTTCACGATGATGCCCGGTGCAGATGGAGATATAGCATCAGAGGTAAGAAAGAGGGAACGGGTTTTAGACGGTCGGACCTTGATGACATGTCGGATGGACGTGGTTGCGTTCATTGGACATGTGATCAGAGGACTCAAGCTGGTTCGGGCGGGCAGACTCTCTCTCACACTTTTGGGTGTGTGAGTGTTTTCTGTCCTTGCGATCAAGCCGATTTCCTAAACCCTCTATATAATCCTTCCTTCCTAGATGCTCATAATGAATTGCGTGCCTTATTGACTTTATGTTGCATTTATGTTGTCTCCAATTCAGCAATTCATACATCATCATTATATTGATAAATATTACAGATGTGAAGAGCTAAGACACTGCGTGGAATATAAGGCATACAATGAAGGTATTTATAAAACAGAAATACCTCCGAATAATTGCACGGCCTTCGATCCAGAAATATTAGAAAAGTTAGATGATATTCCTGATAAAGATGTCAAGAAGTGTAGAATACTAGATGCCAATAGGTGTATTATGAACTTTGATTACTACTACGAAGACAGGACACTCATAGTAAGGGTTTTGGACCACAAAGTTTGTCCAGCGCCTCCAAATGTGTCGGGTAAGTTTATCAATCGTTTCTGCAGTTATTTTTTGTCAAAGTACGCAATAACGCTGCTTTGCGGCCAGTCTAGGCGTTTAAGGGGCAAATAGGATTTAGAAAACTGAAGGACAAATTTTGAGGCAATAAGGGTTGCGGGATAAAAAACATATTAGAGAGCTGAAGGAATAAGAAATTATTTCTTAGAGTTTCCAAAGTAGTTAAACCATCCTGTCAATAACTGAGAAGCACTCAACATTACTTAATTTAGTATACATCAGTAAGGAATGGGGTCGATGGTCTCTCCCTTTCTCAAAATATATTCCAAAATTACTTACCCTCATCTCGACGCCCTTGGTGTACCATGATATTATTTGGCGCAATATTCTTCAATCTAGAAGTCCATAGTATTAATGTCTTTCTCCTAAACATTAACTTTCCTGATTTCAGCATGGATTGCAGGAGTGGTAACATCAATCCTTTTAGCCGGTATAGTGATGTTAATCGTTTGGAAGGTGTTCACCACAATTCATGATCGTCGAGAATATGCGAAATTTGAAAATGAGAAGAAAGCCTTGAAGTGGCACAACAGCGAGAATCCATTATACAGGGGAGCTACTACTACATTTGCTAATCCAGCTTATAATCGTCCTACCAGTTTTTCACCTGAACCCATTACAAATTCTTCATCCGACCCTGACATAAATTTTTTAGCTGATACTGATAGAAACTGATACCAAAGCAAAATAGTTCTAGTTGATGTGATATTAAGGTGTATTATTTATTACTAAGTCGAAATATTTTATACTATTAAAACGTTTGATATTAATATTTAGTTAACTATTTTCGAACTTATATTTAGCCCTTGTGTACAAAGTAGGTATATACAGGGTGTTCTAAAAGAAGCAACGGCCCTTGAAACGGCAAAGCTAATGCACGGTGAATCAGCAGCAAAACAGTAAAAACAAGTTCAAGCTAGTACTCACTATTTGGTTGCTAAGAGGCTGTAAGTGCGGTGCTGTCGCAGGCGTCTTACAGGTAAAAGTAGGATTTATGGTGTCATCTTCAATTTGGACCACACGAGGTTGTCTAAGTCTTCCAGCGTGTCCACCACGATGTGGACTCAGACATCCTGTGTCTCTAGCCCTTTGCACGAGCGAGATAAATCGACGAGGTGCAGGATGAGTACGGTTAGGGAAACGATCGGCATTCACTCGCGAAGCCGCAGCGGCATTTTGACCACACTCATCGTACATTAAAATCATGTCCACCAGTTCATTATTGTTATAAGCGTGCGCCATTGTTGTTGTTTTTAAAGTCCGATCGTCAAGCACCCTTGAACACTATGCGACAGCATCGCGACGTATGACGAACTGCCTGTTTTCTCACAGGCACCACTGACGCGTGGCGCTGCTTTGTTGTGATATGACAATACATGGCCATCTCATTGCCCAGGGAGCAGGGACCGACTTAGGATTTCTTTAGCGGTCAGTATCTTGTTTTCCCTAAATATTTCGTTTATATGTTACTGGCGAAAAACACTCATTTTGGCAAGTACTATCCACTGTATGAAAAAAAGTCCCAACTTATGAAACAGCACATGTATGTTTAGATTAGTCAGAGATGCTTCGGCGTTAATTTTCACCAAAAACAACGAGCAACACAAATTAAAAACAAAAAGTAGCAGACATTTTTGGGCTTCCAAATAATGTTTAGTAATTACTGGATAATATGGGCTTTTGTAAAATTTATTCACAAAGTGTCATCATTCTCTGAAAATAGTATACTACTAGTGGAAGATTTTGATATACCTTAAATCTAAAACGTGCTAAATATTAGGATAAGAATATTTTTTGACATATAACAAGTATCAATGACAACAGTACTAATTGTTTGAGGATTTTTAAGGACATTCGTTCGTTACGCCTAGAGTCAAATGAGTGCTATTCATTTATGAATAGTCGGGACTTTAGAAAAGTTGCAAAGTATATGAATAATCAATTATTTATGAAGTATTTTTATACATACTAGGTATTTATAAGTTCTCTATTTTAAAATATCACTGAATCTAAATTAGTTATTAGTTTGACTCCATTGTAATTACTTAATCAATGTGTCACCAGCTGACATGAATCCGTGACCTGAAATTTTGACAACATGCATATTTCGCAAAAAAAATTCGGGGTATTCTACCGAAGTTGAAAATTTGCAGATAGCTAGGTGATAAAAGTTTTTTACGAAAAAATATGTTAGCTGCAAAATCTGTGTGACACCTATACAAGGTGTACCTTCAAGGGTGGCACTTATTTGTACTAGCTTGTGCGAATAAATAGTAATAAAAGTAATAATAATTAGCTGCACGCCTATTTGCTTTTTAATTCGCGTTTGCTTTGTTGTCAAGAGCACTTAAACTTAATACAAATTTAGAAGAAACAAATTCTAAACATTATTATTTGGCATTGGTTGAAAGCTTTTAACTTTTGGTATTTATAAATTTATATAAATATAATATTCTTCCGTGTTTCCTTTGGTCTCGTATGACAATTACTGGTATGAAAATTATAAAAATAATTGATCACTTGATGTGGCTGCAGATTGTCTGTATTTTGGCTGTAGAGCACAAAATCTTTGGTAAAAATTTCGGTGGGGCATAGAATTCGCTTCCAGTGTTTTTGGCAATAATAGATTATTGATAACCACGTAATTTGTTTTTCGTATCGCCTGTTGTACTTGCCCAAAGCTAATACACTGAATGGTTAACATTTATGGGAACAGAATAAGCAGGATGACATTTTGAATTACATACGACCAAACATTAGGAACCTATTATAAGACACTGCTATTGTTTGTATAAACAGCGGTTGGAAACCATACAAAAAAAATATAATTGCAGCGCTGTTATTCGTATTATTTAACTTGAGCTCAAATGCCAAAAAGCTAAGCTGACGTTTCTTTGGCTTAAGTAACACTTAACCTACAATTATTTTATTCACATGTTAGTTTGTGTTTGAAGGAAAAAAGATCGATACGCTGATTATTCGAATGTCATTAGAACTAAAATCTCATTAAATATGGGATTCCGAGAAAAATATATTAAAAATGAATTATTTTTAAAGTTTTGAAGACGGTATATTTTTTTCACTTTTCCGGGTGACTACAGACACAAACTTAATTATATTGCATCAAATAGAAAAACATTTTTGAATATCCATTCTTTCGTTCTTGGACAACTCTCAGGCGTCCTAGAATTAAATATGTTTGCTATCTTCTCCCAAGCTTTATGTCACAGCCGTTCTAACGTTTGAGATGAGCCTATATATTTTTTGAGAAGGCCCAACTACGAGTTTTATCATGCTTTATCTATTTTTCACCATATAACAGGATTCGTTTGTATTTAACGCTAACAGATTTAATCACACCCACGTATAAGCTAACAATTATTTTTATAGTTTTCATACCATTCATTCATGATCCTGTACGCAGCTAACATATTAAGTCACAGAATTTGCAGTTAACATACTTTTTTGCGATGAAAATATCAACTGTCTGCACATTTTCAACTTCAATCAAATACCCCGAATTTTTTGTGAGATACGCACACTCTCAAAATTCTCAAAATCTGAACTCAGGAATCAGGTCCCGTTAACATATTTTTGTATCATCATCATGAAACCGTAAACTAAAAAAAACAGCCTCAGTTTAATGGTCCGGCGAAATTCAACGTCAGCTCCCAGACAAACACACAAACGATAATCAACAAAGTTATCTAACCTAGCCGACGTTGAGACTGTCACCATGATTTTTGTAAATAGAGGGAGGCGCTGTTGCCAGATTGTAATATGGTAAGAAACAGTTTTAACTACTATGGCTAAAATAATTAATAACCAATTCAAATGGTCGTCAACTCTATTTCTTAAAGCAATAATATAAACTACATATCTATTTTTTGTCTAATCTTAAAATATGTTTATTCTACCATTAAATACAAAAATTCGCTGCTGTCTCATAAGAGCCCATGTTAAAATTCTGATTTTCTATCGTTAATGATTTTCTGAAATGATCGATAACAGGTGTTGATTTCCAAGAAACTGAATTTATCGTGGAGATCGTCCAAAAAAAATTTACAAGCAAATTCAAAAATTGTTTTTGAATGCACTTTACCATAAATATTGCTTGCGTAACGCATTAAACAAAAGATATAAAACTTTGGCATCCTATCCTCAAAGTGCCAACAACTGTACCCGTTTTCTATCCACCGTAAATATTGGGGTTGTAAAATTGTTTTGAACGTGAATGAAGACAGTTTGCTTAATTTATAAACTACATCTTTATTTGCATGTCGCGTATCTATATTTGCATATATTACAAAATTTTTACATCACACTTAATCTTAAAATATAAATAATACTTATAATAAGTATTCATCTATTTATCACATGGTAATGGAACAATATCACATTGAACAATAATAAATTGTTCATATTTTTTGCCAATCAAAATGAATCTACCTTAATATTTGTATCAAAACAAGAAATAAAGTAAGAAGTGATAGGTACATATTTAGTCATAAATAAAGACAACTTAATAGACTTCATTATCAGGTTTATATGATTAGTATCAATTCAAAGATTGAGGTTGTTTTTCGAATCTGTTATAAAAAAAAATTGGTCACCATATATCCACGGCTTTAAGGGCCATAGCTGGATTTGCGTGAGAAATATTCCCCCACACCAAGACAAATGTCATACTGGCTAAAGGCACTTTTTATTGTTCAAGGTTTTATCCTTGTAACAGTAATATTTTTCCCGCAGTTAATAGCGATTCTTCTTATTATTATATATTCTATACAGAGCGTTACCTTGACTGCTATACACCCTTAATGCATCCCTGCACATGAAATGCTGAATATGGCAACAAGGCTTAGAGACAAAGACAATATATTCCATTCCCCGCTGGATGGCGCTCCTGTACTTAATTCTGTGGCGTACTTGTCGTGCCGTCCTGCCGACTACATTTCAGAAGGATGCCAGATCTACGGAATTGTCTGCAGCTTTGATAGCTCTGATTCGACAGTTCTATTTGGTAGAGATTAACTGGTAAGGATTGTTCCTTCCTTACATGATCGGTTAGCAGAGCTGGCCGTTAGAGCATTCATTACGTGAAGAATGTTTATGAATCGTTCATTCCTTTATATCAATAAGCATGGAAAATACTGCTAAACACATCCAAATTTCGAGAATAACTTTTCGTGCGTTCTGCAGGTAGGTAGGAGGAGAACCTGAACGGATTAACATAAATGTTACAGTCAAGTAGTTGTCCAATAATTTATATGCTCAAGAAGAACCACAAATAAACTCGACTGGTAGCTGCCGTTGCCGTCAACTGGTTAGCAAACCTACCGTTCTTATGTGGGATACATCAATGGGATTAATTTCAATTTTGTTTTACGAAAAACATACAAATAATATGAATATTTTCATTTCCTATAATTACGTGGAAAAAACTTGAACATAACCGGCAACACCGCTTAGCGTCCGAATGTCTACAATTTTCAGTGTTATCGCAATAGCCACCAGACATGAAAAAATTAGGCAGTGGATCAGGTCCCGGCAGCCGGGACCTGAAAATTACAATCACAATTCCGGCAACCGGGATATTTCAGATTTTGATTTGAAATCCCGGCTTCCGAGATTTTGATTGTAATTTTCAGGTCCCCGCAACCAGGATTTTTTACATTAGAAAATTAATCCCGGCACCTGGCATTTCCACATAATAAATTTATCTTCATGCTCTGTTTACCATCAGTTATTGGTGAATGGTGTTTTTAGTTTTAACTTCAGTTTTTACTATTATTACTTGTGAAAATGAATGAAGCTTGGAGATAAGTTTAATTCATTTGAAGATTTCATAAAGGAACTAGAAGTGCATAAAAAGCAAAGTAGTATATAATATAGCAGAAATCAAATGTCAATTGCAATCAGAAAGCGTGGAAGACCAAAGGGACTAGAAAATACAGTTATAGGTATACCCAAGAAAAGAAAAGCTATTTAAAAAATTCCTTTCATCAAATTCAATTACAATAAAAAATTAAAACTATTATTATTGGATTATCAAAGACACAAATAAAGTTGACAACATATCCTCACCTAGTTTCCTTATACAGGACTACGATATAAAAGAACCAGATCTGATCAACAACAAGATGATTGAGTCAATTGTGAATTTTTTATTTTCGAGGATATTTCACAGATGAAGCATGGAATACTCTAGAGTCCATCACTGAAAAGAAAAAAGTATTGAACCAGTGGATATGTGCTGTTTGTAACCATGATCTCAATGAAAGTTTCATCAGATGTAGTAGCTGCTTGAATCGGTACCATTTGATAAGTGTTTCTCTGGCAAGAAGACCTAAACAGAAGTATTAGTTTTGTCGGATGTGTTAGTTTAATAAACAAAGAATCAATGTTACAAAACTGTATTCGTACGTTAAATAATAATAACTGAAAGTTTTTAGCCTGTAAATGAATTAAAAACGTACTATTTTGTACAAACGTGTTAAATATAGTCGTTTGTGTAACTACAGTATATTCAATCCCAAGATAGACTCCACATAAACAGTCGCATGTAGCATTAGTGTGGTTACTGTCCGCTGCCATCTGCGAACGCGCCAGCTATAGTCCAGTGCAATTATGGAATTTTATATTACTATTTAAAAGAGTTGCCCTATTAACCCATTGCAACTTAAAAGTAGCCAGTTGCCAATTTGAAATGATCATTTAGGCAATGAACACTTGACATCGCATATTTGGATCTGATTTCCAGTCAGTCTTGGGGGTTTTTACTTGCCGGATTATAACATAAAATTCACGCATAGTGTACTGGACTATTAGGGACCCTATCGACATGAGCCGATCACGCACGCGGGCTTGTTTTCATTTGGCCTAGCTTGGCTGTGAATGCAGTATAGTGTTAACTTTATCTAACGTAGATTTTCATTTGTTTATTCTCCAAAGGCAATGCATGGTTTCACTATAAAACCAACAATGGTTGTTTGGTTGTGTTTTTCATTTAAGTAAAACTTACAATAATATTAAGAATTACAAAATTTTTGATGACCTAAGCGCGCTGCCGGAATTTCTTTTCTGATGTAAAAAATCTCGGCAGCCGGGACCTGAAAATTACAATCAAAATCCTGGGTGCCGGGATTTCAAATTAAAATTAAAAAATCCCGGTTGCCGGGATTTAGATTATAATTTTTAGGTCCCGGCTGCCGGGACCTGATCCACTGCCAAAAAATTATTTCAGGTATTCAGTTTGTCAGTTTTATTTTTCGCTTAAGTTCGTTCGTTCCTTCAGTATGCTTTTTGCTGTCGTGAGGATCGGTTATGCATATGCCATACGAGAAAAATTGACGCGCGTAAGATGATGAGCGAGCAATGTTTTTTTATAAAGTGTACCACGTAAAACGTCGTACGCCTTATAATGGGGTTTAATGTGAGATTTTTTGCCGTCGTACACATGAAAATAAAAACTGTTTTCTCAGCAGCCAACATAAATTAAAATATAATAAACACAAAAAAATCCAAAATAGAAATTAAAATACATTAAACAAAAAAAAAATTCTAATGAAGTAAGGGTTCGAATATCCCCCCTTCTTGGGCCTAGCAGTAGGTGAGCCTATTATAGAAGCAGTCTCTCACATCAGATAGCATGTCGCCTGTGATGGAGGAGGTTGCTTCTATAATTTTTTGCCTCAAGCCCTCTAAATCAGTCGCCCGGTTCTCATTATAAATGGTACTTTTTACAAATCCCCATAAAAAAGTCATTTGGCGATAAATCAGGGTACCTTGGTGGCCAACAGATACCACCACGTTGAGCGATAACTTTGTTCGGAAATGTATCCGCTAGGAACCTCCGAATTTGGCCAGCGCTGTGTGGCGGGCAACCATCTTGTTGGAACCAAACGGTCTCCAGATTTATATCAGGAAGATTTTGAATAGCAGGAATAATATGATCTTGCAGCAAGCGAAGATACTTTTGGGCGTTCAAAGATCCGTCTATGATAAACGGGCCAATGACATGATCACCCAAAATGCCAGTCCAGACATTCAGTTTCTGAGGATACTGGGTCCTTAGCGGAAAACTCCTATGTTCATTCTCTTCAGCCCAGTACCGAACAACAGTTGGATTGTGTTTACCATGTAGTGGAAACGACGATTCATCCGTAAACAGGATATTTTTCAAAAAATTATTATCCCGATTCGCCTTTTCCATCATAGTTTCACAAAAAACCATTCTTCGGTAATGGTCATGAGGAAATAATTCCCGAGTTCTGCTGTAGGCAAAAGACTTGAAACCTCGACGTTTTAAAATTAATGAAACGGTTTTGTTGCTAGGCCCTAGTTCCTCGGAAACATCTCTTGTAGATCTATTCCTGTCCAGAGCTACTGCACCGCAGACCTTGGTATCCCGCTGTTCAATTTCTTCGAGCTTTTCTGGTGACGGTCCAGGCCGCTTTTGACACTCATTACAGTGCAGGTTGGCACAAGCGGTGTTCTCAAAATTTTGAACAATGTCCCAAATCGTTTTTCGCGTAGGTATGGGTCTACTCCCAAATTCTACCGAGAACATTTGGACACACATGCTCGTCGAGTGACCACTATAGTACCATTTAATAATTTGAACCCGTTCTTGAGGCGTGTAAATGATCATTTTTCTGGCAGCGAAAAATAAGTTTTTAAATTCGTGCACACGGCTGGTAAACGTGTACGCGCTGTACGACGTTTAGGGAAGGAATGAATGTTGAATAGCTGCGACAGTGTTGCCGAATATGATTTTTCAATTTAGTGTAAATTGCTGCGGGTTTCTATCAAAAACAAAATATTTGTCCTGTCACTAAAATCTGTCTAAGGAATAGCAAATATCGACTGTAACCACAAAACCTTAAAGCTGAAAGCTATTATGACATACACATATTGCGGTAGTAAAGAGTCATAACAGCCTTAAGGCTTACCATTTTGTATACAAAGTTGGCATTTGTTATACCTCTTCCTAACACAAAATACGCTGAACAAATAAATCTCTACTATGTTTATCAAAATGATTAGTGCAGCAAAAACAACATCTGAATTAATAATAAAAATAGTTAAAAAGCCTAAATTCCGTAAAAACATGAAATGTCAGTGTGACAAGCAACATGACGTAAGGTCTCTACGTCACTAGTTTTAGGGAACTGGGGAGACTCATACTCGTCTTATTTTCACCGTCCATTAACGAACTGCACTCATGCGAGTAAGTCTACAAATAAATTCGTAGATCTGGCAACACCAAGGAGTAGCGGGGGAGACGTGAACGACATCTGACGGGACGGTCGAAAGTCGACGTTAGCGCATCAGCATTGTTTCTCTACCGTGCTGCCAGATGCAACGGCTAATGAACAGGGACCCATTAAGGGTGTATAGTAGTGAAGGTAACGCTCTGTATATTCCTATACACATTTTCAAACAAATTTCATACAAACATTATAATCTTGAACATTGTATGTTTATATATATTGCTAAGAATAATTTCAGATAGATTGGACACCCCATCAATGTTGATTTTATGGCGTTAATGAAGTATAAACCATAATGAATATACATCGAAGCCTTTTGTATACATACAAGGTGTCCCACGACGATTAAGACAAGCAATATATCGGAACTAGGCAGTAGTAGAGAATTATAAGTTTGGGGGTGTAAATTAAGCAAATGTTGTATCTTTTCTTATTATTGTGTTACTGAACGAGTTGTGTTTTATATTATATATATTTTCAACAATTGCCTACCCACTCCAAAAATAAAAAAAGTACATGTCAACAGGTAAGCAGGTGCCTCAAAGGCGTTTATTCAGAAATGTAGACTTTGTGAAACTAGGGCACCTGGAAGTAAGGTGAAATATACTATGGCTGCGAAACTTGGAAACATTAGAAGCTAAAAGAAAGGAAACAATGTGGGTGGACAGAAAAACTACTGAAATAACAATGGAAGATATAGTAGAACATCCGTGATTAAGTTGAGAATCAAGTTATTAGGACATCTCGGAAGGAAGCTAATGGGATTTACTTCATCTGCGGAAAGAAAAAAACAATAATAGGGTGCCCGCAATTATTCGAATACTATAGCAGCTACGATGATAAAACCTCGAGTAATAAAAATGCTTGTCCAAATATTTTCAATTAGTCAATGAATAGGTTGATTTGGTTTGGGCCAAATCACATGTGCAAACCCGGCTATGCATTTTACTTTATAGTAGAAAGGCAGACATACCGGAGTTACTTTTGAGTATAATTCTGACGTCAAACAGCTGTCATTTAAGCGGATGAACACAGTAGCATTTCTCAGCCTTACAATTCTGGCATAAAGCAGTGTCACGCTAGGTGTCAAACATTCTGGCTGTCTCCGACATACATCTGCAGCCGCATCCCGTTGGACATACGATTTTCTTCCGAAACCACCACTGCAGACACCTGAAAAATACAATTTCAATAATAACTTATTTCCACGAAATAGCTCAGTAGTGGATACAAAATTTTCTGGTAATACTTCTACCACGAACGAACTAATGGACACAGCACATGAGGGCACATGCCGATTGGGCGCAAAACCTGGGATCCTTGCATGGGTCTTATAATCTTATGTGTCAAATGGACTAGTATCATTGGTTTGAAAACAATGATTAAATCATTATAACCTCTTAGTGTATACAAAAATGGGTGTACTGTTGCATTTGTTACTCTCTGCATCGTTTTGTTTACTAGTAATTTTATTTTAAAGTTAAAAAAAAGGAATTTAAATTTAGCCAATCGGTGCCATGCGCGCCACACAACAACAGTGCATTGTTGCCTCGTCAACTTTCAAATGGCGGTATTAAGGCAATCTTCACAAAACAAACTACTTTTCTTCAAAACTATAACAATAAACCCGACAAAATAAACCAACACAACGTTGCTATTTATATTATTCCTGCCTTCTATAATAGATTCAATAATCGGTGATTATTCCCCTATTCATGGCGTTATTTTTAAAGTTCTTTACCTGATAGTTGCCCTCAAAGGTACACCTCAGAGTAACAACTGAGCATAGAGGTAGTAAACAAACCACTTCAGCATGGCGTGCTCAAAGGCATCATCTTTTGACACTTCAGACCCAAACATTGCCAACTAACCTGAAAATTCTTCCAATGCAACCCATGTTACAAACACTGCTCTGCACTGTCCCATCTCGAAAAACTGTTAAACTACACTCGAATATAGCACAGCAAGTCCGTAAAGCTTCACTACAGTTACCAACAAATATCGAATTCGATTTCACTCACCAAGCATAAAAGACGCACAAACAAAACAAACGTTTGACAGTCGGAGGTTACCGTAAACAAATCGCAGGAAAATTACATAGGCGTTGCCAACTCCTCAAAATTTATGTAAGACAGAATTTGCGTTAATGATGAAGAAACATGCAGTAACCCAGTAGAGGTCAACATATCTATTGATTTTGGTGTAATCATTTCTGAACCATCAAAATACCGTCTTCATTAACGTAGAATGGAATATTTCTGGATACTGTACAATTAAGACGGTAGTAAACAATTATGATTGCCGTATCTGGTGGTCAATATGACAACGTAAGAAAAGATGTTGGCCTATTAGAATTAGTTGTTTACTACCTCTATGTTCAGTTGTTACTCTGAGGGGTACACACGGGTTTATTAGTCGGGGAGGTAGCGTCATATTTTCACGGTGATTATACCGAGAATTTACAATTTCGTGTGGATTAGTTTTCCGTATAAAATATAAAAATCACGAAAAAATATGTTAGCTGCAAAATGTCTGTGACTTAACATATTAGCTGCGCATAGAGGGTTTATCAACGATGTATGGGTGGAGATAGCTACTCCCCTATTTGAGATAGGAAAAATGTCAGAAATAAAAAATGTAGAGGGCTATAAAATCTATGTAAAAAAAATATTTTCTATTCCAAGTCCAATAAGTGTGTGACTTATGAAAGTTACATCTTTTTAAATAGAATCCGTTGTATATTATTACATATTTGTATCCGTTGGTCGATTATAGTATGACTATGTATCACACATGATACTTAAAACGAACCGTTTAGCGCAAATCACCATTTTTGATAGATCTTAGAAAAAAAATGAATATCGCATCATGTATAAAATTTAGAATGCAATGTGGTGTGACTAAGCATAAAATTATTATTATTATTATATTACAGTATTGAAGTGAGTATAAATACTATAAACTCAAATATACAAGAACAAGAGAGTGTATGGACAAGACAAACAGAATGAAAGACAGAATTATGTACCTACAATGAAAATAGTCACAAGGCGCTGCACCACCTGTCATAATTGTTTTTAAAATTATTGATAGAAACTGAGTTCACCACGTACGAAGGCAGGTTGTTCCATGCATCGAAAATGCGGTTGGACAGGAAACACTGGCGAACAGAAGTGCGGAAAGCTTCTTTCTGCAACTTGAAGTTGTGGCCTCTAAGGTTGCTTTGCGACAGGCGGTATAGGTGAGATAGGTCTACACTGAACATATTATTTATGATTTTGTATGTTACAATCGGGTCGCCCCGCAGTCTTCTGGCAGCAAACGTTGATAGGCCAAATAACACACGACGTTCATCATAGCTGGGCCTTCTGATACCAAAGGGAATTCGCGTCGCACGTCGTTGTACAGCTTCTAGCAAGTTCTTGTCGCGCATGAGAACTGGATCCCAACTAGGACCGGCAAATTCCAAAATGGGTCGTAAGTAAGTTTTATATAACAATGAACAGGTACTAACGTCACATCCATGGAAAGATCTCTTCATCATGTAAAGCAGCCTCTTTGCTTTGGACGTAATGCTATGAATATGTTCAGACCAAGATAACTTATCTGTGACTACTACTCCTAGATCGGTGTGACTGGAAACTGTTTCAATAGTCTGGTTGCCGATTTTATATGGCAATCCTGGATTGTTCTTACCCAGATGGAGTACGCAGCACTTGGCGAGATTAAGAGGGAGAAGCCAATGCTCTGACCAAAGACTAACTATATTCAGATCATCTTGAAGTACCGTGGAGTTCGCAACCGTATTATAAATTTTAGTGTCATCTGCATAAGCAGAACACGTAGATGAGGTTAGTTTAGGGAGATCGCTCGTGTACAAAACAAAAAGAAGTGGACCTAGCACAGACCCCTGCGGTACTCCGCTGGTTACGTTGCGGGTAGATGAGTAGCTGTCTCCAACGCGTACACAAAATGTTCTTCCAGTTAAGAATGCCTCGAGCCATAACAGCAGGTTGCCTCTGATTCCTAGATGCTCGAGTTTGTAAAGGAGCCTCTTGTGAGGAACGCGGTCGAAGGCCCTGGAGAAATCAAGGTATACGATGTCCACAGGAGTGTTTGCGTCTAAGGAGCGTGTCCATTGATCGATGCACTGCAGCAGGTTACTGGTTATCGATCGTCCAGGTATAAATCCATGCTGATTATTTGGAATGAGGTTATTTCCTGACGCAAAAGACAAAATCTCTTCCAAAATGATCTTCTCGGCAATTTTTGCGGCAATGGGAACAAGGCTAATGGGACGATAATTTTTGCCTGATGTTTTGTCGCCTTTCTTGAAAATAGGTGTAACAGAAGCTTTGAGCCAACAAGAGGGCAGAGTATGGTTTGTAAAAGAGGAATTAAATATTATGCTGAGTGGCGCTGCGAACGCCGAGGCACAGTTCTTGAGGAGGGAAGCAGTGACTCTGTCCAAGCCTGGAGATGCAGAAGATTTAAGATTGGCTAAATGCTTCATAATAACATGCGGTTGAAAGTCTAAGACACAAATGCTCACTGGGCATCTGTCTTGATTAGCTAGGGGCGGAAGAACACCAACAGGTTCATCAACAAAATCTTCACTGAAAGAATCGGCTAGAATGTTAGCAGATTCGACGGAGGTGGTATGCAGTTGGCCATTGGAATCACGAATCTGTGGTGACGCAACCTTTGAGTTCATGTTGGTTCGTAAGTATCTGTATAATTTTTTCCTGTTTTTTGAGGAGACAAGTTTTTTTCGTAAGCGTTCTTTGCGTTCTTCAATGTTACAGAGAGAGCGTTGGAAAAGGATCGGTGAAGAGCGTAGTTTTGTTGACACTGGTTCCTTTTGAATCGTTGCCATAGTGCTCTTTTGTGTCTTATCATTCGTGACATGTTATGACTTATCCAAGGCTTACGGGAATCGTAGAATATCCTGCGTGTTGACGTTTGCTGCAACGTTTCATGCTGAACTCGATCCAGAAAAATATCCCACATGTCCTGAGTGCTGTGCTGAATTAGCAAGTCTGACCAGTCGACTTCTGATAGGACTTGATTTAGATTGTCGTAGTTGGTTATTTTTATAGTTTTGTATAGCTTACGAGTTGGAGTTTGTATGTTGAATTGAAGGGAAGTTACTATGGAACAGTGGTCAGATTTTCCAAACGGTGGTAGATAGTCAATGGAAGAAACGAAATCTGTATCGTCAACAAACACGAGATCTAGAACTCTAGGGGTTTGTCCTTCCCTAAACCTTGTTGGCCGGTCAACAATTTGAGAAATACTTGTACTGCGTAGAAGGTCGATGTACGGCGCCGAAGCTGAGTTGCATTCTGGTAGAGTAGACATAGGCCAGCTGATATCGCGTAAATTAAAATCTCCAGTTATAAAAATGTTCTTACTGTCATTCAACAGTTCTTCAAGAAAACAACACAGCTCCCGATCACAAGTACAAGGATAAGGTCGATAAATGCAAGCTATTGTGAAACAGAAATGAGGAGACGTAAGCTTCAAAAATAAATTGTCAATACCGACCAGCTTAATGCAAGAAGGTGATATAGCAAAGCTTTCAGCAATTTCGTAGCGAACATAAATACACACACCGCCAAATCCAGGGGTACGGGAAGAGTCCATCCTGTGTAAGGAGTATCCAGGTAGATTTATGGAGGAGTCAGGTATATTAGGATGAAGCCAGGTTTCTGAGAGACAGATGAAGGATGGTTTGGCATCGTCAACAAAAACTTGAAACTCGAGGAACTTAGAGAGCAGCGACTGGATGTTGGTGTAGCAGACTGACCACTCAGCCAAAGAATTTGTTAGTTTTTTGAAGTTCTGGGATCCTGCGTAGATAGAGGTACAATAGAAGGTGTACCCCGGACGTATTTGATTGTTATATTAGTTTCACCAGCAGCTTGACGACGCCTGAGTTCCTCGCGAAGGTCCTGCAGTTGTTGCATTTGAGTGGGAGTTTTGTCGTCAAGGATTTTGACAGAGTTCAAAGAAGGGTGACTAAGTATCGATTTTTTTTGCTCAACACATTTTTGGCAAAAACTGGAGAAGCAAACGTCACTTTAATTAAGCGCGGTCGAGAGGTAAGCCTGCCAAGTTGGGTGGCGCTGACACGATGAGCATTTGCAGCGGAATCAATGTGACTGATTATGTCAGATACTAGATTGGAGTCATTATCACCTTCAGGTACACCCCTAAGAAGAACATTATGTGACCGTCTCAATATCTCAAGTGTTTCTGCTTGATTGGCGGGATCATTAGTAGAGAAATATGTCAGCTTACGTAATACTGTCAAATATGAATTGTTTTTGTACTTGGCGAAATCGGTATACTTATTAAGGAAACTTCAATCACAGGTTACTTAATTTTTTTCAAATATACGATTATACGTAGAATTTGATAGCCTTTCTAACGATATAGGATTATTAATATTAATCTTTTGTAGTTTACAATTTATTTCAAAAAATCGATTTGACCGAAATTTTGAAATAAAAGTGGAAACTACAAGAGACTGAGATCGACTATCGACAATGCAACATGATTGGATAGGCTATCAAATTTTACATTTAATCGTATAAACAAAATTAGGAATTCCTATTTGAAGAAATCAAGTTACCTGTGATTTAAGTTTCCTCAATTAATCTAGCGATTTCACCAAGTACAGAACGAATTCAAATTTGACAGTACTACGTAAGCTGACACATTTCATGCTTAGTCACTTCGCAAAGTCACAGCCTTCTAAGTTTTGTACACGATGCGATATTCAACTTCTTTTTCTAAGATCTACTTATATCAAAAATGGTGGTTTGCGCTAAATGACTTTGATAAGTCACACATTTATTGGACACCCTGTTTAATGGTGAATATTTTTGTAACATAGATTTTATTGCCCTCCACATGTTTTATTTGAAATATGTTTTCCTATCTCAAATAGGGAAGTAGCTATCGTCCAACCACATCGTCGATACACCAGCTACATGATCATGCGCGCAGCTAACACGTTGACTACAGAAATTTTGTAGCTAACATATTTTTTCGGGATAAAAATTTCATCAAATATCTGCAAATTTTCAAATTCAGTAAATTACCCCGAATGTTTTTCGCCACTTAACGCAAGCTCTCAAAATCTTAGGTCACGGACCGGCTAACATAGATATTTTTTCTCATCAACATTAAAAAAGTCTACATTAAAAAATCCAGCCTCAGATTAATGGTCCGATGAAATTTGACGCCACCTCCCGGACCATATCGCGGCCACTGTGCGACATTCCGCGATCATGGAGCTGCCGCTGAATAATTTCTTTTAGGAATGTGCAGAAAAACAAAGTTCTTGTTTACTCCTAACCTATGCGAATTCGTTAGCTTCACTGGCCGTATATATCAAACTATGAATTTTTTAGCATGTGTAGAGGATCTCATAAAGGTATGCATTGAATATTGGATACTTAAATTAGAACGCCAACACGGCACACATACCTGTCACCCGATTGGCTGTTCTCTTATAGTCTCATGACGTCACGCGACTAGGGGAATTCAAATATTTTCCTCATTTGCTCGACTTTCCCGTGCCCAAAAAAAATCGCGGAAAAATATGAGAAGGTTCTTATGCCATATGTCATATGCAGTCATGAAAAAATTCATGATACTAGTTCATTGGGCGCAAGGGTCTAAAATAGTATGTTACATTTGAGCGCAAAGCGGAAGGAACTTAATTTAGTGATTTCATACGTTCAAATGTATGTATTATACATAATATTTGCACTACGGTCCTAGTCAGTGTGTGATGAATTAATTAAAACTGAAATTTTAATGTGATATGTTTCAAAAGAAGCACACAAATAATTTACAAATCATATTCATTGCCACATTTTATAAGTTACAGTTGTTACAAAAGTAAAAGTAGTAGATTAATTAAATTAAGATATATTTTAAGCGATTCTTATTTCGATTCTTAATTCTAATTAATATTTCTAATTTTGTTTTCAAGATGAACACTAATTCAATATAAGTTTGTGTTTGGACACTTTTTAATTCATTTAAAAATACAAATATATTTGAATGAGTACAAATGTATCTTTGGCTATGAAATGACTCTGATAGTAGAAGATCCGAATATAAGACGACCTTCACCGAACTGGTTAATGGATGAAAAGCAAGCATTTTATATTAAATTTAATATGTTAAAGAACATATCGCGAGTAGATTGGCTGAAAAATTTCAGTCCAGGATATGATTAATTAAATATTGAAAAATTATGTTTTTTAAACATTCCACTGGTATGGTTAATAGACAAATCACATACCAATCGAAAGTATGAAGCCCATAGAATATGCAAACGTTAGGTTGGCTACGTTTTCCCCCGTCCCAACTATAGGGTAGGCAGGTATAAACAGGTAAATCAATAATAGTAATTTGCACCGGTGTGGTTAATGCATGAAACTTATATCAAAATAAAGATAATTTTATTGCAAACACGTCGATATAGGGTTGTCTGCAAAAAATCAGTCTGGAATTCCGGTTGTCGAATTTTAAAGATCAAAATAATGCTGCAAGTGAGTACGTGCGCCAGAGAGATCCGAGCGAACTATCCCGTGTATTAACAACATGTGTCCGTGGAATTAAAAAGGATAGCGATACACTCGTAAATGCTGTGTCATTGTATTGGAACAGATTGTCTTATTCTTCTGAATTAAGAAAGCGTGCTACTACTACTATACTGATTGTTGTTATTTATAAACATTAAATTGTGATAAAAAAATGGCTAAAAAGTGTTTTCTATGCAATTCGGACGATGATGTTCTTGATTTTAACGGTGAAACGTATAAAAAATGTCCGTTGAAATTGAATTTTCGTAAAAAGAAAAATTTTAAATACAGTGGCGTTGAGTTAACCAATGCATCACTCGATTTTGTAGGTTATCATACATACCACGTGCTACAAAAAAGTGACTGCTTTGGGTAAAAAATATAATGAAGAGTTTAATAACTTTCTTGGTGAGAATACGATAAGTGCATAATAATTTAACCTTCAAAACTATCGTGGTAAATACATCTTTTAAATTTTTTTAATTGTGAAATAATGACATGGAAGATTCATAAATTTATACATTTTTGATTTTGTTTCATTCAAATAAATCATTTCAATTTCACAGACACATGACAGGCGCACTCTCATTCAATGGCCGAGCTACACGCAGCTGCTATGCTGCGTCCTTTGTTAATACACGGGATAGTTCGCTCGGACCTCTCTGGCGCACGTATTCACTGGCAGCAATATTTTGATCTTTAAAATTCGACAACCGGAATTCCAGACTGATTTTTGGCAGACAACCCTATATCGACGTGTTGGCAATAAAATTATCTTTATTTTGATATGAGTTTCATGCATTAACCACACCGGTGCAAATTACTATTATTGATGTACCTATTTATACCTGCCTACCCTATAGTTGGGACGGGAAAAACGTAGCCAACCTAACGTTTGCATATTCTAAGGGCTTCATACTTTCGATTGGTATGTGATTTGTCTTTGTCCAGAGAAATGTTTAAAAAATAATAATTTTTCAATATTTAATTAATCATATCCTGGACTGAAATTTTTCAGCCAACCCACTCGCGATATGTTTTTTAACATGTTAAATTTAATATAAAATGCTTTTCATCCATTAACCAGTTCGGTGAAGGTCGTCTTATATTCGGATCTTAGACTATGATGTGTTGGTACTTCTCCACTCGCTGAACTTGAAGCCCATATTTTTGGTCCACATCTTGCTGATTCTATTGTCCGCTTTGGATTTTGCGGATCCAAGCCTGCGAAATGTGGAAACTGCATCCAACTATCGTAATGTTGCGGCATACAGCCCGTGCCGCCTTCGGAATTGCATCTTCGAAGTCTCACGTGGTTTCAGATGGAGTAAAAGAAATGTCATTTTTCAGACTTTAGACTTCTTCGAACCTCTCAGCCTTGTTTTTAACTAACGCAAAAACTAGTGGAATGTAATGTCCATTTCTGACAGCATATATTGTGAAGAATTGCGTAAAAAATGCGTAGACTAATTGGAAAATTCCATCACAAAAAAAAAATATCTTTTTCACCCGCCGGCCGGTTTTAATCGTTCCGTTGCGCTCAATCGACATGCAAAATTGTAGGTAAAATTTCTGCACACTACGGCTTGCGCTCAATCGGTATACACTGGCACAGGAATGTCAAATATATCCATAAATGCGATGGGAATAGACGTCGCAGAGCACATTACAAATCTTCGAATATTAAGTATAGAATTAACAATAAACATCTGATGTTATTCCGAATAACTAGAGGGGTCATGGGACGGCTGGTAAACAAGAGAATTGAATGAATAAAATGCGTTGGGTAAGCGTTGTCAGGTGCATAACGAAATCGACATATTTGTGACACACGAGAACGTATGTCGGTACAAAATATTATCTTTGAGAATGTAAGAGCGACACTGTTAGTATATTGTACTCGTATTAAGCCTATACTGAGTGATAAAGTACCAACACTAAGCGCTAGAAGCGGCAATTTATAATTTTGCTTAAAAAAGTCCCACTCTTGATTATACGGGAATAACGTGGATGAGATACGGCAACGTTGCCAACATCTGTAAATCCATTCTCACAATGCGCATAAGCTAGATGCTAGAAAAAGAAAATGGTGGTTATCGTGGTTATGCGGTGAAACCTGTTGTCGATTGCACGTGATAGTGAGTTTTTTTTGAGGAATTTTGACTGCATTTTAAATGGAATAATCGCAAAATCATGCCGAAACGCTGTAATGTTTGCGGAAAATATGGTGGGCGTGATAAAGGACGACATAGTAGAAAGCTACTTACATGGCAGAAAGCAAGTGGTAAAAATTAAAGATAAAATCTCTGTTCCTGCTCATGTCTCCTGTGGTGTGCCCCAAGGTTCAATCTTGGGGCCACTTTTATTTTGCATCTATACATCGCAGGTTTGTAACTGTTTGAAAAACTGTAAACCTCACTTGTATGCCGACGATACACAGCTCTATTTCTCTTTTCCTTCTGCTGAGTCGCATGATGCTAGCTGGAAGATTAATAGCGATCTGAACGCTCTTTCGCGCGTTTCAGAAGATCACTGTTTAGAGCTGAATCCCAATAAATGTGCAGTTATGCTCTTTGGCAGAGAGAAATCAAGGGCGAGGGTTCTTCGTAGTAATAATTTTTCAATACAAATTCATGACGAGCCGTTACCAATAGTAGAATCAATGAAAAATTTGGGTATTGAATTTGACACACCATTTAGATTTTCTAATCATATCAATAAAGTTATAAATAAAGCATTTGGATGCTTAAAATTGATTTACTCGCACAGGAAGGTGCTGCATAAAGATGCAAAAAAGCTACTATGCGATGCCCTTGTACTCTCACACTTCAACTACTGTGATGTGCTGTATAATTCGTGTTTAAATAAGCGTGACTCCAACAGAATTCAAATTCTCCAAAATTCTTGTCTTAGACTGATTTGTGGAATACCAAGACGGCAGCATATATCACATAAGTATGTTGAATTGAATTGGATGAATATGTCCCAACGTAGGATTTTGCACTGTCTAGTTTTATATCACAAAATTATGCAAAGTATGACACCGGGTTACTTATATGAAAAAATTGTTTTTAGGTCTGATGTACATAATGTTAATGTTAGAAATAGAAATCTCATATCACCTCCCTTGCATAATACATCTACTTATCAAAGAAGCTTCTCATATTCCATCTATAAGTTATATAATCGTGTATCATGTGACATAAAAGGCATGTCTATATCTAGATTTAAGGAAAAGTGTAAATCGCTGATATTAAATTCATACTTTTCTTGAAAACATACCTATAGCAGCTTATATAATTATGTGTATCTGTTTGTGCTTCTTATATTCTATGACGATAATCTATCTAGATATTCCTAATTCTTTCAGTGGCAATCTCTTTTTTGATCTAGTTTTTAGCTTTCCTTATTCAAATATATCTTACATTGTGTTAAATATTTATTTTTTGGATCCTGCCATCTCTCAATTGTACAAGGCATCTTATTCTTGTTCTGTTAAAATTTATAGGTTAATTAGGTTTAGATAGGTTGAGTGGAAGATCAGTTTGCCATGTTCATGGCGTTTACTGAACTCCGCCTTTTGAGATGCATTTTACATTTCAATAAAGACTATTATTATTATTATTATTATTATCTTTTGACATGTAAGTACTCTTGATATTTGTAACCAATCAGTAGCAGGAGCCAAGCCAATCGGCTGCGGGAGTCTAGGTCACGTGTGGTCACGTCTCCATTCATAGCTGAATGAGCATCACTGCCAGCGTTGCCATATTGTACACAATGCGTTGACATTTGTGTATTCAACTGACAAATATGCGGATTCCTACAATTGTAATAGGAAATATTGAAAGGTGATGTGCTAACATACCTCGTGATGTGCACCGAAATACTTTGTTAGTGTTGAGGAGAAACAATACCGCTCATTGCCCCTATACTTTGGCTGAATGTTAATTCTATCCACCTTTAATGTTCGAAGTTACAAATTGAGCATTGTCACAGCATATACAGGGTGTCCCAGAAGTCAACGTCAAGCCACAACGGGGTGACAGGATTGGTTGTAACTATCATGAGAAAAATCAGAAAAAATCTATCCCATGTAGTTTGAAAATTATCAGCATTTTAAAAAAACCTAGAAATTTGGTCAAATTATAACAATTTTTCGGTTATTGTGGTTAACTTATATTATTTTTGTTCATTTAAACTTTGGAACCGTAACCCTAAATGACATTTCTAGAAGCACAGTCAAAAATAATGACACAATTGCCCCAAGTTTTCTAGAATGAACACTATTAAACTATGAATTTAAAATTTTCAAAACTTTGCTGACCTTGAAAGGCCTTCCTTTAAAAAAAAAAAGTTGGCGCATTTTACCAGGATTGTAAAATGGTACAATACTTGTTAGTTTCATACTAAAAAAAAACGAGTAAAAAAAGGAAAACCTCAAGTAACCCGATTTTTGCTAACCCATTTCACTCAGGTCAGATGTTCTTTATTCGCACAAGCTTCTGGTAGGTTCTTAATTTTACGGCAAAACGATGAGAGAGATGGATAGTGAACATATCTGCTATGAGTGAGCGAGACAGATAGTGACGCCACTTTTAGTAAAGTCAACAAGAATAAGTAAAATTAATAAAATAATGAAAAATGTTGACCTAGTTTAGTTTAGGTTTATTGGAAAAGGTCAGGCAATAAATATTCAAATTGTTTACCATCAGCCTCAATACACGCCCTACATCTTCTTAACAAAGATCTACTTAAATTAGCCTGGCATATCCTCGAGAGTTAATGTCCTCAGCAGCTTGAGAAGTTCGTTTACGCAGCTCGGCTACGCTACAATGGGCTTTGAATAAACTTTTTCTTTGAGAACATACCGATTACAAAATTCCAGGGGATTTAAATCTGAGGAACGGGCTGGCCACGAGATAGTGCCTGAACGTCCACCTCCACCTCCCGAATATTTTTGATCAAGGAAACCTCTTACTTGCACTGCGTAATGCGCTGGGCAGCCATCTTGTTGATACCTCATATGGCGACGATCTGTTAAGCGGTCTACAGACGTTGATGCATGCTGCGATTCAGGTATCGACTTCTACGTTTCATAACGCAAGTAGCAGCGTGTGTGGTACTGAATGACGAATTTGGTATCAGTTGCGGCTTGCAGAGATGCAGATTCTGGAATCCTATTATGGACGGTGAGCCATGTCGCCGAGCCGGTGACGCTGATGCAGTGATGCAGGTTTCAACATGTATAGTATTGCGTCGATTCAAAGAAATAAGCCCACCCTACCATTCTTGTGTTGCGTGGAACGTGCATGAAATATCAAGTCGATTCAGGCATCGCAACAGGTTTCGATTTGAGTGAGAACTTATGCAACTGATCCAAGTTTAACGAAACCTTGAGTCGATTGAAGAATCGCACCTTACATCAACGTCTGTAGGCCGCTTAATGGTACGTCCTCTAACAAAGTTGGTAAATTTTTATCGTAAAAAATGTAGGTAATTCGTGCCATTCAAATTCTCAGGCAGCTCAAAAGGCCCAACAATTTTTCCGTTTAAAATTCCGGTCCACAGGCTTACTTTAAAGCGATACTGGGATCCGTCTTCTCGCATTAAATGTGCCTGGCTAATAAGTGGATCTTTCTTAAGAAAATGCAGGACGTGTATTGAGGCTGATGGTACACAATTTGAACTTTTATTTTAATAAAAAATGTTATTTTCCTATCTGACTTCTAGTCCAATAAACTTAAACTAAGCTAGGTCAAGATTTTTCATTATTTTATTAATTTCACTTACTTTTGTTGACTTTGCTAAAAGTGGCGTCACTATCTGTCTTACTCACTCACGGCAAACATGTCCACTATCCACCTCTCATCATTTTGCCGTAAAATTAAGAACCTACCAGCAGCTTCTGCGAATAAAGAACATCTGACCTGAGTGAAATGGGTTAGCAGAAATCGGCTTACTTGAGGTTTTCCCTTTTTTACTCATTTTTTTTTAGTATGAAACTAACAAGTATTGTACCATTTTACAATCTTGGTTAAATCCGCCAACTTTTAATGGCACCTGCCAAGGCACTTTAGTACATTTTTTTTAAAGGAGGGCCGGTAAGGGTTCGTTTTAGCGAAACCCGAAACGGGCGTTGAGATTGGTGTCAATCGACGCGAATTGACGCCCTGAGTCGAACGAGACCACTCCCAGACTGAGGAAACGCTCCGGTGGGAAACTACAGCACTTTAAAGATTCCAAACCTAACCTAACTTAACCAAACTGGTTCAATTATTGAAGCTGAAATGGGTTCTAATCGACTCGGATTGAAGTCCTGAGACGAACTAGACCATAAACAGCGCAAGAAAACGTTTGGTGAAAGTCTACGGTACTTTGAAATTCACAAATTCCAATAACTTACCTAATATAAAGTAAGCAAATCGGTTGAGGTAAAAAGGTGTGTCTAGCGACTCAACCTGATATCTTGACTTAAATTGTACCAAATCTAGACTGTACAACCGTTTATTTTGATTCTCAATTGGAAATTAATCAAAATAAGTTCCTCTGGGTCCTACCCCCACATGCTATGGAAAAGACCGAACAGGTGAGACCGAACTTGGGAAACTTGTGTTGCTTAGACTATTCAAAATATGCAAATACAGTGACGTCTGGGGGGGCCAGCCCCCCCAGGCCCCCCGTTATACGTTTCCACAAACCTAATTCAACATAAACTAACCTGGTTTTCGGTTATTCATATTTCCTCAATAGCTTTCACATTAAACATTTAAAGTATCATAACTTTTTTATTTTCCATTTTAGGATGTTGCGACTGGTGGCGTTGTGTTGTACTCATCTAGTGCTTTCACATGATATATAGTTTGACCACACATTTCATGAACAATCATCGAAATATCGAAGTAATTTTGAGGTTAGGTTTGAAATTTTAAAGGTGCGCAGATTTTTATCGGAGCGTTTCCTCAGCCTTGGAGAGGCCTAATTCGACTCAGGACATCAAGCAGAATCGATTAACATTTACTTGACGCCCGAATAAACCGAATTTGACCTCGATAAGTTGACTGTTTTGCAGAAGTGAGGTTAGGTACTGAAACTTTAAAGTGCTATAGAATTTTACCGGGGCGTTTCCTCAGTCTAGGAGTGATGTCGTTCAACTCAGGGCGTCAATCCGCGTCGATTGACACCAATCTCAACGCCCGTTTCGGGTTTCGCTAAAACGAACTCTAGCCGGAGGGCCTTTCAAAGTCGGCAAACTTTGAAAATTTGAAATTCATAGTTTAATAAATAGTCTTCATTCTAGAAAACTTGGGGCAATTGTGTCATTATTTTTGACTGTGCTTCTAGAAATGCTATTTAGGGTTACGGTTCCAAAGCTTAAATGAACAGAAATAATAAAAGTTAACCACAACAACCGAAAAATTGTTATAATTTGACCAAATTTCTAGGTTTTCCTTAAATGCCCATAATTTTCAAACTGCATGGGATATATTTTTTTCTGATTTTTTTCATGATAGTTACAACCAATCCTGTCACCCCGTTGCGGCTTGACGTTGACTTCTGGGACACCCTGTATATGTACCAGCACCGCGACTCTACAATTATCAGGTTTCGTCCATCGCATCACATGCATCTTGCTTATGATACAGAGTATTATAAGCGCTTCAGTGTCGTTCACTCTGTACAAGTAGATTAGAATCAGAACCGGATTTTGTGATACGCAAGTATGAAGTATGCGAGAAGTCGACTTATGGGCCGCTATAGGTACTTTGTACAAATTCAAAACAGTGAATATAGTTTCTTATGGAGATCATAATCTAGGAAAATTTTAAAAAACTCTCCATATGATAATGTTGTTCAAAACTTATAAATGTATTCGGGAGTTTGCAGTACATTGATAGTCCTGACTTTTTCCTCAGTATGTTGCTTGACTGCATAGTAGGACTCATCTGACTTGTACACAAAAAATGTAGTCAAGTTGATTGACTCCCACACATTTCGATGATACCAGTTTTAATATTTTCCCGAACTATTATGAATACAAAAACATTTCAGTTTTACCTCCCACCCCTCAACCATCCCAATTTCACCCCCAGCCCAAAAAAAGTAGAAAATGACCAGGAACCCCTAAAACGCCTAAAAACGAAGTTTGAGCTGTTTTCATATTTTTTGTTTTTTTAAGTAGTTTCCACATTATACAATACACAATTATTTAAAGCAATACTCGTATGTATACATCGCAAAATTCTCTAAGTCCCTTGGTTCCTGTAATAGACAAGGCAATGTTCGGATGGACCTAAAAAAGTGTATTATACCGCTAGGTCTTTCTCTCTCATGTCAGTAAACAGCCTTTTATGAGTACAACAAATTTTTCATGGAATTTTTCGTTTTTTGCTAATTACTCCGCCGCCCATGCACCGATATTCAAAATTGTAGCAAAATTACCTACTACTACCCGCACCATATCGCTACCCAAATTTCATAAAAATCTATGCAGCGGTTACTGAGATTGGGAGGCTAGAAAAATGCCAACAGACAGACAGACCGACAGACAGACCGACAGACAGACCGACAGACAGACCGACAGACAGACCAACAGACAGACCGACAGACAGACCGACAGACAGACCGACAGACAGACCGACAGACAGACCGACAGACAGACCGACGGAAATGAGTGACGTGGATTTTCGTTATGTAGGCATCATAAAACGCCCAAAAAGTATGTTATCTCAAAATCGAAAAGTTTCGCGATCACAATACTCCTCTCACCTATCGGCGTGGGAAGTAAAAAAAATTAACAAACATTTCAAAGCCTGATAATGAAGTAGAAAATCAATAATTTGTTAAGAATGAGCTTTTGAAAATTTCTCAAGATCTATAGGGCCAATTGCTATATATGAAAAATGTTTGGGATGCGAATTGAAACCATTTAATGTTCTACATGTGCTTTAGGATATTGCGGTTTAGCAGTGCTTTTTCGTTCCTGAATTCTGAATATGATGTAGTTTTGTTCGGTGTATATTTGCTGTATTTTCTGGAGATTCATACATACTTTACTGTTTTTCGTCTAGAAAACAACACTCATCTCAATTATATTTGGGAAAAAGGTAATAAACTAGTAAAAATATGCATGCTGAAAAATTCACATATAATGATAATAAATTGCATTAATCTATCTTACAAATTGTAGTTCAGAATTGAAGAGGCAAATGAATAACTACCAATCCTAAATGAAAAAATCACTACACTACTTCTAAAGTTTACTACGTTAAAACGATAGCAACAGAATTTAGGTACACTTTTTCATTCTATTAGTCATGAACATGTCTAAGCCGCCCCTGTCCTGAAACGTATATGCGGAAACGTTGAAGCAGCCTGCGCAATATCACGTGGAGGTCATGAATAGTCGGACAAAAAGCCCTCATAATTTCTATAGAGGTACGCATGTACATATATTTTAATATGCTGTGATTTCGATATGGCAGCTAGCATTGAAATTACAAAAAAAAACGTTTGACGGGCAAAAATAGAGCCTACATTTTTACGCTTTACCGTTTGAAAACTATGAAAGTGACGGAAACAACTAGTTCTTCCGAATTTTTCACAACGAAAATGGTACCCATAGACCTAATATCTTGAAATTTTATTCATACAAGGCATAGTCTTCGAGGTGACACTATTTTGTAATAAATCATAATTATGTAAATAGATAAACAAATTGGTATAATCTGCCTTGAACTCACTAAGACTCCATAAAGTTTTGAAATTACAAGATTTTACTTTATTTTGAATAAACATTTCAATTCCTTTCAAAAAAAATCAAGGATATCTGACTGAAAAAGAATCCATCTCATCCAGCTCCGATATACAAATATCGGATTTCGTTTAAAAAAATCAATTTACCTGACCGTCTAAGGAAAAATCCTATACTACTAGTTTCGATACGACTCATAGTTTTCGACTAACTCACACTTTTAGGTTCTTTTTGTTACTCCTACAGATCCTGTACAGTTTTTTTTATTTAACTGAAGCTTTCCATTACCACGTGAAATACCTTTAGCAGAAATCACCCATATCTAAGATCCGTTTAGAGATATTTGGACTGATGTTTAGATAACTTGCGGAAACATGCATGTTGCAATGGGGTATTGTTGTATGGAATTGTTTGCATCTAATCTGTAATATTAGCACTGTTTGTTCAAGTTTTTCTTGCCCACGTGAAGTAAAAATAGAGTTTCAAAATCATCCCTTTGAAGAAAACTCATTTGAATCTTATGAACTTCCCGCCTAAAAAATCAACCAATCAAAAGTGATTTTCATTCCAGATGTAGATAGAATGTGACTATGTGACTATGTATTCAACAACTGAACATAGAGGTAGTAAACAAACCACTTCACCATGGCGTGTTCAAAGCCATCATCTTTTGACACTTCAGCCTCCAAACGTTGCCAACTAACCTAAAAATTATTCCAATGCAACCTATGTTACAAACGCTGCACTGCACTGTCTCACCTCGAAAAACTGTTAAACTACACTCGAATATAGCTCAGCAAGTCCGTAAAGCTTCACTACAGTTATCAACAAATAGCTAATTTGATTTTACTGACCAAGCATAAAAGACGCACAAAAAAACAAACGTTTGACAGCCGGGCTTCTACCGTAAACAAATCGCAGGAAAATTATATCGGCGCTGCCAGCTGCTCAAAATTTATGACTTCAGAATTTGCGTTTATGATGAAAAAATATGCAGTAACACAGTAGAGGTCAACTTATTTATTGATTTTGCTGTAATCATTCCTGAATCATTAAAATACCATCTTTTTTAACGTAGAATGGAATATTTCTGGATACTATACAATTAAGACGATAGTAAATAATTATGATTGCCGTATCTGGTGGTCAATATGACAACGCAAGAAAAGATGTTGGCCTATTAGAATTAGTTGTTTACTACCTCTATGTGCAGTTGTTACTCTGAGGTTTCTAGCGTTTAGTTACTTTAAGACATCGCCTCTCTCAAAACAATCGTATCACTGTAAGCTTGAAAAACTATGTATGTATGTAAGTATATAAAGAAAATAAAAAAAATATCTCTCGAAATTGAGTTTCACAGAAATGATATCTCACAATATGCGAAGGAGTGTCGTATTAAGAAAATAAAAAAATATCTCTCGAAATCGAGTATTCTTAGTACTATTTTCAGTAAACGCCGGTGTTCCTCAGGGATCTGGCCTATCCCCTATACTGTTTCTGCTGTACATAAACGAGCTGCTGAAAATAACATCAAATCCAATCTATAGCTTCGCAGACGACAGTACATTAATACCATGCATGGAACCAGGCAAGCCACTATCGTTCCAAGAAACGGTTGTGTTTATTTAGTTTGCCACTTTTTTGTAGACTACCATATTTTACTGGCGACTGTAACATTATTTTCGCCTGTCACTAGTTTCAGGCATAGATAACTTTCCCCTTGTGTCACAGTATCTAATTAACCAAAATAGATTACAAAATGATGTGAACAAATAACTGCCAATGTCAATAAGAAACAGAAGTTATCTTTGAAGACAGAGAAAAGGTAAAGTCACATGCTAAGGAATGGCTCCACGAAATACTTATGACGTGATGCTAGGATTTATTATGTCACAGCTTTGGCGCGAAATTTTATCTTTCAATTTTCAGTCACTTCGCGTACACAGAAAAAAAATAAAAATGTTCGTTACATGGTTTTGGGAGACGTAACATCAATATTCCGTCACATATTTTTTTTTAAAAATACCCCATTATTCCGATTAGTGTCATTGTAACTTTACGTTTTGAAACTGATGTCGGCGTCGGCTGAAGCGATATTTTCCCCCCTGTTTTTACTTCCTACACCGATAGGAGTAATTAGCAATATTCAAATATTCCTCAAACTTAGTTTTTAGGTGTTTTAGGACTTTCTGATCGTTTTATACTTTTTTTTTGATGAGGGTGAAGTTGTGGTGGTTGGAGGGTGGGGGGTTGCAAAACTGCAAAATTTGTTGTATTCATAATAGTCTGTCCATTGACCTATGAACGAAAGCCCTAGTGACATAATACACATTTTTAGGTCCATCCGAACATTGCCTTTCATATTATTACACCAAGGGACTTGTATATGTACGAGTATTACTTTAGATCATTCTGTAAGGTATAACAGTAATTATTTAATTGATTTTAATGAAATTTTGACACAGTATTTCTATCATAGCGAGGACGGAAAATGCGGATGGTTTTTAGAAATCATGTCAGTGGCGGCACAGGGATAATAAAAAAATCTAAAAATATAAAAACAGCTCAAACTTCGTTTTAAAGCGTTTTAGGTGCTGCTGATTATTTTTTCCTTTTTTTTGGGAGGAGGGGGTGAAATTGGGGTGGTTGGGGGGTGGGGGGTTGTAAAACTGAAATATTTATGTTGTACTCATAATTAGCGGTCCACTGACCTGTGAAAGAAAGACTTAACGTCATAATACACGTTCTCAGGTGGTTGCCTATTATAGAAGCCAAGGGTCAGTGGCGGCGAAGAAATAATAGAAAATCTAAAAATATCAAAACCACCCAAACTTCGTTTTTAGGCGACTTGAAGGTTCCTGATCGTTCTCTACATTTTTTTTAGAAGAGGTTAAAATAGGGTAGTTTTGGGGTGGGGGTTGTGGAACTGGAAGTTTTATTGTATTCGTAGTGGTACAATATAAACCTGTTTTTAGGTACTCTTTTTGAGTTGGATTGAGCCGAAGTAGGATGGGGTCTCGGATAGGGTGGTTAGGAAAACACTTTTCATTGCCCTTTAAAGATCGATACCGATAATATAATCGGTTTTTAAATATCGGAAAGTCGGCATGCCGTGTGATTAGAATACCAGTTGAAGATTGCAGAATAAACACTGTGTCATGCTAGTTCCTACGGAGAGAGATGCAAGAAACTATTTACGAGAGTTTTTGTGATAGATGTTTTTTTTTGGGAGCGTGCGGGCGATGATTTGGTTGCAAGGGGACTTCAGACTATAGCTTTGTGCAATGAAAAAATATAAACTATCACCGTAATGTGTGGGAAGTACTGAGTCAATCAACTTGACTCCATTTTACTTCCCACACCGATAGGTGAGGGGAGTATTGTAATCGCGAAAATTTTCGATTTTGAGGCGATTTTGGGCGTTTCATGATGTCTACATAACGAAAATCCACGTCACTCATTTCCGTCGGTCTGTCTGTCTGTCTGTCTGTCGGTCTGTCTGTACGCGTTTTTCTGTCCTCGTGATCTCAGTAACCGCCGCATGGATTGTGATGAAATTTGGGCAGCGATATGCTGTGGGGTCGTAGTAGGTAATGCTGCTATAATTTTGAAAATCGGTGCATTGGCGGCGGAGTAATTAGCAAAAAACGAAAAATTTCAAATATTCCCCAAACTTCGTTTTTAGGCGTTTTAGGTGTTCCTGATCATTTTCTACTTTTTTTGGGTGGGGGTGGAAATTGGGGTGGTTGGGGGTTGGGGGGTTGTAAAATTGAAAAATTTGTTGTATTCATAATAGACTACCCACTGGCCTGTGAAGGAAGACCTAGCGACATAAATAACTTTTTTTAGGTCTATCCGAACATTGCCGTATGACTATTACAGAAACTAAAGGACTTATAATTTTTTCCGATGTATACATGAGTATTGCTTTAGATCGTTCTATATTATGTAGCGAAGAAACTGTTCAATTGATTTTAATGAAATTTTGACAAAGTATTACTACCGTGTCGAGGATGGAAAATGCGTATGGTTTTTATAAATCGTGCCAGTAGCGGCGCAGAAATAATAAAAAAACTAAAAATATAAAAACAGCTCAAACTTCGTTTTTAAGTGTTTTAGAAGTTCCTGATCATTTTCTGAGTTTTTTTGGGTGGGGGTGAAATTGGGGTGGTTGGGGGGTGGGGGGTTGGAAAACTGAAAAATTTGCTGTATTCTTAATAGGCTGTCCACTGACCTGTGAAGGAAGATCTAGCGACATAAATAATAATAGATCCATCTGAACATTGCCTTGGCTATTACAGAAACCAAAGGACTTAGAATCTTTTCTGGTGTAAACATATGAGAGTATTGCTTTAGATTGTTCCATATTATGTAACGAAGAAACTGTTGAATTGATTTTAATGAAGTTTTGACGCAGTATTACTACCGTGGCGAGGATGGAAAATGCGTATGGATTTTATAAATCGTGCCAGTGGCAGCGCAGAAACAATAAAAAAACTAAAAATATAAAAACAGCTCAAACTTCGTTTTTAAGTGTTTTAGAGGTTCCTGATCATTTACTGAGTTTTTTTGGGTGGGGGTGAAATTCGGGTGGTTGGGGGTGTGGAGGGTTGAAAAACTGAAAAATTTGCTGTATTAATAATAGGCTGTCCGCTGACCTCTGAAGGAAGGCCTAGCGACACAAATCACCTTTTTAGGTCCATCTGAACATTGCCTATTACCGAAACTAAGGGACTAATTTTCTGTATACATACGAGTATTAAATACTCGATCTAAAGCAATAAATTTTACTGCTTTAGATCGTTTTGTATTTTGTAACGTGGAAACTATTAAATTGATTCTAATGAAATTTTGTCACATTATTATTACTGTGGTGAGGATGGAAAACGCGTATGCTTGTTAGAAATCGTGTCAGTGGCAGCAATAGCAATAATCAAAAAACTAAAAATATGAAAACGGCTCAAACTTCATTTTTAGATGTTTTAGGGGTTCCTGACCGTTTTGTACCTTTTTTGGGTGGGGGTGAAATTGGGGTGGTCAGGGGGGGGGGGGGCGGGGGTTGTAAAACTGAAAAGTTTGTATTATTGATAATAGGCTGTTCATTGACCTGTGCAGCAAAGACCTAGCGGCATATGACAATTTGGCGGGGAGTGGGTACTAGCGATGATTTTGTTGCAAGGGGATCTCAGACTAAATCTTTATGCTATGGGAAAATAATAAACTGGTATCACCGTAATGTGTGGGAAGTACTGAGTCAATCAACTTGACTCCATTTTTTTAGTTTTGGATGGAATCCCTGCTATTTAAACATTTTAAATTTTCTGCTGCTGAAAAATGGTTATGAAGTGTTTAGACAATACTAAGCCAAAATTATCTATACATTGGTAATTATAACGTTCTAGAATGCCTTCTCGAGTGTTTTCTATGGCTAACAAAGTATTCTTTTTCGCTCAAAATTTAAATTGCAGGTTCACAAAGCTTATTTCGCGTCTCCAGATTACACGCGTGACACGCGCCGGTTGATGCTACATCGATCGTACCCTAAGATTTACAAATCGTGCAGCTATGCCTCGTACGTCTGCAAAATACGGATACGGCCTTCGGTCCGAATTATTGTAATGATTACCTTCGATGTCCTCCATGACCGCAAGGTGCGCACGAGTTGGCCAGTCCGCGCACCGAATCGCCACACACAGCACAATGAAGAGCCAGTCGTTTGCAGAAGACACAACCATACTGTTTCACTTGACGTTCACAGTACGTACATTCGCTGACGAACTCCACGCCCTTGTGCGTCTCAGGAACCCTGCGAAGATTCAATAAGTAAGCAACAGTATTGTAAAAAGGAAACATTTATAAATCGAAAATTACTTCACATACCAAGGCAATTACTCACAAAATATATGATAGGATTAGAGAGGCATCTATACTTGATTCTCGCAAAAGAGACATCGCATATAAACAAAGTCACGCATTCTGTACGTGATTAAACGCGGCAAAGCGTTATCTCTCTAAAACAGGTACCGATTACAGGTCCGGATTACGATATCACTTGATAATAATTATATCTGATTATCCGTTGAAAAGTTGGAAATTGACAAGAAATAAAAAATACTTATATATCGGCACAGAATATATTACGACATTAATATGAAATAGAAACACAATTTGCGTTCATCAAACAGTACTATAATAATTATAATATTGCCTCCCCGCAACAGAAGTTATGGATACGACAACGTGATTGGATGCCAGCAGTTATTTCAAAAATGGTTTACATGTTGTTATTTTAGGATTTCTTCACATAAATATACAGTCATCAAGTTGTCCATATTATCTATCTATTAAAACAAAATATCTAAAATACAAGAAAATCGGAAAGAGAATCTACTTAACTGCAAAAATTTAGTGAAAAATCTGGCATGCAACATTTCATGCAACTTCATCATAGGTAAAAGTGAACATTTATATCATTGGCGGAACTTAACTGCCCTGACAAAGAGAAATTAATCATTAATATTGACTTGCGGGAAGCCGAACAAAAACAGGAAGCAGCGATAATAAAGGGCTTTTGTTTGTTTTTACTTTTCACGCCGATAGGGGACAGAAGTATTAGAATCGATTGCAGTATACTTTTTCCATATATGCCATGGTAGTTATATGGTGTCAAAATTTCATCACAATCAAGACGGTAGTCTCCATGGGCGCCGGCAGAGGGGGGCAGGGGGGGGCCGTGGCCCCCCTGGAGTAGCGAAGCTGGAAAACTTGTATAAGCAAAAACCAAATTTGTCCCCACTGCCCTGATTTGAGCACTCAATTTAAGTAAGTCGCCCCCCCCTGTACAAGTTTCTGGCGGCGCCAGTGGTAGTCTCCAAGTTATAATTTACAGGTTACATGCTGTCTGGTTGGAATAGTCCTAACTGCTTTATTTTTAGCAATAGTTCACTGACAGTGGAGTAATTATCGAAAAACAAAAAATTCCAGAATTGCATCATCAATGTCATTCATTTTGAATCAAATCATTTTGAATATGTACAAAAACCAAATGCACGAAAATTTCTATTTAGTGTTTAAAGTAGTTGTATGGAAGGTTGGTGATATTTCAGGAGTGAGTTGGTCAAGTGTATACAAGATTATTTAGGAATATAAAAGTAATAAATCACTGTCAGAGCTACATTTTTCTTTTGGGATAAGATTTTGGCTCTGATAGTGAATGATTACATTTATACTCCTTAATGATCCTGTATACACTTGATCGACTCACACCCGAAATCTCAGCTACCTTCAATACAACATCTTCAATCGCTAAATCGGCATTTTGTTGCATTTGGTTTTTATAAATATTTAAAATGATTTGCTTCAGCAGCACTGAGATGCCGTCTTTTGGCCCTTTTTTTTGGCGGTGTAAAGCTGATATCATCGATCTCTCCAGCTGTGTCCGTGTCAGATATTTCAGGATATAACAAATTCAAATATTTACGCCAATAATAATTAAATTTATTTCGATGCACCTTGGATCGTTGTACGGAAAACACTAAACAAGTCCACTCCTGCTCAAGCGGCGGCGGCGTGGCGCGCCGTGCGTTGAACGGCTGTCCCACTCACACTTGCTTGAAATTTTATTGGCTATGTAGAGAGGCTCGACCAATTAGGGCCAATAGGGTTAGCGGTTATTATTCAACCAGTATGGATACCGCATAACCACATACCTATCACGGATTGATCATTGTTTATACTCACTTTCTCTGTTGGGTGAATCTAGTATAGATGACTGCTATAGTCATTAGGGAGTGATTACAGTGCAAGCGTTTAGTTTAATGGAGTGAGTTAAAGACCAATATGGATGTGGAAGAAGAGTGGAATGAAAGATGCTTGCTTACTCCGCAAGAGGGAGATAATTCAAATCATTTGGTTTACAGAAAAATCGGAAAAATGATGGGTACCGGCTGGATTCGAACCAACGTCTCCGGCATTCTAGGCCGACGCGTTTACCAACTACACCACGGTGCCCCATGGTGGAGCTGACACACAGCGCCGACGACAAGATATCGACTCCGCCGACAGCCACCACTCCCCCGTATATCTCTGAGAACCATGTGTTTCAGTCATCCAAAGAGATCTAGTCGGCAGTTGAGTGAGTGTGAATCTCCCACCTCCATTTGCACGACAGCTCTCTTTGTTACTGAAGTACGACTTCTCAGTCGGCCATCAGGATTTCATGGAATGAAAGGTGCTTGCTTACTCCGCTAGAGGGAGATAATTCCAATCAATTCAATTCAAACAAGCATTTTTGTTCGCCATCCAGATTGATCTATTGCTCATAATACCTGCGTGCAAAGTACTGTCATCCGCAAAACTGCGTAGGCATTATGGAATGAAGAGGAGAACCCATCTACCACGACAGAGATTTTGAACCTTACAAAGCATATTTCAATTTCACTTACAAAAATTCTGAATTGAATCTATTACTATGTAGATACTATCTTACCTATGTGTATACTTTAGTACTTCAGTCCTATTATAAATAAGTCCCCAGCGGTGTAGCGTTTCCGCGTAGGCCATTTTGTAGTACTCATACAAGGCAGATTGAGGTTTGGGAGTAGGTACGGCCGCAGGAATTTCCACCCGGAGGTTGTCCAAGGAGGTGGATCTCTTTGTCCTCAACATGGGAAACACCCAACCGTCAGCTACAACGTCTGCAGGCGGTATAGTGTGGTAAGGTGAAGTTGCCTGAAAGAGCAGCGGCATATTTTCAAGCCGAATCATTATTCTGTGCATGATATTTATCATAATTTATTAGAAGCCTTGTTCAGTGGAAACACAGTTATAGGGCATTGGCGAATTTGAGAATAATTTGTCAGTTATTTTCCAGCTGCTTAGGGCAACATATCAACGAGTGTTTGTATAAAATTAAAGCGTAAACTGTGGCTATAGTTATTCTTATATTGCAACAAGGCTCCTCGATAGCGCAGAGATTTTCAAAATTCCATCAAGAATTTTACTCGTGGTGGGCACATCAGATGAAAATATATAACTCTTGGAAACTGATTTTTTTGTTAATAAAAAATGAGAGGTTTTAGTAATTACAAAGTTACCGCTATATGAATTAAGGAGGTTCATTTGCTACGCAGAGTCAAACGAGTACTAATTTTCTACGATTTGTTTTACTTCTGAGCCAACGGCATCGACTACTCTGGTTATTAGCCTCGTGTTCTGTGTAGGCCTTATTACTAGGCCTCCGCCAGAATCGAACCCGGGACCTTCCAGTCACGAGCCCTCGGCTCTAACCACTGAGTCAACCCACGCTCCCTCTATGAAATTATTCCGGATTTTAGAAAGGTTGCGAAGTGTAATAATTTTGCAATGAATTGTTAATTATTTTTATATAAACTAGATATTTGTAAGGTCTCTATTTTAAAGCATCTGTTAATCTAAAATAGTCATTGTTTTGATTCTATTGTAATTACTTAATGTATTTGTCAGCAGCGTGTTTCTCAGCATTGACGTCTTGGACGTCAATGGTTCTCAATTAAATCAAAAGATAATCAAGAAAGCAACCGAACCTAACCCACGAACACTGCGCAGTTACGTAACTGTCACTAGGGCTTTTTGTGGAGAGAGAAGGCTGTGGGTTTGTAAAACAGTGCGCTGTTGCCAGTTTTCAATATGGTCTCTTAATTTCCGAAACAGTTTTAACTCCCATGACTAAAATAATTAATGACTAATTCAAACGGTCTTCAACCGTATTTTTTTATTGCAATAATAAACTTCATATTCGAAAGAATATTTTCAAACATTACTTATTTCTGTACCTACTCTTGAAATATGTTTATTCTACCCTTAAGTACAAAAAAAAACGTTAATCTGTTATGAGGGCCCTTGTTAAAATTCTGATTTTTAATCACTAATCACTTCCTGAACCGACCGATAAGAAGTTTTGAATTTTTGAGAGTAGATACTTATGTGATTAAACTTATCAAAGCTGAAAAAAAATTTCATCTACCAATAACTCTCGTTAACGAACGTCCTTAGCACCCGTATGCACCGTAAGTCAATTGCGCGATTAGTTACGTAAACCTGGATTAGACTACTTGTTTACTATGCACCACAAACTGAAAATTTTGACACTGTCACTGTCAAAACAATCTTGCGAACACAACCTTGCTGTATCTCTAATCTGGATTAGTTGATATCTTGACGGTGCATGGCTAGAAGTCAAAGATTAGCAAAACGCGATTAGGGAACTAGGATTAGAATCGCCAAACGGTGCATACGGGTGTAAGGGCTTAAAAATATAATTTATATTCAGTCTTGACATTACCGCATTATACAGGATACAGGCTATTAACAAGGTAATGGTTTGCCTAGTATTGCCCTGAACATAACGATTTGAATTGTGTTATATCGGCTACATACGATCCGGCAGGCATGTCAGTTCGAACGGAACAGTCCGTCTGGAGTCAGGTTGCCTGAGCGTGTGTACATTCCGGTCGACTTGTCAGTTAACACTGTTCAGGCGGCCGGAGAAAAATCAAAAATATGTTCGTCCATCCGTCCGGCCTGACGTACTCAAAGGCAAGTCTGAACGTGTGTATGGCACAGCCGCCTGTCGGGACATCAGGCCGCCAGGTCAAACAGTTCAGTTTAGTACAGAAGTCGTTACCATGTCGCACGAAAGATAAAATACGGGTTTAGAAGAATTTATCGCGATTTATCACAATGAGTCGTGTCTATGGTAAGTAAAATCGAAAGATTATCATGATTATCATGTATTTGGAATTGATAGAAAAATGGAAGGAAATTGATCCTTCTTGTACGAAGTCGACTGTTCTCAAAAAAATTAATAATTTGAGGAATACTTTTCGAAGGGGAGTAAAAAAGTGAAGGATTCAATGAGGACGGGATCAGGTGCCGATGATTGAGACTGATATATTTCAGATTCGCCTGAACGTGTGGAGGAACGTCAGTCCATCAGGCGACCGGTCTTCAGGCGGACTGTTCAGTTCGAACTGACAGTTCTGCCGGATCGTGTGTAGCCGGGATTAGAATAGTCCAAGTACGTTCGAATATCGTACGGTGCGAGCATCTGCCAAATTTGTTTGGAATGTTTGGAACTCGTTGGGCATTATTTCTATCCCCTCTATTAGCCCAGTCTGTGGGTAAAAAATTCATCTTCACGTTTTATTTTATTATAGATATACGGAGGTGCTACGTGGTAGTGAGGACCTACAGAATGATTATATTATACACGGCCAAATTTACTTTATTTTCTTTATATATCATGGTTTAAATTTAAATATTAAACATTTGATCGAAGCATTTTCCGGTTTTTGAAAAAAAATTGTCAAAATGAAAGTTGTACAAATTAAACGGTCGAAATAAGGTATTCTACTAAACATAAAATTATGGCGTGAAACGTAAAGATGGTATATCTGACAACATTGCTGTTAGAATTTTTGAATTCTGCGTTATCAAAAATCCCCAGGAATTGAATGTTATCGTTTCGGCTGTAGCAGTTTTGGAGATATTTAAGCGTTCTATTCTTTTTACTGACATGCGGTGTTGCCGTATCTCGGTAATTCATAGAAACCAAATTTTGTAATTATGAGAACTTTCGAAGTTGAACAAGCGTAATGAATTGCAACAAAAATAAATAGGGCCCCTTAAAATAACTAATTTATGGAGTGTAACGTAATAGTGGTAAAATTGGCAACATTACTGTTAGCATTTTTGAAGTTTCCATGTTCAAAAACACTGGTATTGAGTTTTATTTTTCTAGCCTTCGTAGTTTTGGAGATATTTTTAGCGTTCCAGTGCTTTTTACTAATGCGGTAGTGATACAAGCTTTAGCCTGGAAGGTAAATGAGTGCAAATAAACATTGCGCTCGTGACCTATATGACTGACTTCCAGGCGGAAATATTTGTCATATTGTTAGTTTTCCTCAGAAACTAGCACGCTATAAGAATGTGATTCTGTTTTGGGTCCCTGAAGTGGTACATCTCAGGCAATTAGAGAGCGGAGTACTTGGCTAGTCTATGGGCCCTGCTATGGGCTAAGAGCTCCTGCACTAGCCCAGAACCAATTCTACGCTTTAGGTGCCAGGTCAGTGTTGCCCTGGATAAGTGGGCTTAAAACGATTTGGCGAAAACTTGGTCAGAGAAAGATGACTCAGTTTGAGGAGTAACCACTAAACTCAGTTACTTAATCGGATCGGATTAAACGTTTTATAAAGAATGGTATTAATACATATGTATCTTCTAGATACATATTTATAAAAACATGAAGTGCATACTGTACTGGCTCATTTCTGTCTGCACCGAGTACTCAGATCGGGCGGTTCTCTCGTGCTTCGGTGACCGATTGCATTCGCTAGTCGGGTAGTCGGGATCTGACTGACCCGTGAACCGGATCACTGTTCCGGATCTTTAGGGTGTTCTCGATCCGCTGATCTGTATCTTAAAAATGATCCGATATGCCCGTCTCTACTACTGGCACTTCGAGGAAGAATGCGATCCACTCAAGCTGTTGTTGACGCTTGGTCTGCAGCTATAGGGAGGCCCCTTCCAAATCAGCACGGTGATTTCCGTCGGTCTGTCTCTGCGCGTTTTCCTAGCCGCTGTGGGGTCGTAGTAGGTAATGCTGCTATAATTTTGAAAATCGGTGCATGGGCGGCGGAATAATTAGCAAACAACAAAACATTTTAAGTATTCCCCAAACTTTGTTTTCAGGCGTTTCAGGAGTTCCTGATCGTTTTCTACTTCTTTTTGGGTGGGGGTGAAATTGGGGTAGTTGGCGGGTGGGGGTTGTAAAACTGAAAAATTTGTTGTATTCATAATAGGCTGTCTACTAACCCGTGATAGAAAGACCTGGAGTCATAATACACTTTTTTAGGTCCATCTGAACCTATTACAGAAACCAAGGGATTGATTTGATTGATTTTAATGAAATTTTTAGACAGTATTATTACCGTGGCGAGGATGCAAAACGTTTATGATTTTTAGAAATCGTGTCAGTGGCGCGGCGCAATAATAATAGTAAAACTAAAAATATAAAAACAGCCAAAACTCTTAGGCCTTTTAAGGGTTACTGATCATTTCACCTTTTCTTGGGTGGGGGGTCGTAAATCTCAAAAAACTGCTGTATTCATAATAGGCTATCCATTGACCTGTGAAAGAAAGACCTAGCGTCATAATAGACTTCTTTAGGTCCATCTGAACATTGCGTTACCTATTACAGAAACCAAGGGACTTTTTTCTGACGTATACATACAAATATTGCTGTAGCTTGTTTTGTATTGTGTGACGTGGAAACTATTGGATTGATTTTAATGAAATGAAGTAATACTGTGTTATTATTACCGTGGCGGTGATGAAAAACATTTATAGTTTTTAGAAATTGTGTCAGTGGCGGCGCAGCAATAATAAAAATAAATATAGAAACAGCTCACACTTCGTATTTAGTCATTTTAGGGGTTCCTGATCATTTTCAACTTTTTTTTTTTGGTGGGGATGGAATTGGGACAGTTGGGGGGTGAGGAGTCATAAAACTCAAATTTTTTTTGGGATCTCAGACTATAGCTTCATGTTATGGGAAAATAATGAACTGGTATCACCGTAATTTGTGGGAAGTGCTTAGTCAATCAACTTGACTTCATTTTTTTCGCAGTACTCGGATTTCACTTGCGAGTAGTATACGATGTCAACCACTTTTGACATTTGAGGAACTTTACAATCTGAAATTATAGAAACGCAGCTGCCGCTTTCTAGCGGGAAACTTTGCAGTAGGAGACAGTGAAAGTAACCAATTGGGTGCTTATCCCTCGATATTCGACATTGACCTTTAAGATCAGATAAAGGTCAACCTAATAAAGTGAAATTAAAATACCTTCATTTGACCCCCCGAAAAGAGTTAAATTCTGATATGTTCTGATATGATTTCAAGAGCCTTCCTTTGATTTTGGGCAACTTTTAAAAGATTAGTCTATAAAATACGTAGTCAAAGGGGTCAATTTTCTGCCCTTTATATTTCTCGGTTTGAAACTGATGGTTTCCACTGGAAATTTTAAAGTAAACAGCATTTTTATGAATCAAATCACCTGTGAAAATAAGCACTGAGGGGAATTAAAGCAGTTAAAGTGTTTGTGTGAAATATTAACAAATATGTATAATACACCGACTATTAAAGTGTAATAATATGTTGTAAATTGATGAGGATGGAGTTTCCGGATGGCAGGAGCAGCTTGAATTCATGTGTGAGGTCCGCATTTAATGAATTCTGTTCTACTGACTGTTCGATAGTCTCCAGCTGAAAAATCTAAAAAAGTGAAAAATTTGGTGTAAAGGGAAAGCATCTCAGGTGATATCCCATCAGGGTCACTTTATTATTATTCTAATATGAGACACCAAAAGAAGCAGCAAATCTATGGCTGGACATTTATAATGAAATCATGTTTGAGAAGTTACTATTTTCAAAAGCGGACTACCTATGGATCACTAACTTCAGTTTTGAATAATATGTAGATATGGGATATGGTATTATGAAACGCAATCAAAAACATGGAACCAAGAAAGATTACGAAAACGCTCGCCTTATGGAGCTGGAAATCGTCATAGCAAGAAACAACTTTAAAATATAAATTGCAGTGCTATGCTGCATAATTCAAAAGTTAACAACACTCCCAGAATAAGTGAGTTAATCAAGAAAACCGCGAAGGACTGCATATACTATATACAATATGATTATAAAAAATATGTGATGAAAAAAAAAGAAATTCTAAATAGTTGACCACATGTGAATGATAAAATGGTATTTTGGTGATTGAAGTTTGGATTTGTAGCAGCACAAGAAACAACAAAATAGCATGTATGATGTAATCTGCAACGTTCAAGCAGACGAAAACAGTAGCAAAGCTGTTTTACCTTAAGTTTCCATCTCTGCGAATGCTGTAAAGAAATAAATAAACCATAAGAATGTATCACACATTTTTACAAAACAAATTTCGCTCTGTTCGCTATCGTTGCATATAGATGGTTTTGCTTCCTATACCTATATTTAAATATCTAAGAAGGTTTTGCAGCAGAAGTCAGATATTGGCTTGGAAGCTGCGAATTTGGTTATTTTAATATTTAGTGGCTATTCTATTTATACAAAATGTTTATTGTATCAGCTTTCAAATTAAAAAAAACTAAAAGTTAAGGTCATCAAAAAAGTGAATGCACTTAATAACTGATACAGTAAATGTAAATATAAATAAATATAAAACTTATATAAATAAAAATAATGCCGTTTTCCTTATACCACAAATCTAAATAAATAACTATTTCCAATCGCGCAGTCAGTTTCCGTTCTACAATGTAGCTGATTTAAATATACCAAGAAGCATGGCAGGTAGTACTTATCGGGATAAAATCTACCTAATATTACTGTTTTACTATTTCTTGATAACTTTTGCAGTACAGAAGAAAAAATATGTCTTCTTCTTTTTAAGGACGAATCTGCTGCCAAATTTTAATCAAGATTAGATTGGTTCACCCAGATTTATAAAGAGGACAGTGATAAACATGGTACTAGATGCACACTGTACCTAGCTGACCCAGTCATCACAATCAATGTATGACTTTGTTTTTTTTTCTGAAACAGATAATGTGGTTATATCTCTCAAATTCATCAGTATACTAATACCAATGTGACCCAGTCTGGTTCGGTATGCTTCAGAGATATTCTACAAACCAGTTTTCCAGGTTTGTAGTTGAGATGCTCTTTCGTCTCGTTTTAGGGTTGCCATGTTATATGTGGCTGGTATTACTCCCACAAGAGATGCATTGTGAAACCAAGACACCGATACACTACATGCCCTCATTTTGGATTTATCTTCAATATAGCAACATTATAAAATCACCGACATAGAAAGTTAGATTACAATAAAGCAGCATTTATGGAATGAAAGGTGCTTGCATACTCCGCAAGAGGGAGATAATTCCAATCATTTGGTTCACATAAAAATCGGAAAAATGAAGGGTACCGGCTGGATTCGAACCAGCGCAGCGTCTCCGGCATTCTAGGCCGACAAGTTACCAACTATGCCACGGTTCCCCGTGAGAAAAATGAAGGGTACCGGCTAGATTCCGATTCCGATTTTTCTGTGAACCAAATGATTGGAATTATCTCCCTCTTGCGAAGTAGGCAAGCATCTTTCATTCTATGAAATCCTGGCCGACTCGAGGAGTCGTACTTCAGTAAGAAAGAGAGCTGTCGTGCAAATAGCCGGTGAAGATTCAGACTCACCCAACAGCCGACTAGATCTTTCTGGATGACTGAAATAGATGGTTCGCAGAGAGATACGGGGGAGTGGTGGGTGTCGGCGGAGTCGATACCATGTCGTCGGCGCTGTATATCGGCTATCTCACGGGGAACCGTGGTATGGTTGGTAACGCGTCGGCCTAGAATGCCGGAGACGCTGGTTCGAATCCAGCCGGTACCCTTCATTTTTCCGATTTTTCTGCGAACCAAATGATTGAAAAGCAGCATTTAACAACATTTTTATTTGTGAACTTCTATAAAGTTAATATAATTTATTAATAAACGAGATGCATTAAGCACATAACGAGCCTCCAATAGATGGATTAAGGGACTACTAGAGATCATTCTAGAGGTCTTTCAAATTAGTAAAGACCAATAAAGTAGCAATAGGTCTAGATCTTTCGGTTCTGCGACCACCTCGATAGACATTTGCTAATCTATTATAATTTCTCTACAATGATCATATTAGTTGACAAAAATGTCGCGTACCTCCTTTATTCTTTTTTAAAAATACTAACAATCAAAGCCAATTTATAAGACATTTTTGCATCAGAATAAACAAGGTAATCTATGTAAATCATGACTTTTTTTGGTTTGCTTTACTAAGAGGAGGAACACTGACAATCAACAGGTAAAACATGGCTTAAAAATAAATAGTCATATTGAATGTTTATATGGATGATGTTCTAATTGTTACAGCTTTTTCGGATCATTTCAATTTTTTGTCGTAAAAATTGTGACATCATTTTTTCTATTAGGTTGTCATAAAAACTGTTATCTTTGAAAAAGGAGTCTATAAAGTCATATTACATAAAATCTCCTAAAACTTCAATTCTATTTTAACTTACCCCTGTTGAGTTTTGTGCGGATTTCCTCGACATCTCTTTGCCGAAAATACAGCAAAGCATAGCTGCCATTTGTATATCATATTGGGAGGCATAGTGATTTATTCTGAAAAAAATCGAAATTCTTATATTGATAATCTTTCAGGCTTCCATACAATTTTTTTATTGGGCATAATCTTACGAGGTTAACCTGCCAATTTAAATATATTTTTCAAAGGTATGAAGGCATTCGTTCGTTGTTACACGTATAGACGTATTAAAAAAACGAAGTTAAGTTTACACATTACGATGATACCAGTTTATTATTATTTCCCATAGCATGAAGCTTTAGTCTGAGATCCCCTTGCAACCAAAACATCGCCAGTCTCCCCCCCCCCCCCAATTGTCTTATGCCGCTAGGTCTTTCCTTCACAGGTCAATGGAAAGCCTATTATCAATACTACAAACTTTTCAGTTTTAAAACCCCCCACCCCCCAACCACCCCAATTTCATCTCCACCCAAAAAAAAGGTAGAAAATGATCAGGAAACCCTAAAACATCTAAAAACCAAGTTTGACCTGTTTTCATATTTCTAGTTTTTTGATAATTGCTATGCTGCCATGGAGACAATTTCTAATAACCATACATGTTTTCCATCCTCACCACGGTAATAGTACTGTGTCAAAATTTCATTAGAATCAATTTAATAGTTTCCACGTTACAAAATACAAAATAAGCAATACATACTCGTATGTATACAGATAATTCTAAGTCCCTTAGTTTCGGATGGACCTAAAAAGGTGATCTATGTCGCTAGGTCTACCTTCACAGGTCAGTGGACAGCCTATTATGAATACAACCAATTTTTCAATTTTTCAATCGCTCACCCCCAACCAGCCCAATTTCACCCCCACCCAAAAAAAAAACCGCAGAAAATGATCAGGAACTCTAAAATGCTTAAAAACGAAGTTTGAGCTGTTTTTATATTTTTAGTTTTTTTTATTATTTCTGCGCTGCCACTGGCACGATTTATAAAAACCATACGCATTTTCCATCCTCGCCACGGTAGTAATACTGTGTCAAAATTTCATTAAAATCAATTCAACAGTTTCCTCGTTACACATTATAGAACGATCAAAGAAATACTTACTCGTATGTTTACACCAGAAAAAAATCAGTCTTTTGCTTTCTGTAATAGGCAAAGCAATGTTCGGATGGACCTAAAAAAGCTATTTATGCCGCTAGGTCTTTCTTCGCAGAACAGAGGACAGTCTATTACGAATACAACAAATTTTTCAATTTTCAACCCCCCACCCCCCAAATTTCACCCCCACCAAAAAAATGTAGAAAATGATCAGGAACACCTAAAACGCCTAAAAACGAAGTTTGGGGAATATTTGAATTTTTTCGTTTTTTGCTAGTTACTCCGCCGCCCATGCACCGATTTTCAAAATTATAGCAGCATTACCTACTACGACCCCACAGCATATTGCAGCCCAAATTTCATCAAAATCCATGCGGCGGTTGCTGAGATTACGAGGCTAGAAAAACGCCAACAGACCGTCAGACAGACAGACAGACAGACCGACAGACAGACCGACACAGACCGACAGACAGACCGACAGACAGACCGACAGACAGGCCGACATACAGACCGACAGACAGACCGACGGAAATGAGTGACGTGGATTTTCGATATGTAGGTATCATAAAACGCCCAAAAAGCGTGTTATCACAAAATTGAAAATTTTCGCGATCACAATACTCCCCTTACCTATCGTGTGGGAAGTAACATGTTGAATAATAAAATATGTATAATTGAAGGATCCAATGCAAGAAACGGTTATGTCCATCAGCTTATTGCAAGGCAAAATAATGGAGAATCCGATCTTAAAATTAAATATATACAGGATATGCCAAAAACTGTGTCTTTAAACTAACTTAGTCACCCATTTCCAATGAAAATCAAATTCCAATTTACTATCAAAATGTGCGTGGTTTAAATACAAGAGTAGTGGACTTTTATAACTCAGCTTCAACATGTTATTACGATATTATAGGTCTAACTGAAACCTGGATTCAAGATGGAGTTGCAAACTCTGAACTTTTCACAGATGCTTATCTTGTTTATAGGTCTGACAGAGATTTACTTTCATGCAACGCTACTACCGGAGGCGGTGCACTTCTTGCGATTAAACATGAGTTTAACCCTGTGCCTATTGATTTCTCCCTATTCGTTGAACAATTTTCACTAATCGATATAGTTGGGTGTAGAATTAAGATAGGATATTATTATTTAAACGTCATTGTCATCTACCTATCACCCTCTATCGAGAACGGCTATTATGAGCACTTTTTTGAGGCTTTAACTTTACACGAGAGTATGCAACATAAAAATCTACTTATCTTGGGTGACTTCAATGCCCCACTATATGGAAGCGCTCTGGCTGTTACTGATTACAAATGTAATATAATCTCAATTTTTTTAAATTTAAACAAACTAATACAATATAATGAAGCAAGAAATTCTATGGGAAGGTTGTTGGATTTAGTTCTGTCAAACATTAATTGTTCAGAACTGAAAGATGATGCACCACTATCTAAAGTAGATGAATATAACCCCCCTCTTATTTTAACGCTAGTCTGTACTATTTCTCATAATGATCAATTGAAAGTCAATTTCCATCCTCTGTAATTTTTCAAAACTGTATGAAATTTGCATCTATAACCAAGTTTATTCCCAAGTAAAGGCTCGTATCAGTATCAATCAGCATGGTTTCATGAAAAACAGGTCATGTGATACTAATCTATGTTGTCTATCCCAATATATCTGCCCTGCCCTCGATAATCTAGGGCAGGTCGACGTAGTTTACGTGGACTTCCAAAAAGCTTTTGACCAAATAGACCATGAAATTTTCCTACTTAAATTGAAAAAAATGGGATTCTCGACAAATTTAATACAGCTAATAACATCGTATCTAACAGGACGTCACCAATTTGTTGAGTATGAAAGCTTTCGGTCTGAAAAATACGTGGTGACCTCAGGTGTCCCACAAGGTTCAAATTAGGCCCCCTATTCTTTTCACTGTTCATCGATGACCTTACGAAGTCAATAAAATGCCTAGGACTGAAATTCGCTGATGATTTCAAAATAGCAAATTTAATTGAGTCAGTTGAAGACTGCCATGTATTACAATCCCAGCTGGATATTGTGAACCTGTGGTGCGGCGTAAATGGGTTATCCCTTAACATATCCAAGTGTTTTATAATTCCATACTGTCGCAAGAAAACTACCATACTGTTCGATTACCAAATAGATAACCGCATTTTAACTAGATGTGACGAAATTATGGATTTGGGTATCGTTTTTGATAAAAGTTTTGAGTTTAAAACCCATATTAATAACATAATTAATGCTGCTTCTAAAATTTTGGGCTTTGTAATAAGAAACAGAAGGTAGTTCCAGAATTCAGAAACCATAAAGCTATTATATTTTAGCTTCGTCAGGTCCAAACTAGAGTATGGCTCTATAATTTGGCATCCGATCCACCAAGTAGACATCTTAAGAATTGAGTCATTACAGAGAAGATTTCTCAAATATCTTGTATTCAGAGTCGATGGTACCTATCCACCACAGGGTTATGACCACAATATTTTGTTAAGTAGATTCCAAGTTATATCTCTAGAAAATAGAAGGTTCATGTTGGCCATTACATTTTTATACAAGCTTTTGCACAATCAAATAGACTGTATAGCATTAGTCAATCAGATTCAATTTAGAGTACCTAGACTGAATGCTAGACACTCTGTAACCTTTCCATTGCTTCACACCGAGATCTAACTTACTAACCAGATGTCCGTTGTACTATTGTTGTAATTTATTTAATACACGTTGTGGAGGTTCGGATATTTTCCACGATGCCCTATCCTCTATAACAAATTGCCTAGCCTAGTGATCCATAGAACAAATGACTCAACTTGTATACAATTGTATTTGTTGCATTTCTCGATTGGAATTTGGTATAAAAGTTATTTTTATATGTAGGAGTACGGTACTATTATTAATTAAGATTAAACATATTTTCTTTGTTATTAACTTAGTATTAAATTATATTTAATATTTTCATATTTCTTACTAATTACTCTTTTTTTGTATTTCCTAAAATGGGTGACTGTTGGAAATATAGAACTCTTTTTTTTTATCAGAGTCAATTTTTCAGGAGGGAAATTTGAAGGAGTAGAGAAGGTTTTTACTGTGGCATACTGTGGGCACAACTATACAAAGTTCATATTAGAACATTGGTTAGTGTTTTGAATTACTATATAATAAAAACAAGTTTGGACTTAACCTGATCTTTCAATATTAAAGAAGCGCAGTAAAATGTAGATTTGAAATAATAATATTTTTTTATTTCATGAAATATTATAAAAGATAGTTCCTTAAACAAACTGTATGTGATGATTTCTTGCATTTTCTCTAATCAATTTCGCTGAATTCTGGTATTGGGCCATAATTCATGTTAGAGTTGGCGTTTTCCGGCAAATAATCTTCGTCAGTGTCCGAGTCAGTGTCGGTATGAGTGCCCAAAAATATACACGATTTTTGTTACTATTGTTACACCTCTGCTACATAGACTGCCTGACAGCAACAAAAATGAAAGAGGTTTGGTTGATTTAGTTCGTTTCATACTGTGCAAGAACAAGCTTAGGACTTAGCCGATTTTTGCACACTATAAAGAACCTGACAACCAACAATACTGTTCTGTATCGCGTATAGTATCAGACAGAAGCCTCGTCTCTGCACTGAACGATGCAGAATTTCAAACTATGCAACAACAGGAGGATAACGCAATATCGTTAAAAATTGGACTTAACCGGTTCATGCATTGGAAAAAACCATCTGAATATTCAAAAAAAAAAAAACGACAGAGTTCTTCAATTTTATATTTGCGGAAAGCGACCGCGGTGGTGGAATGCCTTATGACGTCACACCTCATGAATCGTTCGCGGCAGCCACAGTCGGGAAGTCGGGACTCCGCTATGCATACGCTGCGCTGTACAGTGTGCTACATTTAGATTTGAGTGGAATGGCGGAGTGTTTGTTGTAACGGCCAGACGCCAGCATATTTTTGAGGTATGGAGGAAGGCTACGTTCGTGGTAGTAGTAGTAGTAGTAGGCATTTATTTAGCAAACAATAGCTATACTTAAAAACATTGTTAAAAACACATTCCACATGAAATTGTCACTTTAGCACATACACATTTGTTCAGCCTATACAAGACACAGAACAACCGAGCGATACAACGTGAGATAAATAAATATAATAACAACAAATTATTTGAAAAGAAAATACTTAACTAGGACTTTACAATGTAAAAGAAAATACTTAACTAGGAGTTTACAATGTACTATAGATCTTCAGTCTTTTTTTAAAAACAATTACACTTGGGGATTGTTTGATATAATCTGGTAATTTATTATACTCGGACATACCATAATCGAATATACTTTTTTTGCTTACCATGAGGTTCGATGGTTTCACATTTACATGATTTCTTTGACGTGTATTATAGCTGCGTATGTCAAGGCGGTACTGTAGATTTTCTGATAGATACTCAGGAACAAGGTTATTCAGAATTTTGAAAATAAATATGAGTGTTCTTGTCTTTATATAAGCCTCAATCGACTGCCAACCTAATATTCTCTGCATAGAATATATGCTGGTATAAATATCACAGTTCAATAAAAATCTCATACACCTATTTTGTAAAATCTGTAGCTTCTTAGTATCACTGTTGTTACACATATAGAAAATTGTTGAACAATAATCAAAATGCGGTTTTATTATCGAATTGTAAATCATATGTTTTGAAAAGCGCGTCAAATGTTTACTGACCCTATAAGCAAAACCAAGTTTTTTCGAAATTTTTTTGGAAACATAATCGACATGTTTACTAAATTTTAAGTGTTCATCTATAACGATACCAAGATATTTTATTTCAGACACTCTCTCAAGATGCTCATTCTTCATTTTTACGTGAATAACTGATTGAATATTTGATCTATTAGTTATTACCATGAATTTTGATTTTTTAGTGTTTACAGTAAGTTGATTCTCATCAAACCATTTATTTAAATTTTCTAATGTCATGTTAATTCTCTCAACTAACTGACTAAGGTTACTACCTGATGAATATAAAACAATATCATCGGCAAAAAGATGTAGCTTGCATTCATGAGTGTTCACTGAAAATATGTCATTGATATACAATATAAATAGCAATGGGCCCAAAACACTTCCTTGAGGCACCCCTATTTCAACATTAACTGAATTTGACAACCGTTCATTGATTTTAGTGGCTTGACGTCTATCTGACAGGTATGATGAAAACCAATTCAATACTTTTCCATCAAACCCAAAGTAGACCGCAAGTTTACTGATCAGTATAGTTCTTTTAACAGTTTCGAATGCTCTGCGCAAATCTATAAAAACTGCTACTAAAATGTGGCCATTATCTAAAGAAATTTTAAAGTCATTCAATACTCTCTGCAATGCTGTCTCACAAGAGAATCCTTCTCTAAAACCTGACTGATTGATGTTGATTAATTTGTGCTTATCAGTATGTTCAATTACCTGCCTATGTACAATAAGCTCCAAAACTTTTTCAGTGTTTGGTAACATATTTATTGGTCTAAATTCATCAAGTTTTTTTGTTCCAGCAACCTTCGCAATTGGATACACAATTGATGTTTTCATGACATTAGGGAAAATACCTGTTTCAAGGGAAGTGTTCAAAATATGCAATAATGGATACCCGATAACCTGAAAAGTAGCCTTTAACATTTCGAAATTGATTTCGTCAACAGAATTTTTATTTTTTTGCTGAAATATAACCTTACGAAGTTCAAATAAAGTAACTCTATTAAACTCTGCTAAAGTAATACTAGACTGGTTAGAACTAACCTTACTTAACATAAGTTCATCGTTAATAACATTTTATTATTCGCCTTAGAAGCTTGGACTATCACCTCAACACTTTCAATAAAAAATCTGTTGAATATATTGTAACAGTGTAACATCCTGTATATTACATTGCTTATTTGGATTTGTTAACGTTTCTTTCACAATGATTAGGTTAGATTTTTTTGATGTGTAAACGTCATCGAATCATCTGGAATTTTCTAGACTGACAGATCGGCATTCTCGAATGTCATCTGGGTATCTGGAATCTTCTAGATGGTTCGATGAAGTATATAAGGCACCACGAGTAGCGTGGCAGTAGTCAGTTGAGTTGAGATCTAGTTGAGATAAGGTTAAGAGTTATTGTATTAAGTTCTGAAGTAAAACGGTGAAAGTTACGTCGAGTTTGATTCCCTGGCTGAAGAAAAAGAGGCCGTCGTGACAATTGGTGCCAGAAGTGTGGGATTATTCATCGAATCAAGCCAGGAAAAGGAAAGAAGAAGTGAGTACAGTGTCCATTAATGCCAGTAACCAGAGCTATGGCATCCGAAATGAATGCATTGATGACTATGCTACAAGAAATGGGAAACAGATTAGAACAGAGTGCAGCGGAAACGAGAGCTAGCTTAGAACGAAGTGCAGCCGAAACGAGAACAGATATGCAAGCAACAGTCGTGAACCTGGAAGAAAAACTAAAGCACCACCAGGACGAAGCAGTCGTAAACCTAGAAGAAAAGCTAAAGCAACACCAGGATGAGGCAGTCGTAAACATAGAAGAAAAGCTAAAGCAACACCAGGATGAGGCAGTCGTAAACCTAGAAGAAAAGCTAAAGCAACACCAGGACGAGGCAATCGCAGATTTGAAGAGTGGACAGGAACTTGTGATGACTAGGCTGGAGGAGCAGAAGCAAGCGGTAAGCCAGGCACTAGAAACTCAAGACCAACGCATTAGTGCAATAGAGACACAGTTCGCGACATCACAAAAGCAGGTGGAAGAGCTAGTGACATCACAGAAGCACGTGGAGGAACAGCTACAGCAGATGAAAGATCAGGTCAAAGAAATGGTCAGAGAGGAGCTGCGAGAGTTTAGTGCAGGTGAGCGTAATTTAACAGCTGAACCACCCGTTTTTCCTGATAGACACAGTGGCGTAGTAGCAAAGCCCTATCCATATAATGGCAAAACATCATGGGACATTTATTATATGCAATTTGAAAACATCGCACGTATGAATAACTGGTCAAATGAAGAAAAAGCTTGTGTGCTGACATCCATGCTTAGAGACTCTGCCGCAGCTATTTTGGAAAATCTCTGCTCATCAGATCTACGTGACTATGATAAGATAACATCTGCACTAAAGTTACGCTTTGGAGATGCACACTTAACAGAGCTGTTGCATGGCCAGTTGCATAACCGGACACAACAAGCTAAGGAAGATTTAACCACATTTGCATACGAAGTCCAAAGCTTAGCTAAACGAGCATTCGTCAGCAGTCCCATCGAGACACAGGAATACGTCGCTGCTCGTCAGTTTGTCGAAGGAATCGCAGACCTTGACGTCCAGAGAATCGTAAGACTATCTAGTCCCAGAACCTTACAAGACGCTTTGGTCAAGGCTTTAGAAATTGAGGCTGCCACAAAAGCTACGCGAATGACACGGAGGGTGCGCTCTTTAGAACAAGATGATGAAGTAGAAGTCAGGGTGACAGCGTTCACTCCAAGAAGAAGAGGTGGTACCTTCCAAAGAAACCCAGTTCGCACAAATCTAGAAGGACCTGAGAAGTTTACGTGCTGGAGATGTGGGCAGAAGGGGCACCTTCGAGTAGGCTGTCGCATGCAGGTGGCAGAGAAGTCAAGGGAGGCTAGTACTAATACTGATAATGAGTCGGAAAACTAGAGCCGGCCAGTTTTAGGGGGCAAAAACTGGCTGGCCATCATGACGAAAGCCCCATGGTCATCGAAATTGAAGTTAATAAAATTGAGAAGAGTCCAGTAGTTGAAGGTTACATAGAAAATATACCATGCAAGATGTTAGTCCATACCGGAGCAAATGTGACTATAATAAGCCCTAACATATACCAAGAAATTCGAAGGAAGTTGCCAAGCAGAACCACGCAAACGGATAGAATGTTGCTGAGGACCGCTAATGGAGACCGTATACCAGTACTGGGTGTTGAAGAATTAGAGATTCGCATTGGCAGTTTCGGTAAGAAGCATCCCATTTTAGTAGCTTCAGTCACAAATGATTGCATCCTTGGTGCTGAGTTTCTGCAGAGTTCTGGCTGCGTAATAAACTTCACTGGTAATACCTTAAGCATTGGGGATTCAGAAGAGATTTCATTTAGCTGCCGAGCTGTTCAGCTAGAGGAAATGAACGTTATGGCACCAAGGAATTTTACAATACCACCACAGAAAGAGATTGTTATACCCATATATGCACATAAGGCACTTGAACATAACCTTACCCCATGCGTTTTTGAACCAGACCCTACGCTAGGTTGGAATAAACCTATTTTATTAGCCAGAACAATAACGGATTCTTCAAATATGTTAATAAGGGCCGTGAATGTATCCAGGAATTCAATACAAATCAAGAAAGGTACGCCACTGGGTAGACTAGAACCAGTAGCATGGATACGAAGGCTAGATGGCGCGAAAGAAGAAGATGATAGTGACTTCACCGAAATCTCAGATAGTCTTCAAGATTTGTATGATAGAAGCTGTGAGCATTTGCAACCCGAACAGCAGCGGAAGGTCCTGAAGCTACTAAGAGAATTTCATTCGATTTTCGCTAAAAATAATGATGACCTAGGGCGAACCCATCTGGTACGTCATAAAATTAATGTAGGAGATGCCCAGCCAGTCAAGCAGCCCCCAAGAAGAACTCCATTATCTAGGATTGATGAAGTACAGAATATGGTAAAAGATATGCAGAAACGAGGAGTAATCGAGCCATCATCTAGCCCTTGGGCCTCTCCGATAGTCCTTGTTAGGAAGAAGGACGGATCAACGAGGTTTTGTGTGGATTACAGGCGGCTCAACGATTTGACCAAAAAGGATTCATACCCTTTACCAAGAATTGACGACACTTTGGATGCAGTTGGAAATTCTTCATGGTTCTCCACCTTGGACCTGCAAAGTGGGTACTGGCAGGTTGAAATGGATGAAAAAGATAAAGAGAAAACGGCATTTACATCGTGTGCTGGGCTATGGCAGTTTACAGTAATGCCTTTCGGTCTATGCAATGCACCCAGTACCTTCGAAAGATTAATGGATGTCGTACTACAAGGTTTATCTTGGAAGACAGCACTGATATATCTCGATGACGTTATTGTGTTTGGAAAGGATTTTGAAGAAGAGCTACTCCGACTAAGACAAGTTTTCCAGCGGCTTAAGGAAGCGAACTTGAAGCTAAACCCTAAGAAATGCCATCTTTTCAAAAGGGAAGTAAAATACCTCGGACATCTGTTAACCAAAGACGGAATCCGGACGGATCCAGAGAAGGTGCAGGCTGTGAAGGAATGGAAAGTACCGTCCAACACTCATGAGGTACGAAGCTTTTTGGGACTGTGCAGTTATTATCGCAGATTTGTGAAAGATTTCTCTACCATCGCCAAACCATTATTTGCCTTAACTGAAAATGGTAATAAGTTTTATTGGGACTCCATCTGCCAAGAAGCCTTCGACGCATTGAAAACGGCTTTGACCTCCTCACCGATACTAGCTCATCCTACAAGGGAAGGAACTTTCTACTTGGACACAGACGCTAGCCAATATGCTGTTGGAGCTGTCTTATCTCAAGAACAAGATGGCATCGAAAAGGTAATTGGATACTACAGTAAAACTTTGCACAAAGCGCAGAAAAACTGGTGTGTGACACGAAAAGAGTTGTACAGTGTGGTGAAAGGGATCGGAAATTTCCACCATTTATTGTACGGAAGAAGATTTGTCGTGAGAACCGATCATTCAGCTTTGCAGTGGTTAATGAAGTTCAAGAATCCAGAAGGCCAGCTTGCTCGATGGATTGAATACCTTCAAAGCTATGACTTTGAAATTCGTCATCGTCCAGGAAAGCAACACGGAAATGCCGATTCTATGTCACGCAGGCCCTGTGATGAAGACTGTAAGCACTGCTCGAAAGAAGAGAAACAACGAGAATTCGACATAAACACATTAAGAATAGAAGAATTTGAATTGGAAGGAACCAAGATTTCACTAGAAACCTTCAAGCAAGCTCAGTCACAAGACGCTGAGCTAGGGTTAGTTATTCATTCGCTATTAAATGGAATCAAGCCTAATCAACAGGAAATAAGTGCTATGAGTCCCATCACTAAAGCCTACCTAGCACAATGGGACTCACTAAAGGTAAGGGGTAACCTCCTGTATCGAATCTGGGAGGATACTGATGGCAGACATGCTAAAGAAAAACTTGTAGTACCAAGGAAATTACGGAAAGCAATTATGGAACAACTACATGATAGTAGCAGTGGGGGTCACTTTGGCATCAGGAAGACCCTGGAAAGAATCAAGGAGAGATTTTACTGGGTTGGCTGTCGCGAAGATGTTGAAAATTACTGTTCCACGTGCGATGTCTGCAACTCAAGAAAAGGTCCAAGTATTCGTCAACGATCACACATGCAGCAGTACAACGTTGGAGCGCCATTAAAACTTTAAGCTTCCTGACAATTTATCTGAAGTTGACGAGATTAATAAATATTTTATAAACAGCATACCTGCCATGGATCCCGACCCTGACCTTAAGAATTTTTATCAGAACAATTTATTCAGTCAATTAGATACTAAATTTAAATTTCATACAGTTACAGAATACGACGTTTTGAAAATTATCAAAGCAATAAAAAGTAAAGCTACTGGTAGTGATGGAATTAATATTCTCACAATTCAGCTCTGCATTCCTTATATATTACCTTTTCTTACTCACCTCATGAACTTTTGTATTGAACAAGCAGTTTATCCTAAAATTTGGCGCATGGGTTTAGTCATCCCTTTACCAAAAGTGAAAAATCCGAGTTCATTCGAAAATCTAAGACCTATCACGATTTTACCAACTTTGTCCAAGATTTTCGAAAAAATACTAGAAATTCAACTAAAAAAATATTTGGATGAACATAAAATAATTCCCCAGAACCAGTCAGGCTTTAAGAAAAATCACAGTTGTTCTACTGCGTTGTTAGATGTAACTGACGATATTTTGCGAGCAAACGACGAAGGCAAGTTAACAATCCTTATAATGCTGGATTATTCCAAAGCCTTCGATACATTGAACCACGAACTATTGTTGAGCGTTTTACATTATATAGGCCTTTCACAGCTAGCAGTGCAACTTCTTGCTAACTACCTCAGTGGTAGAATGCAAGCAGTTAGACTATCTGAAAAGCAATCACCATTCTTACACACTCATACAGGGGTCCCGCAGGGATCCATTCTTGGCCCTCTGCTATTTTTAATCTATACGTCTAGATTGAAGGCATCAGTGCTGTCATCCAGCCAGCATTTTTATGCGGATGATACGCAAATCTACTTATCTTTCCTTCCTGATGAAATTCCTCAAGCAATTTGTGCACTCAATCTAGATTTAGAATCACTCTATGACTCCTCACTGAAACATTGTCTAAAGCTGAATCCTCTTAAATCATCCATGACCGTCTTTGGAAGAAGGCACATTAAAAATAGATTTTTGCAAGTGAACCTACCTGTAACCATCAACAATGAAATTATAGAAAGGAAGACTACTGTTAAAAACCTGGGGCTCACTTTAGACGAAGAATTAAACTTTAGTGAACATGTTAAACATAAACTGCAGGCTGCTTATCTCAGTTTGAAATCCATCTATCAATGCAGACTGTGGCTGTCAACCAAGGTGAAAAGAATGCTTTGTGACTCCCTTGTATTATCTCAGCTTACTTACTGTGATGTTATCTATGGCCCCTGTCTCAGAGCAACCGACATATATAGAATTCAAAAACTTCAAAATAGTTGTCTTAGGTTGATTTACGGCATCAGGAAATATGAACGCATAAGTCACAAGCTGAAAGATGCTCACTGGCTCAACATGAAAAACAGACGTGCTCTGCACGCTGCCTGCATGTATCACTCACTCATAGTATCTAATGAACCACAGTATTTGGCTAAAAAATTGAAATTTCGCACTGAGGCACATAACGTTAATCTACGCTATAAAAATTTGCTAACTACACCAATTCATAATACTGAACAGTTTAAAAAGTCGTTCACATATAATGTTGTCAAGCTCTACAACAACCTTCCAAACACCTTGAAGAATACGTTCAATAAGTCAGAGTTCAGGAAAAAACTCACACAGCTTTTAATGAGTCGGCAGAGTAGTAGTTGAAATTTTCGTGAGCCGCTACCGATTTCATTTTTATGTTATTGTATCTAGGTACGTACTCAAAATCAAGTGTCATTTCCTTTTTCTAGGGGTTAGGTGGAAGAGCAGCCTCTCCTATGGGTTAGGCTGAACCTCGCCCTATATGTAAAATTACTTTATCAACATTATGTATTTTTGTTAATAAAGACATTTATTATTATTATTATTATTATTATTTGAGAGAATCGCCATAGACATTTTGGGTCCTTTGCCGGAAACCAGCCTTGGGAACAAGTATCTGCTTGTTGTAATGGATTATTTCTCTAAATGGCCAGAAGCAATTCCTGTGCCCAATCAAGAAGCAGGCACAGTGGCACAGGCTCTTTTAGAACACGTGGTGTCCAGATTCGGAGTTCCTAATGAACTACATTCAGACCAGGGACGAAGCTTTGAATCGGAAGTCTTCATACAGCTGATGATAAAACTCGGAATTCGGAAGACTAGAACAACTGCTCTTCATCCGCAGTCCGACGGTATGGTGGAACGCTTCAACAAGACAATCCTGGATTACCTATCAAAATTCATTAACGAACATCAGTCTGATTGGGATACGAAGATTCCTCTGGGAATGTTGGCCTACAGATCAGCGGTGAACGAGTCAACTCGGTTGAGCCCAGCGAAGATAATTTTTGGTCGAGAACTACGGCTGCCTCTGGACTTAGCTCTTGGTCCACCCCCAGAAACGGAACGCCGTCTTCCATGCGAATGGGTGAGCGAGCTTCAGGAAACGCTCTGGGATATCCATGAGTCTGCTAGAGGAAACATACAGTCTGCCAGCGACAGAATGAAAGCCAGATACGATCTCAAAGCAAATAGCCCAAAGTTCGTCGAAGGTGATCTGGTATGGTTCTACAATCCACGACGGAGAAGGGGTAAATGTCCGAAGCTACAACGCCATTGGGAGGGACCCTACGTGGTGATGAAGCGCCTCAACGACGTAGTCTACAGGATACGTATGGGTAGTGGAAAACCGAAGGTCGTCCATAGCGATCGCCTGTGGCCATACAAGGATCGAAGCGAACTGTTCGTCGAGGACGCCGAACGCTAAGGGGGGAAGAGTGTAACAGTGTAACATCCTGTATATTACATTGCTTATTTGGATTTGTTAACGTTTCTTTCACAATGATTAGGTTAGATTTTTTTGATGTGTAAACGTCATCGAATCATCTGGAATTTTCTAGACTGACAGATCGGCATTCTCGAATGTCATCTGGGTATCTGGAATCTTCTAGATGGTTCGATGAAGTATATAAGGCACCACGAGTAGCGTGGCAGTAGTCAGTTGAGTTGAGATCTAGTTGAGATAAGGTTAAGAGTTATTGTATTAAGTTCTGAAGTAAAACGGTGAAAGTTACGTCGAGTTTGATTCCCTGGCTGAAGAAAAAAGAGGCCGTCGTGACAATATTTTCAAGGTTTTCAGTATTTTCAGTGTTGTTGACCAAAACTGTTTCAATGACAGTTGAACTTTTAGTACTCACTATGGATTTCAGTGTTTTCCACATTAGGGTACTGCTACCTCTAGTATTATCTATTTTTTCTTCATAGTACTTACTTTTAGCTTTCCTTAGTATACTGAGACACATGTTCCTCTCCCTTTGATATATTTGCCAGTTGTTTGCTGTTTTGTCCATTATAAACCTATTATATGCTAATTTTTTGTTATATATTGCAGTCTTTATAGTATCATTGAACCATTCTTTATGATTAAATGTTACATTTTTATATATGAGCGGGCATGTTTCATTCAATGCAGACGTCATCTTGTTGAGAAAGTTGTTAAATACTTCATTTGTGTCAACAGAATCATATCTCCAATCAGATCCAATGAGAGCATATGATATCTTTTCATAATCAATGTTTCTGTATGATATAACTTTATTTTGAAACTTATGCATTAAATTTAAATCAACAGAAATGGTTTCATGGTCAGTAATTTTATGGATAGTTGGAACAACATTCACATCATAATTATTAGAAAACACAAGATCTATAGTAGTTGCAGTATTGCAAGCAATTCTGGTTGGAAATTCAACAAACTGCTTAAAACCCTGGAGACAGAAATCATCATTAATTCTTTTTCTATATGTGTCACTGGGAATATCCCATCTTATATTAAAATCACCCAATATCACGTGCACTTGACTTAGATCAACATTTTCCAAAAAACTTTCAAAAAAATCACAAAATTGGCTATGACTAGCATTAGGTGAATGATATACACAACCTATATTGAATAAATCAGAGTGGCTTTTTATCCTGATGAATAAATACCAGTAATTAAGCGAATCAGAAACGTTTTCCAAAATATTAAATGTGCAATTATTATTAACATAAATAATGACTCCCCCATTGTGCCTACTTGACGAGTTACACCTAATAAGACTATAATTATGAATACAGATTTCCTTATCTAGTATATCATTTGTGATATGTGTTTCACTTAAACAAACTACAAATGGTCTAATCTGAGTAACTAAATAATTTATTTCATCAAAGTTTTTCGAGTCCCTCTGCATTTAAATATAAAACATTGACATTATTTTTATTATCAGTGTTCAATACATTGCCTTTCACTTCATGTCGCCGTCCTGTCAACTCCTACATGTTGTGGCCATATATCTGGATTTTTGAATATGGTTACCATATCCGCTGGCACTGACACTTTGAACGATTTGTACAGGTCTAGATACTTAGACTTCATTTCTTCACATCTAGGATTCTGAACACCATTTTTTTTGAGGTAGTCCTTCAGGCTGTCAGCAGTTAGATTTAATGGGCACCTGAATACATGGTAGTCAACAAATTTGACAACTCCTTTGAATGCCTCTTCACAGTTTGCTTTTCCATAGATAACATTTCTTGTTCTATTTTTCCTCCTTGGATATTTCCACCCACCTGAATTTTCACCAATATTTTCTCCGTCTTCGCCTGATTTTTCCGCTACACTTGACCTCAATGAAAATTCATTCTTATTTTGACCCTGGTCCACAACTAACGCGTTTTGTTAATTTTTGTTTTTATTGTCGCTGGTTCTGCTTTCTTCACCTCTTTTTTTACTGCCTTCAGATGACCTCTCAGACATCGAACGTTTTCTTGCGTCGAAGTGAGGATTATTTGCAGGATTGCTAACTGTTTTTTCCTTTTTATTCAACGGATCAAGATGTAAGCCTTTGTTGACTAAGAGGCTTATCATATCTATATTTGATTCCTTTAATACATTCACTTCTCTCCTTAGCTCCTGTATTTCTTCTTTCAAGGTGCGACACTCATTTTCGATGTTGCACTTTATTATTTCGGCAAAAGCGTCACTTTTTAAAAAGTCAATTATAATATCGGAATGATTAAATCTCGTAGACATTATAACAGGTAGATATAATCACACGTAAAAAACGTACGTTTCACGAACATTTACGGACGGACCTTTAAAAAACACGTCTACACGCTCGGATGTATAGACTGGTACTGGTGATTCTAGTAACCTTCCTAAAGTGGATCTCGACATGATTATGGACTTTTACTTCCCACACCGATAGGTGAGGGGAGTATTGTGATCGTGAACATTTTCGATTATGAGATAATACGCTTTTTGGGTGTTTTATGATGTCTACATAACGAAAATCCACACAACTCATTTCCGTCCGTCTCTCTGTCGGTCTGTCTGTCTGAACGCGTGTTTCTAGCCACGTAATCTCAGTATCCGCTGCATGGATTGTGATGAAATTTGGGCAGCGATATGCTGTGGGCCGTAGTAGGTAATGCTCCTATAATTCTGAAAATCGGTGCATGGGCGGCGGAGTAATTAGCAAAAAACAAAAAATTTTAAACATTCCTCAAATTTTGTTTTTAGGCTTTTTAGAGATTCCTGATAATTTCCTACTTTTTTGGGTGGGGGTGATATTGGGGTGCTTGGGGGGTGGGGGGTTGTAAAACTGAAAAATTATCGTATTCATAATAGGCCGCCCACTAACCTGTGAAAGAAAGGCCTAGCGTCATAATACACTTTTTTAGGTGCATCCGAACATTACCTTTGCATTTTCTGTTGTATACATGCGATTATTGCTTTTGATCATTCTGTATGGTGTAACTAGGAAACTATTGGATTGATTTCAATTAAATTTTCACACAGTATTACTGCCGCTGCGAGGATGGAAAATCTTTATGATTTTTAGAAAACGTGTCAGCGGCGGCGGCGGCGGCGCAGCAATAATAAAAAACTAAAAATATAGAAACAGCTCAAACTTCGTTTTTCGGCGTTTTAGGGGGTTCGTGGTCATTTTCTACTTTTTTTGGGTAGGGGTGAAATTGGGGTAGGGGTGTCATAAAACTCAATTTTTTTTGTATTCCTAATAGGCTATTCATTGAAATATTTGTTTGGTGTTTTTATGGTGGTATTAGTACACCTGAGTACAATGCAATATTTATAGTTTCTCGGTCTGCTAGACATATTCTAATAATACGAGTACCAATAAACTGCAGTGTATCGTTTTGTCACCGTCGGCGTCGCCTACCCTACTGAAAACAAGGAGTAACAACATGAACGAGGAGGCCGGCGGCGGCGCGGTGGCTTGCGGGAGCAGCATCCTCGACAGGGCGCACACAGGCTTGCGTGATGTCGCGTGACGTCACAGCGGCTTCGCGCGGAGGATACGGCTATTCAAACTTTGAAGGACTGTAACTTTTCTATTAATGGATATAATTACAAAATTTTTCACTGTTGTTCTCTAACTCTTGAGGACTATCTGATTAACTAAGATGTGAAAAAATGGAAACTTCCTCATTGTTAAAAAATAACACTTACAGTGATTCCATGAGTTTGCTACCAAACGGATGCCTGGACATGGCGATCTCCTTATCGTCAGGTTGCCCAGCAACCAGCTCTGCCAAAGTCCACGCCTGCACCAAGTCAGATCTACCGACGACGGCAGCTGCCGCTCCGTTGTGTTTGCATACCGTCCCTAGGTCGCCATCCAATATGTACTCCTCAGCCAGTTGTCTGTTCATGAAAAACAAACCCAAAGCGTCGTAGATGTGCACCACCGTTCGCGACTGCTTCGAGTTTTTCACTCGAGATCTCTGCCTGGTGAATGAGAACACAATAATATTAAGGTATGCATAGTCAATAGAGAGATTTTGAGCCAATAGGAAAGAAACTGGATGACGCTTGGTATTTGAGTTCTAGAGGCACTTGTTTGTTATTCCACCATAACTCCAAATTGGAAAGGAACGGAGATAGTGGGGCGGGAGAGCTTAAAACGTGGAAAAAAATCGTCAAATAACCGAATGAAAATGCGTAGCATTTCAGTACACTCACCAACTAATGTTCCAAAAAATCGTCATCCGAAATCTACGGGAGGTTTGCGCGTACCGATTTTTTTTATAATGATAACAAATTTGAGCTTAAAATTCGATTTTTCATGTCATTTTGGTTAAAAATCGTTAAAAAATATATTGTTTAAAATAGATGACGTTTTTTAAGCATCTTCTTGGGAGGTTCAACTATGATATGAATCAATTTCATCAGTTTTTATTATGTTTAACACCATTTTCCAACCACTATAGGGTGTGACATTATTGAACGCCTTCCTTATCCTTTCAGAACGGCTCCTAACCTGGCTTTCACGCTCAATACCACATGAAAATAGGTAAGTTATAGTAGAATTATCAGTTTGCATGTATTTGTAGATATTTGAGACCATTTGCAACATCCTTTATTTATGGAGTTAATATTCAGAATGTTGCAATTGGCCTCAACTATCCACCAATATATGCAAACTGATAATTCTACTCTACCTTACCTATTTTTGTGTTATGTTAAGCGTAAAAGCCAGGTTAAAAGCGGTTCTGAAAGGATAAGGAAGGCGTTCAAACCCCTATAGGGGTTGAAAAATAGTGTTAAACTTATGACGTGGAAAATCGACCTCTAAGCTCAAATTTCTCCTAAACTGTCCAGCAGAAACGGATGACAGTATTTTTTGTGTTATCTACAAAACAAACAAAGAATTTTCCTTCAAATTCCGACCGGTTGTCGAGATTCATTTTTTTTCGCTACGCGCAAACCGCCCATAGATTTCGGATGACGATTTTTTAAAACATTAGTTGGTAAGTGTACTAAATTGCTACCACATTTTCATTCGGTTGCTACGACTTTTTTCCACATTTTAACACCACCTCTCTATCTCCGATCCCTTCCATTTTGGGGTATGGAACAATGACAAAAAGGTTTCCAAAGTGCCTCTAGAACTCAAATACCAGGCGTCATCCGGTTTCTTTCTCAACACTAAAATTACGCGTCAATGCTCTGAATATCGTGCCGTTGAATCACCGACGGTTCTTCGATCCGACGATGCCGCTCGCTAAACTATCTCCGAGAGTTCGCTCAATATATGGTAGAGAAATTTGCAAATACTCGCTACGCCTAGAGTCAAATAAGTGCTATTCATTTATGAAATTTATTCGGGACTTTAGAAATGTTGTAAAGTATATGAATAATCTTGCAATTATTTATAAATTATTATTTTTATATGTTATAGGTCATCATCATCATAGTCACAATGTCTTAACAGACATGTTGTGAACTCGTAAAATGCATTTACACATTTTACGAGTTTTTCTTGGGATATCTTTAAGATCTTTAATGCAGTAGTTTCCCATTTGCTTTCTGCATCCTCATGCCGTTGACCAGATGGTATCTACTGGTTCATCCGCCTTTAGGAGCAATTTCTCACCCCAAGGACAAGAAGGTGTCCTGACTCTTCTCAACTCGTCCACCCGAAGCTGTTGGTTGAGAAGAGGTTACTGCTTATACCGACAGTAGTTCGATGTTCCTTTAGTCGCCTTTTACGACACGCAGGACATACGATGGGAGATATTCTAACCCGCTCCCACACGGGTATGTATTAGGTAGTTCTCTATTTTAAAATATCACTTAATCTAAATTAGTTATTATTTTGACTCCATTGTGTCTGAGTCGGCAATCCTGCAAGTCAGGACCGTCTTACTAATATTTGTACCTCCAGTTTTACTAATAGTCATACTAATCTACTTCTTTGAAAGAAACGCCGGATTTTCTATGAAAATGTAAAATAAGCATAGAAGAAAACGTCAATAAGTGTCAATTACTAGTAATTAGCAGTAATTACACTCAGTACAGCCCTGTATTCCATCAAAGCTTAAAAATGGTATATGTCAAGACTCATTCCGGGGCATTTTTAGTTATCACTAGCCGAACAGCAGTTCACTGTTGACACGGCTGACAGTCCAAAGTAACGGGTAAATGCTTAGACAAGGAAAGAGAGAGGACGGAACGCGCGGCTGACATCTCTGTTACCAAAAAGTACCAAAGAGCTAGTCCCAGTGCTGCAGCTAACGGGTTTAACATTATGGTTAAGCTATTTGGAGAAATAATCTATTTTCAAATAAAATTTCATTGGCCAATTTCACCATCCACAGTTCAAATTTAAGTAATTAACATTAACTTAACCGTAAATTTTCCATTCGACCGATATCTTGTCTTGCAAAATGTAAGCCATAACAGATACGTCACTGGAAAACTGATTGTATTTGAACCAAAACATGCCTTAAAAAATATAATTCTTACACTTTATATGCTCAAAAATATTATGATTCGCATGTTAGTCGTACATTTGAATTATATTTTGAATACATTTATATTTCTGAACTAGATACCGAGATATTTGCATAAACTTCGAATGCACCAAAAAATATGAACATAAATTTACCTGTGAAAAGTGATTCCTGGCTCCTTCCTACTGCTGTGGCTCTTACAACCGTAAACTGCACACCCTACCATTATGCACAACACAATATTTTACAATAATTGGTTTTAAAAACGCTAAATATCAGAAAAAAATACTACCGTACCAAATGGTTTGTTTTCCACCAAAATTTTGACAGCTAATCGTTTTCTGTCACAGGTTATTCATATAGCAATGGACTAGCACGCGGTATGCCCTCTCTTTCCTTATCTAAGGGTAAATGGGTATACTGATGCAGCGATATTCAAAATCACAAACTTAAAATGTTCAAGAGTAAGAGGTGTTCATAAGCAAATCATAGTTTTCATAACACCTTTTTCTCCCAATGCAGTTCATGATAAAACACACCGAAAATCATGAAAATAGATGTGACATGCTTGAAAACAGTGTTATTATTATCTACATTTGTACTTTTGCATATAAAATGTTTTTTAAGCCATGTAGCACTTCTTGAAACCTGGAAAAATGCCGTGTATACATAGCTCCTTCACAGGAATTCAATCAGAATTGCAGACTTTCGTAAATGATATTACCAGAGCCATAGATGGTTGGTTGGTTAACATGCTTTATTGCCAAAGATATATAAAAAATCTTATTGACAAAGCAAATAAGTAAGTAAAAGTACATAATGAAAATACATATACGTAAAAATTAAAATACAAATACATAAAAATAAATAAAATACTTAAAAGTCAGACATTCACAAATTAAAAAGTTTACTGACACCCCATAGATGAAGGTTATTTTTATGTTCATCAAACACTTGAGGCAATAGTTGACTAACTCATGGAGTGAAGGAAAATTCAAAATATTGATCCAGCGAGTAGAATGCTTGTTATTAGTATTTTTTTAACGCTTTACGGAACTTCATAATATTTGGGATTGCTTTAATATCCGATGGCAAGTAGTTATATATTTTCACACTATTATATATTATGGAATTTCACACGAGGGTAGAATGAGGTATTGGTAGCGGAATGTCATGTCTTCGGCGAGTTGCATAAGCTTGTTGATGGTCGGAGAATGAAGAACGATGTTTGTGTATTAGGCTCGTAGTCTCTAATATGAAAAGAGATGGCACTGTAAGGACTTTGTGACGAATAAAAAGCGGTCTGCAAGGATCTCTAAAAGAAGCACCTACAATATATCGTATTCCACGTTTTTGCAACTTAAAGACAGATTGGAAAAGGAACTGGCTATAACAGCCCCAAAATGGTAGACCGTAGGACAGATGGGATTGCACCACCGCGAAAAAAACTGTCCTAGCAATCGAGATGCCCAAGTTTGTTGCTGCAGCTCGTACGCAATAACAGCCTGATGCAAGCTTTTTGTTCAAACTGATAATATGTTTTTGAAATTTAAGGTCAACGTCAAGCTGCAATCCAAGAAACCTAGTACATTCAGAGCTTTTGATGGAAAATTGTTCACAAACGATGTCATTGATATCAACACGAAATCCAAGAACTTGTGTTTTTTAAAGTTAAATAAAAGCCCATTTGAATCACACCAGGTTTTGATAACAACGATATCACGTGCAATTGTTTGGACTAGATCTTCTGGCTCATCTTTGTGCCATATCACAGTAGCATCATCAGCAAAGGCAGTGAACTTTCCAAATATATCAAGATGAAATAAGTCGTTGATATATAAAAGAAATAAACTTGGGCCCAGCACAGAGCCTTGAGGGACCCCATGCTTAATAAAACGATCAGAAGAATTTCTGCCAGTCGCTAAGACACACTGGAGTCCTGAGGAAAGATAAGACTCGAACCACTCCAGTGCCACACCCCGAAAACCATAGACTTCAAGCTTCCACAGCAGCGTTCTGTGATTAACGCAGTCAAAAGCCTTCGAAAAATCACAGAACACCGCTGCAGTTGCCTGGCCGCTGTTGTAGTGCGTGAAAAGTTGCTCCAGAACGTAAAACATAGCGTCATGAGTATTTATGGCGGGAAGAAAACCAAACTGAGAAGAGCTAAAAACAGCGTGCTGAGATAGGAAGTCCATCATTCGTCTTCTAGTTTTTCAACGACTTTGGAAATAGTTGAAAGCAAAGAAATAGGGCGGTAATTTGATGGATCATTTATATCCCCGCTTTTGTGAAGTGGAACTACAAGAGCTTTTTTAAAGCTAGGAGGAAATGTGCCTTCTGAAAACGATCTGTTTATTGTTTCTGATAAAACACTCAAAGGGCGATCTGGAAGTTCCATAAGAAGTTTAGCGGAGATTCCATCACATCCAGTTGCATTTTGATTTTTGATAGATTTAAAGACAGCTTTAATTTCTCGGATATCAGTCGGCTGAAAGAAAAATGAATTTGTAACATGCATACTGTTGAGATAACTTAGAGGATCTACGTCAGATTTTAAGCAGTTAGTCAGATTTTCTGCAACTGTACAGTAGAACTTATTTAGATCGTTTGGTTCAACATTAACTTGCTGCATATTTATTCCAGTTTTTCCTGTGACCTCACTAATAATTTTCCATGTTTCTTTTGATTTGTTACTAGAGTTTTCTAGCTTTTGTGAGTAATAATTTAGTTTTGCTTTTTTAACCAATTTTCTATAAAGCTTGCGGTAGAGTTTGTAGAAATTCGATATAAAGGAGTTAGCACTAAAGTGTCTTCTGATAGTGTTTAGTGATCTTAAATTATTAGCCGATGTTCTCAAGCCTTTTGTTATCCAGTACTTTGATTCGTTTTCTTTTTCAAGGGACACAGAGGAAAGGCCTTGTTAACTAAAGAACTAAGAATTAGGTTAAAGTTATTGAGTGGGTCATCCGCAGCAAGGACGTGTTCCCATTCGAAATCGTTACAAAAGCGTTTAAAAGATATGAAATTCTTTTTACTAAATATTCTCCCTGGTTTACTGTAGCGTTGGTAACGTTCAGTTTCTAAAGGAAAGGTTGCTATAACGGCGTTGTGGTCAGAAAGACCACCATCAATTACGTCACACTTCACATCTCTATCAAGATTAGAGCATATGTAATCAATGATCGTGGAGGATGAATTTGTGAGTCTAGTTGGTTTTTTAACATGCATTTTGAGGTTGAATGACTCAATCAAATTAAGCAGCAGGATGGTAGAGTTAACTTGTGTGTCACTGAAGTCAATATTTAGATCGCCAGCAACAATTAGATTTGATTTAGTTGGAAGATTTGAGAGGAGCATTTCGAAGTTTACTAAGAATGGTGTAATATTAGAAGGATTAGGAGAACGGTAGATGCAGAGAATGAAAATGTTCGATGATTGCGAGTAGAATATCGAAGTACACCTAATTCCATCTAAACACAGGTCAGCGACGTCATAGCAGGTGCGCAGAGAACAGTAGTAATCTGCATATGTCTAATGTTATCATTTTCTTTTTCTTAGTAAGTATTTTAACTGAGCACAATTGCACCGTAAGTTTTAAGTATTTCTTTTAAATGTCTTTTATGTGTATGTGAATCATTGAAACCATTCTGATTTAACCTGATGTGCTTCATATAGCTCTATTATACAGGATGGTCCAATAAGCGCGCGGTGCTCTCTAGCGGACTTCCGGATATACCGGAAGTAGGCATCAAAATCCCTAATTTAAATGGAACACCCTGTATATTATTACGTTTTTGAATTCAGCATCGATTTTTAGGTCCAGTTTGTTAACCATTGTTTATGTCTACGAAGCCTATTTTCGGGGTTATTCAGCAGTTTTTACAATATTTGACGTTTGTAGTACTTTACAAGAAAAGTTAATATCTCGGAAACTAACGCGACAGAAAGATGCGGTTTTCGGTTTTGAAACAAGCAAGAAACGTACTTGTGTTTCAGTAAGATCGTTTTTCCAAAAGAACGTTAAATCAGTAGACTAGCAATTTTCAAATTTGAAAAGTTAAAAACGTCAAAAACTTTTTTTTTCAAATGGGATGGTATGATAAGTTTGACATCGGTTGATGCGAAATTAAATTCTGTTTCACATTTATCTAGGCACATGTGGTTCTATCTTTGATGGTTTTCAAGACATTTACGGTTCTGTAATTATTGCGTAGGAATTGGAAAAATCGTAGGTGGCGTGGCTCGCAAACGAAACAATTGGCAGGAAACTTTTCATCCAAAGTGTTTCGACCTCTAATACTAAAATGTGCTTTCGCTCCATCTAACTGTAACCACATTATTCTTAAAAACACCAGTGGTGACTTTTCCAACAGGTTTTCCAAATTTTCATTTAGAAATTTTTGGAAAACATTAGTTTATTATGGGGTTTCCAATAATACCTCCCCAAATGCTTGGACTCCATGCTGGTTGTCAACAAACCTCTCAAAATTTGGATTTACGTGGGCATAAAATATGACAGAAGGAAACATGTAGTAGTAATACATGAAGATAGACATTCTCGCAATTGTAGTTGAAGATCCGCATAGCAGTGCTACAGCAGAAACTAGTCGCTATTTGGGCATTGGTCAAACGTCTGTGAACATAATCTTAACGGAGTACATATAGCATCCTTATTACGTGCAGATAATCAAGCAATTGAAAGACAAGACTTTGAAAATGGAATGAATTTTCCGTAACTGGGACGTGCTTGAGTCCAAGGAGATGCACTCCTTTTCAATAGTGTGTTGTTTACGAATGATGCTACATTTCTCATGAAAGTCTTTCATTTTCTTTCTTGAAATGTAGCTACAGCGTTATCATTAACGGCCATGTAAACTGGCATAATTTACATTTTTATACCGACGTAAATCCAAATTTTAAAAGTTTTTTTGACAACCAGCAGAGAGTCTAAGCATTTGGGTTGGTATTATTGGAAACCGCATAATAAACTAATGTTGTTTTCCAAAAATGGAAATGAAAATTTGGAAAACCTGTTGGAAAATTCACCACTGGAATTTTTAAGAATAATGTGGTTACAGTTAGATGGAGCGAAAGCACATTTTAGTATTAGAGGTCGAAACACTTTGGATGAAAAGTTTCCTGCCAATTGTTTTGTCTGCGAGCCACGCCACCTACGATTTTTCCAATTCTTACGCCATAATTACAAAACCGTAAATATCTTGCAAACCATCAAAGATAGAACCACATGTGGCTAGATAAAAGTGAAAGAGAATTTAATTTCGCATCCACCGATGTGAAACTTATCATACATTCTCATTTGAAAAAAAGTTTTTAACGTTTTTAACTTTCCAAATTTGAAAATTGTTAGTCTATTGATTTAATCTTGTTTTGAAACAACGATCTTACTGAAACACAAGGACGTCCTTTGCTTGTTTCAAAACCGAAAACTGCATCATTCTATCGCGTTCAGTTTTCGAGATATTAGCCTTTTTTGTAAAGTACTACAAACGTCAAATTTTGTAACAATTGCTGAATAACTCCGAAAATAGCCATCGTAGGCACAAACGACGGTTAACAATTTTATTAGTTTGCACAACAGGCCATGAAGGCCTAGGGCAGAAATGAGTACAGTCTGATCTTATACCGCTAAAATTTATATAACTTAGAATTGTCTTTGGATACTTTCACCACCTATTTCTGAGTATATCCTGGACTATTCCACGCCACCTATTCCTGTCTGCCGTCTTCTCTTTCCATTGTTTAACATTAATTTTCTTTAAATCATCTTCTGCCTTCTTCAGCCATCTCTCCCTTGGTCTACCCTTCCTTTTTTTCCCTATTGGTCTCCGGTTGAGAACTAGTTTTGCCATTCTCGTCCCATTCATCCTCTCCACATGTCCCACCCACCTTATTCTCTGCGCTTTGATGACTGCTATAATATTGGGGTTCTCATACATGTCTTCCAGTTCCTGGTTTGTTCTTCTCCTCCATCCCTCGTTTGTTCTTACGCCTCCATAAATAGCTCTCAACATTTTTCTTTCCCATCTTATAATTTTTTCTTCCTCCTCTTTGTTCATAGTCCACGTCTCACAAGCATACGTCGCTGTTGGTCTTATAACAGTTGTATAAATTCTCTCTTTGGTCTTTCTGGATACATATTTGGATTTCATAAGATTTTTCAGGGCTCCATACTTCTGGTTTCCTTTGATGATCCTTGCCTGTATTTCTTGTTTCTCTTGTCCTTTTTGCTCTATGATTACCCCTAGGTACATAAATTCCGTAGTCCTTTCAAAAGTATATTTCATATTATTGGCCGTAAAAGTTAGGTTCGATTGATCATCAGAAGTTTTTTCTATTTGTCCCATGACCATATATTTTGTCTTACTCTGGTTTATCTCCATTCCAAATCTCCTTGCTTCCGCAGCTATCCTTGCCGTAATTTTCTCTAGTTCTTTCTTTGTTTTTGCTACTAGTGTTAGGTCATCTGCATATGCTATACATTGGTGTTCGTTATTAAATATGGTTCCATTCGTCTTGATTTTGCTTCTTCTAATTATTGCTTCAAGCGCCAAATTAAAAAGTATCGTTGATAGAGGATCGCCTTGTCTGAGTCCCTTTCTCACTTCAAATTCCTGTGACTCACTTCCCATCCATGTAATTTTGTTCTTGGTTTTTTGTAATGTCATTCTTATTAGCCTTATGAGTTTTCCTGGAATTCCTAGCTGCACCATTGCTTCATATATTCTCTCTCTGTTTATACTATCATAGGCTTGTTTAAAGTCTATGAAAAGCACGTGTAGTTCCATTTTATATTCATAGCTTGTTATTTGTAGTTCCTTGAGAACGAATATTTGATCTGTCGTACTCTAACAAACTGGAACTAAAAATCGATGCTGAATTCAAAAACGTAATATATTCTATTTCAAATAAGCCTACTTCCGGTATATCCGGAAGTCCGCCATCTTTGAAATTTTTTTCTAAATCTGGAGCATTTGAAAAGAAACGTTTTTTATTTAAAACATTTTCGTCTATTTTAAACGGTATGGCCGCTAGAGAGCACCGCGCTTATTGGACCACCCTGTATAAACTTTTCAAACAATTCGGACCTGTCATATATACGCATATATCTAAGTGACTAATAAAGCTATCTATCTATCTAACTTAACGCTCACCTTTGATAGTAGTACGTAGATATCGTCATATAATCACTAGTTTGCTTCGTAAAGTGATTTTCTAACGCTGACAATGCTCTAGGTGTGGGCGCCCTGGCCGAATTATCCGATTTGCTTGAAACCCTGCGCGAGAAGGATGGTCTGCTAAAACACACTAGAGTACCGACGGAGCAAAACTTGGCGCCAGAAGTCTTCGGGAATGGAATATAAACGTCATTGTATCCCCCGTACATATTCGATGTAGGCTCGATGTAAGTTCTGTCGTATACTTTATTCGTGTCCACACTGGTGGAAAGCTGCTCGAGGGTGGTGACCATCTGTCTGAGACAGGGTTCTAGGCAAGTCCGGTTTTTGGTCACTCGCTGTTGAGCCAAATGTTTGAGCATCTGCAGGAGCTGCTGACTGGCGTTGTCGTTGATAGCTGAACCGGGCATCACTTGGAAAATCGGCGACACCCCGAACGGATATGCACTGGGGAAGCTCACCTGAAAACACATCGATGGTCGAACAGATCTAGCAAAGTTACACAAGGTATGATGATCAAGTTCATCAACTTTGAGATATTGAGGTAACTGATACATAGCGCTTTATTGGCCTATCAATAAAACGACATCATGTTGAAACGAGATCTTTGAACTCACGTTTTGGACTGATATTTGCAACCTTTGTCAAAGTACACAATATTTAACAAAACATTATTTTGGAGTTAGCGATTGTTAAATATACGACTCGCAAGTGAAATACGAACACTGAGAAAAAGAGGAATGTGGTTCATGAAATGCGGCAGGACTAAATACAATAATGAACGAACCCATTTGCCAAAATTCGTTTGTAAAAAAATACAACAGGTCAATAATGGGCGAAGCCTTTATATTGATGTATGCCTTCCTCTAGCCTATGCGGCATGCTCGTAATCTGGTTGATAATAAACACTAGAGGTACAGCATCCCAAGCTGCCCTCACAGCACGTCCCAGTTCATCTAGCGTGGTCGAAGTATTGACTAAATCGCGAATGTAGCGACCCATCCAATCCCACACGTTTTCATTTGGGATAAATCAGGTGATCGTGAAAGTCAGGGGAGCACCATAACCTCAGCTCCATTAGGAACCTCATCGACTGACTCCCTTGAAATATGAGGTCGCGCATTATTTTGCTGTAACTAACCCTTCTTGACACCTCATTCACATAACGTGACTTGCTGTTAAATGCAATGGCGCTCCACACCGTCAAACCAATAGGACGGTGTACATAACGATCAACAACAAACTGAAGATCTTCTTCTTTCAGTACCATCTCCTCAGCGGAGGTTGGCGACCATCATTTGGAACTCTTCCCTGTCTTGGGCTAAACGAATGATTGTGCAGGCCTATCTTATATTAAACCACTGGCGTAAGTTCCGAAGCCAGGAGAACTTTATTTCGCCCGATCCCTAGTCGTCCTTCGATCTTTCCCTCAACGATCAGTTGTAACAACTCATACTTACTATTTCTAAAAGTATGGCCAAAATATGCTGCTTTTCTTCGTTTTATTGTAGTCAAAAGTTCCTGTTCTTTATTCATTCTCTCTAGTACCCTAGTGTTTGTTACCCACTCGGTCCATGATATCCTCAATATGCGTCTGTATAGCCACATCTCAAAAGAGTCCAAACGTGACATGGTCCGAGCTTTTAATATCCATCCCTCAACTCCGTATAATAATGTGGACAGTACATAGCATTTTGCTGCTCGCCATCGAGTAGTCAAACTCAAATATCGATTGCAGAGTATCGTTTTCATTTTGAAAAAATTATTTCTGGCTATTTCGATTCTGCTTCTAATCTCTTCATCAGGATCCCATTTATCATTTAGCCAGCATCTCAAATATTTGAATCGGTTTACTCTTTCTACGTACTGATTGTCTATTTATATCCTTACATTATTAATATTTAATCTAGTGATGACCATGAATTTTGTTTTCTTTATGTTTATTTTGAGACCATAAGGTTGACTAACATTGTTGACTCTGTTCACTATGTACTGTAATTCCTTCTCATCGCTAGCTAGGAGTACCGTATCGTCAGCATACCGGATGTTGTTAATGTATTTGCCATTCACTTTTATTCCGATTTCCACATCTTCCAAAGATTCTTGGAATAGGGACTCAGAGTATAAGTTGAACAGCAATGGCGACAATATGCATCCCTGTCTGACGCCTTTGAGAATTTGTATATCCGATGTTGACATATTTCCGATTTTTATATGAGCTGACTGATTCCAATATAAGTTTTTGATAATCCTTATGTCCTTGCCATCTAACCCAAGTCGTTTGAGCAAATATATCAATTTATCGTGTCTCACGTTATCAAATGCCTTCTCATCATCTATAAAACATGCGAATACATTTCTTTGCTGATCTAGGCAAACTGAAGATCACATCATCGTTTTACGCGTTGGCGTCCATCGTGTTCGCCCAGACAAAAATTGGGCTCCTCGAAGAAGGCCGTCTGATGCCCCTCAGCATATGCCATTGTCGGTGTTCTTGGCACTAATCTAACCGTTGGCATACCAAGCGTCAACAACAGCTCTAGTGGATCGTATTCTGCCTCGAACGGCCAGTAGTCATATATAACGATCTTGCCGGTCAGTAGTTCTCCTACATACTACACCTCTAGCTCGGTGCATTCGCCCTTCTTCGATCCAGCGCGCCATGCTGCTGCAACTGTAGCCACGCTACGCCCTGTGGTTACAGTAATGTACAAAAACCATGTAACGAACATTTTTACGATTTATTGTGAACGCGAAGTGGGTTAAAATCCCCTCCAAAGTTCAAACATAAAATTTCGTGCCAAAGCTGCGACGTAATAAATCTTAGCGTGACGTAATAAGTCCTTCGTGGTGCTATCCTTAGAATGTGACTCTACTTTGTCGTCTGACCTCCTTTTCTCCATCTACAAACATAACCTCCGCTTCGTATTGACATTGACAGATGTTTGTTTACATCATTTCATCATGGTTAATTTATATAGACACCGTGACAGTCGTGAGACCAAGGGCGGTTAAGTATGACATGACACTAGTGACAGGCTGTTAAAGAATGACGAGTAAAATTGTGAAAAGGTATAGGAAACATTCTCAGAGTAAACTGCTAATGACATAATAATGCAAAAAATGGAATTGCAGTGTAATATAACATTTATAGTCTACAAACATGAACTTTTATTCCATTAAAAAGAGGGAAACTAAATAAGCATAATACATGAAATTAAGTTTACATCCTCTATATGTAGAAAAACTAGGCAAAATATTAATAACGTGACAACCTTGAATCTACGCATAATTTAAATTAATATAGCCACATCCTATCTACATCCGGCATAAAAATGACTTTTGATTGGTTGATTGATAAGACATTTAAATGAGCTCTTTTCAAAGGGATGATTTTCAAATTCTATCTTGACTCCACGTGGACAGAAAAAAATGGAGCAAACAGTGCCATCATTACAAATTAGATACAAGCAAATCCATTTCAGCCATTAAAGAGGCAATATTAGCAAGTTGGAAAATACCCCATTGCTCTGAAAGAAGCACCATGTGCCCGTTGACCTACAATCCAATCCTGTTCAAAGGGAGTTACTTGGGTAAATTGGGGCTGTCATCTTCTAGGGGGCATTTTTATACAACCAACTAGTCTTTTGACACATTTACAACATATATCATAGTTTTTAGATCGATAAAACGCCATGCTTAGCTTTTACACGTATAGAGGTTTTTGGAGGTGCCTTGTAGGTAAATAGCGTCGGAATGAACAACGAGTGTTAGATGTGTACTAAAGAAGGTAAGGTAAGGAACGAATATGCCTTTCTTTTTCTAGGTGTTCGGACTTAACTTGCGAGTAGTATACTTTGTAGTTTGATAAAGACTACAGATGCCGAAACTTAAAAATAAACAGTTGTTTCAATATTTCATTGATGATCCAGTGATGCCCGTAGGATCATGGAGACAAACACAGTTTCAAAAACTGCATTAATTAAAGTGACTTTTGGCAGACAAACGTTGAACTGAATTATTTGACTTTTCTAATCAACTAAAAGTCGTCGTTTTGTGGCACCTATTTCACTAAAAATAATGTCATTCTTTTCCATCAGTCTATTTGTCGCCTTACGAGATTTTCACAACATGTCTGTTAAGACATTGTGACTATGATGATGATTTGTCGCCTGTCCGGAAACCCTAGGCTCCTCTGGAATAATGATTATTTTACGAATATTGCTGTTTTTAAAAACAAAAACTTTTTCTCAGGTTTCATAAGTTACCTCCGCCATAATAGGTAAGAGCAGTACTGTTATGCAAACATTTGTGATTTTGCGATAATAAGTTTTTTGGACTCTCTGCCACTCATCTCCGTCGACCTGCTTGTTGCCATTTTTATCACCGTGTAGTCTCAGCAACAGTCCCACGAATTTTGAATAAATTTGGGATCCGATATGATGTGGGACCATAGAATGCAATGCTGCTATATCTTTGAAAACGTTAGAAATATCTAACTTGATTCCAACGAATTATTTATACAGAGTGGGTCCTAAGTAACGCGTCCTTAACTTTTGGCCTGCAATGTATATACGTAAATCACCCAAAACCACTGACTACAAATTTAGTCGATGACCAAAACAAAATCTATCCCATTTCAGAAATGAATGAATCTCAACTCATTCATAAACAGTAGTTTGCATACTTTTGTATTGGTGGCGCTTTTATCAGTGTCCCAACAGGCGCGCGATTGTTCAATGCAAGGCTCTGGCTGTAACCATTTTTGACCCTGTAGATTAATAATTTTCGGCACAAAAACGTGGTTTTCGTTTTTTTTAAACTTCAATCTATGTTATTGTCGATCTCGATTTTAGAATAAGTTTATACAAGGTGATTGATGAGACCGAGATTTAGTCAAAAAAGTGTTTTCTTGCCCAATCGACTTGTACTTTCAATGTTAATTATGATGTCGTGTGAAGGCAGCTTAATTTGAATTGTTTTTATTTTCATGCTTACATCCGCAAGTAGATTTTTTAATTTAAATTCGCACCAGGAAATGTCGACGGACGACGGGACTTGAACCCGAGACTTCCAGATTGGTACTCCGGCGCTCACCTCAATGCCGACTCATCAAACCACTTGATGTCATAGATGCGGCCCGTTAGTGGTATCGGAAAATGACGACAGAGAGTTGTCAGCTGATGTGGTAAATCGATGAGTACGGGAGGCAGGGCCGGATTAAGCTTTTATGGGGACCGGGGCTATTATAATTTCAAGGGACCCTTTATAAATAAAATGCAAATACTATTATTTATGAAACTATAATCCCGATATAACAAAAGAAACTACCATACACTTTTTTATAAGTAGTAAGTCATGAGTCCCGCTTATAGTATCAGCACTGCTCTCAATGTTTGCGTTTGCTTAGTAATCAGAACTATTTTCAGTGCAATCCTTTTCAAGCGGAGCGTTAGGTTTGCTTAACAAACTTATTTCGGGCAATTTTTTCACTGCTTTTAATTTATCGTCAGCAGTCTTAAAATAATTATTTAGAGTTATCTTGGTAAACTGTAGCCATGTAGCACATAGACACAACACTAACAAACTATATGTATAGGTAACTTACTTTTCTTTTTTGAGCGTCGCCTTGTATCGGTTCAACTTCGATTTATTCATTATCTTTGCACGGGCCACAGGTGCCGAGATTCGAATATTTCAGTATCCAATGGGTAGGTATAGGTATTTTCTATTTTCTTTTCATACAGGCTGAGTCAAGCCGAAGGTGCCGAGATTCGAATATTTCAGTATCCAATGGGTAGGTATAGGTATTTTCTATTTTCTTTTCATACAGGCTGAGTCAAGCGTTACACCTCGGACTCTTGTGACCAAACCGTAACACTTTTTAGAAAATTAACTGTGCGAATGTGTGTAGGTTGAGTTGGACTACATTTTAAAAATAATTACTTTTATACAAAGCGTGCCATATCAAAGCTGTGATTTTTTAAATGGAACACCCTGTATATATTATTGAATATTCAGATTACCGGGTCAATTCTAGTGTGACTTTACGTATCACACCTGGGACTTGAAGTGAGCCGTTTAGGTGCAAATCACAATTTTTGATATAAGTAGATATCAGAAAAAATTGAATATCGCATCGATTATAAAAGAGGGTTGTGACTTTGCCGTGTGACTAAACATAAAATTGGTCAGCTTAGGTTCGACAGTCAGGTTTGAATTACATTTGTAGTTGGAGAAATCGGTAGACTGATTAAGGAAAGTTCAATCAGAATTAACTTGATTTTTTCAAATGGGAATGCTTAATTATTTTTGCACAGTCGAATTTAAAATTTGGTATCAATATCTGGTAGTTTTCATTTAATTTCATATTTTCAACCAAACCGGTGTTTTTCAATTTTCCTACCTATACTACCTACCTTTAGGTGGAAGAAAGCAACTAACTTAGCAGAAAGATACAGACGAACTAGAGTAAACAGTTAAAATTATAAAAATGACTTACAACAAATCAAGTCTAATCAGAAATAACAAGAGGTAACACATCTACTCAAATCAAATTATAAAACATAATTTAGGTACCTCGCAAAAAATTAAAATCGGATTTATCAGTATTCTTTTTTTTGCGATCTTGCTAATAGATACTGAAAAATTAGAAGGGCTACAGTGCGACAGTCAGAGACTTTTGACTTTGACTGAAATGACTATTGTTTTATATCATTATATGTGAAATTTCGTGCTAAGATATTAGACTGCTAGTAACTATCGCTGAAAGTTTAATAGTTTTGGAAATTTTTTATCTCTAATACATAAATACATTGCAGTATTGCAGTAGCTAGTAAGCTGTAAAAATTATCCATTGCTGTCGTATTTCAGCTTCTCTTTGGCCTTATACTCTGTTACCTGATACTTTAAACTGGCTTGACGTCTATTTGATAGGTATCAGCTGACGAAGAAGAGTATCTCAAATTTAATTTTTTACTAGTGGTGTTGATTGGCAATCCTGCGATCAGGACTGTATTAGTAATATTCTTACTGAACATCTCATTGTCAAAAAGTAATTACTATTTTTGTAAGCAAGAAATTGCTTCAGTATCGAGAAATTCGCAATAAAAACGGTTGGTTAAAAGAAACAGATTATTTTTTTGATTTGTATGTTGTTAAGAGACTTTCAAAATACACCTATACTCGCACCTATACTTAGCAATAGGGACGATTCAATGAATAGCTTGTATCACTAATGCGATATTTATTGGTTAAAACGTACAACGTGCAATTGGAAAAGAGTAGAAGGTAAGTACACGGAGTAAAATTAATATAGGTAGTTTAACTGATCAGCTTGCGTCAAAAATGTTTCTAATTAAATTACTAATTATTTGGTATCTCAGTAATGTTCAGTTCTAATTCAGGAAATCGAACCTGTGTAAACTCTCTGAAATAGCTCCATACATTTTTTACTATTTGTATAGCAGTTGCGCATTGCCCTTGAACTTTTTATTTTTCTTCGATTGCTGTAAAAAGGGGTGTTAGGAACTCAGTGATTGTATATGGTTAAGCCAAAAATGCTTGTATCTCCATTCTTACCTCATTTAAAGCGTAATCATCACCATTCAGACTAGCCATACTTATATACTGAAAGAAACGCCGGATTTTCCGAGAAAATGTAAAATTAGCATATACCTCCATCTTTAATATTCGAAGCCTCAGAGCATAGACTAAAACGTCACCAACTGTCAATTACTCGTCATTAGTAGGATTTGCACTCAGTACAGCCCTGTATTCATTCAAAGGTTAAAATTGATACGTCAGACTCAATCTGGGGTATTTTTAGTTATCACTAGCCGAACAGCTGTTCACTGTTGACACGGCTGACAGTTTAAAGTATCGGGTAACAAGGTATATATATCTTACCGGCGTTGTTTCTAGTTAGAAGTTCATTGGTTGAAGGGAATTTTTATAACCTTGCCCCTTTACTTTAGTTTGTGTGTATCTTTCTGCTAAGTTAGCTGGTTTCTTCCATCTGAACATATTTTTGTTAATATTTCATGTCCTGCTGTTTGCTTATAGGTAGGGAAATTGAAAAATACCGTTTTCATTGAAATCTCGAAATGAAGTTTTCAGTAGATCTACTGATTTTATTGTTCATCTATTGACCTAGTATTTGCTCTGCACATTAGGTAAAAGTAGGGCCCCTGTAGGGCCCCTCTGAACCGTGGGGCCTGGGGCTCCAGCCCCTTTAGCCCCATGGTTAACCCAGGCGTGACGGGAGGGTTACTCTTTAGGTACGTACACCACAATTCTCAAAGCAGAAGTATATCCTCTGCTGCATGCAATGCCGAAGTGAGAAAGGACACAGAGCAGAAGGGCACTAGCGCACCCTTGGTTCAGGAGTGCGCGGAGAGACTGGAAGAGCTGGCAAGACTGAGGGAAGCTACCTTGATGTGGGTCCCGTAATTAGGAAGCCGACAGGCTGGTCAGACTCGGCACCGGGAGACCATTTGTTGGCCCGGTAGGCAGCAGCACCGTACATTAACAAAGACAAGTAAGGTCACTCTAAGCTCCGTCCCCAATGTTGGCTTTCCCGCACTGCTCTCGGATACTACGCAAGCTGGCGAATTCTGGCGCCCGGTGATCTCGAGCAGTAGCCGAACGCTAACAGCTGTGATTTACAGGGTCGTTTCACCTAACACGCGACACAATCGGTCGGATCTACCGGGGTGCCTAAATAAGTAGTGTTTGTGTGTATATTGAGCGTATTGCGCGTATCTGCGTATTTCACAAAAAAAATGCCGACCACATGTTCTGTATATAGCTGCAACAGCAAACAAGGAATCGGAAAATCATTTTTTCGATGTCCGAAAGAGAAAACTGGGTAAGATAGTTTATTAACTTATACTGGCAGATTTGTCTAAAATTTAAAAAATAAATATTGTTTCTAGATGTGAAAATTGGAAACGAGTATTAGGGTTCGTGGTTACCCATAAATATGACAACCTTACCATAAAATACATATACGTATATTTATAAGGTCAGACATCTTTTCTGTTCTGACGTTATAAAAAATATGGAAGCATGCTGTACAAATAGGACATGTTCATAGAAATTACAGCAATCACACGCTATAACTTATCGATATTCAAAGAAGCCATCATCATCATAGTCACAATGTCTTAACAGACATGTTGTGAACTCGTAAAATGCATTTACACATTTTACGAGTTTCTTTTGGGATATCTTTAAGATCTTTAATGCAGTAGTTTCCCACTTGCTTTCTGCATCCTCATGCCGTTGACCAGATGGTATCAACTGGTTCATCCGCCTTTAGGGGCAATTTCTTACCCCAAGAACAAGAAGGTGTCCTGAATCTGCTCAACTCGTCCACCCGAAGCTGTTGGTTGAGAAGAGGTTACTGCTTATACCGACAGTAGTTCGGTGTTCCTTTTAGTCGCCTTTTACAACACGCAGGATATACGATGGGAGATATTCTAACCCGCCCCCACACGGGCACAAAGCAGCCAGTCACATACATATTTTTAGGGTTTATAACCCCATCATATTGAAATCATTCATAAATTAATAATAGCGTTGGCCAGTAACAAGGCCTTGTGTACTTCAATGACCAGGATAAACATGACGGACGAAATCACTAAGGAACACCCACATTTTTGATTTTCCATTCAGAGCGCATACCTAGCTTAGTTTAGGTGACTCTATGAATATTTTGTATTCCTATATTATAATAGAGTGCGAATATATTTAGGGACCAAATTTACTATTCATTAAAGAATAATCAAGACAGAAAATAAAACCAAATATAAAATGTATAAAAACGTGTCTGTTACGTATCTTCCAGTATTCGTATTCTTTTTTGCCCTACTGCCGTTTTCTTTGTTTTTTAAGGAGGTTGTAAGTTTTGTATATAATTTATTCGATATAGACAAAATATGTTGTTAGAGTACTATTCCCTATCGACTGCGACGTTGCCAAGTTATAATTTATTTTCTATTAATTTCCGGATTTGCAAGGTCGCAAGTAATACATCCAAATTGATATATTTCTTTAACTTTTCTCAATAATACTGTACAGCGGGTTACTTCAATATTAAATGGATATTATTTTGGATGTTGCCAGCAATTTCTGTCTACAGGGTGTTTTTGGCAGAATTTTAAATTACGGCAATTTGAAAGTCATTTTACTTTGTTTTTTAAATGTAACACCCTGTATGTTTTATTTTAAATCGAAATATCTGCTAATACCCTATCTCGCCTTGTAATATTTTTTTTCGCGTTTGCCAAGTTATAAATTATTTTTCCAAATTTTTAAACAAATATCTCCGATTTTAATTTATTTTAAATAGAACTTAGTAAGATCTCAAGAACTTAGTAAGATCTCACAATTTCAAAATTTTGTTTCTGTTAATTATTGAGATACGGCAACACCGCTTTTTCAGTAAACAGTACCTTCGACAGTACCGGAACGCTTAAATATTTCCAAAACTGCCACAGCTGGAATGGTGAAATTCAATACTTGGGGTTTTTTGAAACATACCGAATTCAGAAACGCGAACATCAGTGTTGTCGGATTTACCACTTTTACGTTAGACTTCATAAGGAATTCCATTCAAAATGATGACGTAAAATTGGTAAATCTGACAACACTGGTGTTAGCGTTTTTGAATTCTGTATGTTCAAAAACCTCCGAGTATTGAATTTCACCGTTCCAGCTGTGGCAGTTTTGGAAATATTTAAGCGTTCCGGTACTGTTTACTGAAAAAGCGGTGTTGACGTATCTCAATAATTAACAGAAACAAAATTTTGAAATTGTGAGATCTTACTGAGTTCGACATGTGCAATTCATTGCAATAAAAATAAGTAGAGGATTCTATTTAAAATAAATTAAAATCGGGGATATTTGTTTAAAATTTGGAAAAATAATTTATAACTTGGCAACGCCGCAAACGCGAAAAAAAAATATTACAAGGCAAGATGGGGTATTAGCAGATATTTCGATTTAAAATAAAACATACAGAGTGTTACATTTAAAAAAATAAAGTAAAATAACCTTCAAGTTGCCGTAATTTAAAATTCTGCCAAAAACACCCTGCGAATACAAATTGTTGCTAACCTCCACAACAATATTCAATTAGTATTCAAGTAACTCGCAGTATAATATTATTGAGAAAAGTTAAAGGAATATATCAATTTGGACGTATTACTTGCGACCTTGCAAATCCTGAAATTAATAGAAAATAAATTATAATTTGGCAACGTCGCAACCGATCCCAAAAATATTTCAGGGTTAAATAAAGATCAATGATGGAAACTATAAGAAAGGTATAGTTGCATATGAAAAAATTAATTTTATCACTATCCTACTTTTTCGCAACACCCTGTATATTTCAAAATATTTTTAAAATATGCGCCTTAAGTAGCCAAATAACTTTTGTATTTGACATTTTCTTCTATCAGGTAAACCTTGCGAGATATCGAAGAATTACGCACTAACTGGACACCCTGTATACAATATAACCACCAAATAGAATAATATATCACCTGTAAATGCACTAAAAAATCGTGTATTGTCACTTTTACAGCAACACTTCTTGCCACGGGATCCATCTTCTTCACAGTGAGATTGGGAATATGTACGTTCAACAACGAGAATTCCTGATGGAGTGGTTGAACTTTAGGAGAATTCTTTCTAGGCAATCTAGACTCATTCGCTTCTACAGACACTTCACTACCTAATGTTATTTCGGCAGGTTCATGACCACACAGTTTTTGGATAAAAGGCTCGATTTTCCACACAAGCAATGTTTGATCCTTGGACCATGTCACCAACTGGAAGTCTAAATCATTTGGATACTGCTTCCTCCAATCAAAGTCTAATATCACATCTCTGTGACCTGAAAAGTGATATTATATTTGTATTCTTGTCTTGACTTACCATCATATAGGAAATGTGAATAATATGCACAGATAGATACACTACAGACGAATCAAAGTAAATAAATAAATAACATCTTTATTGGTATGACGAAGATTACTCATACACCATTCGCACTTGACCATTACCTAAAAGTATTATTTTTCATGTAAAAATTTCTAAAAAAAGTTTAAACTTTATCCTAGGAACATATTTAGAATATATTTATTTGTTGTTTGAATCTTTTCAATTAATTGATTTTCAATTTGGGAGGTAATGAATTTATTGTCATTATGGATCAATAGATCTATAGAATGTTCCTAAATGTCATGTACAAACGAAAGGAGGAAATTCTTTGTTTTTTTATAACTCAAATTAGTACGGCGCCTTTACAGCCGAACCTGAACATCAAAAGTAAAAGTCTTTCGCCTGCTCTAATTTGTTCTATACAGTCCACATATTATTTGGTAAAAAGTTACACCACTTTGTGCGTTGGATTTAGGGGAGAGGGGGGAGAGAAGTTAAAAATTAGTAATTTTTATCAGTGTTTCCTAGATATCTCGAAAACTATACAATTTAGCGCAAACAGTGTTATATAGAAAAATAATCTACATCAAATTTAGAGAAAAAGGGACCTATACATAATCATGCTTAGCTGAACAGTTCCAGAGTTACGGAGGGGTGTAAAAGTAGAAATTTTAATTTTTGGTCCTAATATTATGATCACTAAAGAAACTACTCTTTTATTCAGGATAGTGTGGTGTAAATTAGAATTTTTAAAGTTCGTAAACTGAGTTTATTACTGATACAGACCTGCGCTATTACTGCACATACTTGAACAGTTTAGACAGCAAAAGTAGTTCCTGGAGAGCTGCAGGATGTGTTGTTGGAATCGGTCTCAGGTGTCCGTCAATCCTCTTCCATCCCCACTCAAGCGGATTTTTTTTCTCACCCAGCCACTGCTGCTCCTGGTGGTAAATTCTAAATGAATGCTGCCTGGATGTTGCGGAAGTTGGGGGAAGTGCAGCCAACTTGAGTGTATACGCTGCTTTGCAATAGCCCGCAAGTAACACTGATAACGAAACAAATATAGATCTTCTTCAGTATTCTTGACTCCATACATCGTAGGAAGGAAATGCTTTCCAACGACAACCATTGCACTGGGATCAGCTGTAGGGTCATTGAAGACTAAAAGCTAACAAGACCAGTAAGTCCGTATCTTCACCAATTACACAAGCTTCAACGTCTTTCTTAGCTTTATTTTTTAGAGTAACTATTAGTTTGCCACCCTTGTCCTTACAAGGTTTCAACACACACTCCGCCATAAATCATACACGTTTTAATGTAAGTATCATATACCTAGTTCGTATAATGTTCTAAACACGAACAATATAAAAATTGCAGCAAAACTTCTCTTGAAAGAACAGGTACAAACGCATGCAACGTGTCTCCCAATACGACTGCGCGCCCGCCGGACGCTACGCAAGGTCCTGCAATGGCGGCTGCGCCTGCGCACGCACCCGGTTCTTGAGCCTTAGTGTTGGCAACTCAGTGGAATTTCCGCTACTTTCAGCGGATTCTAATTTTACTTGACGCTTGACAATAATAAAAAGTAATTTTTCTAGTGATACCATATTAGGACAAAAAAATTAAAATTCCTACCTTTATACCCTCGTAACTCTGGAACCGTTCAATTTAGCAAGATTATGTATAGGACAATTTTTGTTTTAAATTTAAGGTAGATTATTTGTCTGTATAACATCTTTTGCGTCAAATCGCATAGTTTTCGCAATATTTAGGAAAAACTGATAAAAACCACTATTTCCAACTTCGTCCCCCTCTCCCCCCTAAACCCGACACAGGAAATGGTGTAACTTTTTACTAAATAATACGTTGACTGTGTACAGCAAATTGGAGCTGGCGGGACACTTTCACTTTGGATGTTGAGGTTAGGCCGTTTTTTGGTTTAATTGCATCGCTCAAATGAACATAGATCCACAAACGCTTCGTTACCGATTTACAGGGTGTTGAAATTTCAATATTTTTTAGTTTTTTCTCAATAACTCTTTCAATTTTTGAGGTATTTAGGCCAAATTTGCAATATAAGAAATGCAATACGAGTTACATAATTGCACATGTCAAACGGTTGGCAGAATGTACAGGGTGATATTTTTTCAGGGTTCATGCCCCCATTTCTTACCCTGAACTTCTTACTTTTACACTTTGCAACTCTAAAGTTGACGACACAACTAACGACATGTTAAATTTAATAAAACAAAATAGTTATCCAAATAAAGCTACTACCTACTAGACTATATTTCAAATAGATTATTTTCTACCTAATAACAGAGAATCCTGTTTTGTTTTTTTTTCTCGATAAGGATCGGAGATATCAAAAAAATTACCATAGATTGAGAATTTTCTAAACAAAATGGAAAACTATTTTGTTTTTTAAATCTACCGCAAAAGAGTTCAGGCTCAGGGTAAGAAAATGGGGCGTGACACCTGAAAAAAATAACACGCTATAGATTTTGGAAACTTTCTGACATGTGCAATTATGTAACTCTTGCGTATTTTATATTCCAAATTTGAGATACATACCATAAAAATTGAGCGAGGTATGAAGAAAAAACTGAAAAAATATTGAAATTTCAACACCCTGTAGATCGGTAACGAAGCGTTTACGGACCTATGTTTATTTGAAATTTTAGTCCTTAAAAACACCAAGGAATCTTCTCCCTTCGTTTGTACATGATATTTAGGCACACCCTGTATGTGAAACATAGTGTGAATTGCATTCCTAAGCACAAAGTGGGGCAAAATGCCGATAGTAAGCGAAAAAATCTCTGTTTCCACAAAAAGTTTAACTAAGATAGTAAAATTCAAAACATCAAATTGAAAAAATGATAATTAATATACAGTAATGTCCGCCTATAACGAACGCGCTTTTTGCGAACTTTCGTTTATAACGAACCAAGTCTAGAGGTACGAACCCTCGGTATTACTAAACGTGTGTTAATTTTTTCGCAAATAATAATAAAACGAACCTTAAACTTTGATATTGTCGTAAGATCTGTCTTTTACAACGAACCTAAAACGGGATTTTATCGCAGGGGGTTTACGATCGCAAGGCACCTGAAACGATATTTCACCGCTGGTGATTCCCGAATTCTAAAATAATCCATCTTATAAACTTCCTTCATATGGCATGGCAGAGTGTATCAAAACAAACAATTTTTAATTGTTTTCAACACAGTGGTTTCCTGAAAGTGGAAAATGATTTGGATTCAGACGATGACTTGACATAGCCAAATGGCTGAAAAAAGTTGGACAGGAAGATGATAACAATATTAAATAATAATAAATAAATAAATAATAAATATTTATTTCGACAATAATTCCATTTATGTATATGTCATCGAGTTCTAATGAAGCGTTACAATATTTGCACGAGTTATTTATCAATCAGAACAATAATAGCAAGCTTAGCAACATACATTAGTATGCTTAATAGTTCTCTACATTCGACAATTTAATTTTAATTACAATCAATACGGTCATATAATATTAAGTGCTTTCATCAAATCAAATTCTCTTCTTGAATATAAATATTATTTTTACCAACACGATGGATTTTAAAAATCTGTGTGTGCTGGTTATTTACTTGTTTAATTTTGCATTTATGTCTATACAGTTGCTTGGTATTATTGTTTGTGTTAGGCTTATTCACTACTTACATTATATACTTCGAAGAAAAGTTGCCTTCAATGATCCAGCTATTTATTAGATTTTTAACTTTTTTAAATGGCTTGGTTTTAATAGAAATAGGCAACATGTTAAATATCCTAGGACCAGTGTAACTAATATGCTTCTGAGAGGCTGAATGTCTGACAAAGGATAATGTTAAGTTTTGATTTGAAACATTACGGATGTTATGACTATGGGGCAAGTTATTCCTATAATATGTGTTAGTTAACATAAATCTTATTACAGTTTTAATATACAGTTGTTCAACAGTTAACAATTTACTTTCCTGGAAGAGTAATTCCGTTGGGTATCTTCTATTTTTGAACATCATTATTTTTATTACATATTTTTGAACAATTTGGAGTGGCGATATGGAGGTTTTACCAGCGCCTCCCCAGGCTATTATACCATACGTTATTATGGATTCAATTAGCGAGGCATATACAATTTTCAACATTTTTAAGGACAATATATGTCTAAGTTCAAAAAATTTGTGTAAGTTTCCTTACTTTTTTTGTAACATAATATATATGATCTTTCCAGTTTAATTTTTGATCAAGCAAGACGCCTAGATATTTAATTGATTCCACCCTTTCTATTTTGTCACCACATACACATGTTTCTAAGCCATCACATTTTACGTTATGAATCCTAAGGCTACGAACGGTTGGTAATGTTCTCGAAGAGTGAGCAAAAGTAAGGAATTTTGTTTTTTCAACATTTAGTGAGAGAAGACTGTGTTCCAGCCAGCACATTATTTTTGAGATGGCAGATTCGGATTTCTTTATTGCAATTTCCCATGATTCACCCTGCACAATTATTACTGTGTCATCTGCAAAGCAGAACACAGCGCCCTCTTCATCTAAGATTGACAAAACGTCATTTATATAAACATTAAATAATATGGGACCTAGAACTGTTCCCTGTGGGACACCATACACCACTGCCTGAGACTCACTTATGATATTTCCAATTTGGACTCTCTGGGTTCTATCTTTTAGGTATGACTCAATAAGTTTATACCCAATACCTCCAATACCTATTTTATGGAGTCTCTGCAGTAGTAGGTGATGTGCCACAGTATCAAAGGCCTTTTTAAGGTCTAAAAAGATACCTACAACTCTATTACCAACATCCAGACCACCCAGGATCATCTCTGTTACCCTTGCCAGACAATTTTCAGCACTAGAGTTTCTTTTAAATGCATATTGATTCTTTGACAGTACGTCTTGCTTTTCAAAGAAGGATTGGAGCTTAAACTTAATGCACTTTTCTACCAGTTTACTCACTGTACTTGTTAAAGCAATCGGTCTGTAATTTGAAGTTAATTTTTCATTTCCATTTTTGAAGACTGGTACAATTATAGTTTTTTCTAGACAAACTTCCTTGTTCTGAAAATCAGTTCAATGAATTTGTCCGTAATGATGATAATCTTGTAAGTGTTGAATACTTGGATCATGATGCCAATATCGCTTCTGTGTCTTCTTCAGTTTATATTGATAACGATGAGGAGGCAGAAGATGAAGAACCTGTGAGTACAGAATTGAGGCCAGTTCCAACCACATCAGAGCCACTTGAACATATTGATAACATTCGTTATTTTCTTCAGTCACGAAATACTCCGCAAAGGTTTTTTAATCAATTAGCCGAAATAGAATTACATATTAATGATATTCATTTCACAAAAATTAAACAATCTAAAATATTTTTTAAATTAGACTGTTAAGAACAGTTGTTAAGGTATCTACTATATTACAAAATATATTTTATGTACCATCATATCTATGTATTAATGAAAATACCACTTTTTTTAATTTACCGTTTATAGCGAACTTCGCTTATAGGGAACCGTGTTCGCCGGTCCCATGAACTTCGTTATAACCGAACATTACTGTACTTTGCAACAACAACAAAGAAATAATTTGGCTCTAGCATAGCAAACAACTTCAAACGCGCATTTGGAAGTATTCCACTAAACCTAACGAAACTTACCGATGAACGTATGGACCGGCGTGGACCTGTTCGCAGTGTTCCATAGCTGCAAGCTATTCTCGCCCCTCCGCAATTGGGGTACCACCGCCGTCACCAAGCCGTTGCCGAAAGGCGTGTGTCTCGCCCTCCAAACTGGCGCAGTAGTCGTCAAAACGAATTCGGCTTTGCGAGAGTTTGTTATGTCGAAATATTTGACGGTGCTGTCTTGACTGGACGAGCAGATGTAATTCTCGGACTTGGGGCTCCAATCCAGTCCATGTATCTTCGAGAGGTGCGCGGCGATGTACTGCATGGGAACGGTACCCTTCCGCTGGTCCCATATCTTGATGTCGCCTTGAAAATATAAAGTTTGTTGCTCATGACAGTGGCTAAGATTGCAGCAAATGTGGCCTTCCTTTAGCATGAACCAAACAACCTAACCTTTTGATTGACTCAGTTCTTCCCATACATTACGGTGATACCAGTTTATTATTTTCCCATAGCATGAAGCTTTAGTCTGAAATTCTTTGCAACCAAATAATCGCCACCCCCCCCCTAAAATTGTCTTATGCCGCTAGGCTTTCCTTCATAGGTCAATGATCAATATCAATACTACAAAGTTTTCAGTTTCACAACACCCCACCCCAACCATCCCACCTAAAAAAAGGTAGGAACTGATCAGGAGCCATAAAACAACTAAAAACGAGGTTTGAGTTATTTTCATACTTTTAGTTTTTTGATTATTGCTACGTTGCCACTGACACGATTTTTAACAAAGATACGCGTTTTCCATCCTCACCATGGTAATAATACTGTGTCAAAATTTCATTAGAATCAATTTAATAGTGTCCACGTTACAACATACAAAACGATCTAAAGTAATAAATACTCCTATGTATACAGAAATTTCTAAGTCCCTTAGTTTCCGTCATAGGCTAGGCAATGTTCGGATAGACCTAAAAAGGTGAGTAATGTCGCTTGGTCTTCCTTCACAGGTTAGTGGACAGCCTATTATGAATACAAGAAATTTTCCAGTTTTTCAACCCCCCACCCCCCAACCACCCCAATTTCACCCCCACCCAAAAAACGCAGAAAATGATCAGGAACCTCTAAAACGCTTAAAAACGGAGTGTGAGCTGTTTTTATGTTTTTAGTTTTTTTATTATTTCTGCGGCGCCACTGGCACGATTTATAAAAACCATACGCGTTTTCCATCCTTGCTACGGTAGTAATAGTGTGTCAAAATTTCATTAAAATCAATTCAACAGTTTCCTCGTTACACAATATAGAACGATCGGAAGCAATACTCCCGTATGTTTACACCAGAAAAAATTCTTGTCCTTTGGTTTCTGTAATAGCCAAGGCAATGTTCGGATGGACTTAAAAAAGTTATGTCGCTAGGTCTTCCTTCATAGGTCAGTGGACAGTCTATTATGAATGCAACAAATTTATCAATTTTACAAACCCCCACCCCCCAACCACCCCAATTTCACCCCCACCCCAAAAAAAAAGTAAAAAATGATCAGGAACTCCTAAAACGCCTAAAAACGAAGTTTGAGCAATGTTTATTTTTTTTTTGCTAATTACTCCGCCGCCCATGCACCGATTTTCAAAATTATAGGAACACCTTCTATGATCCCACAGCATAAAGCTGCCCAAATTTCATCACAATCCACGCAGCCGTTGCTGAGATTACTAGGCTAGAAAAATCGACAGACAGACCGACGGAAATGAGTGACGTGGATTTTCGCGATCACAATACTCCCCTCACCTATTGGTGTGAGAAGTAAAAGTTAATAGAACATTAATTTATGTATTAAAGAAAATATGATGTGAAGGTGCAATAGAGAATTAAATTAAATAGTATAATACCTTCATGAGCAGTAGCCAATAGATGTGGTGAAAGTCTGTTCCATTTAACTTGTGAGGCTTCAGCAACGGCAGAAAGTGACAGAGTAGGTCTTTTTGGATCCCGCAAATCCCAGATGTGTATGAATGTATCTACTGAACAGGAAGCTAATAGGTTAGGGTCAGACTTATGCCAGTTCAGGTCAGTTATCACTCTAGTATGAGCTCTTAGTGAGTGGGTTTGGCTTAGATCATCTAGTCTTGTGGTTACAACTTCAAGCCTTTGGTTACTCTGAAATCATCAATATCATTTGTATGCATTATTTTCAAAAATAGTTCAACATGATTTGACAGATGATAGCACCAACAGCCTTTACTTAGTTAAATCATTAAATTATTGAATAAAATTCCAAAGGTTTATAAGCAAGCACCTTTTACTTTGGATTTTTGCTAGCTGTTGAACCTATCATGTATTAAACGCTGTCAGTTAAGCAAAAAAAAAAAATTATTGAAAAAGCATTCTAATGCTCCATGTAGGGTGACCATTTGTCCAGATAATCCCATACATGTCTAGAAATTTAGAGCTTTATTTTGTGTCTGGGCGGAATCAAAAAAATCATTAAAGAATTTGGAATTTGAGCTCTAATCAAAAATAGTTGGCACAATATAAAATGAAATAAATGGAAACAAGGAACGGACAGGCCAAAAATAGTGACTATGGCTGATACCATCTCTTCTATGCACTCTCTCATAGTCCACTACCTCCTATACCCTCTCCCTCAGCAATCCCATCATCTGAAATTGGTCTATGAAGTATATGGTCAGCCTGTTATACTAGTCATGCTAGTGACATTTGTCAAGTATGAATGTCATGCTATGCATAGCCAATATGAGAAAACATGCACAGTTCTTGGCAACATTACTATATCATTACTTCTTTGCTTATCTACATGGAGCAGCTATACACATATAGAATGATTATCTGTAATGCCCCAGGCCAATTAATTCAGGTCTAGAGGGCCGTCTTCCTTGGCAGATGCTTACCAGGTAAAGTGATGATAATGCTACTGAGCTAATTAGCACCATATTTTAACCTTTAGCTACATGCACCTTGTTTTGAAACTTAAGTAAAAATATGGTGTATTCTGTATGTCACCTACAAATACATTATATCTTAGGTAATAAATGCTAACAATCTAGTAATGCAAACTTAGTATTAACACTATTAATGATTTTATTACAAAAAAACACTCATACCTCATCCCTGGGAAAAGTACAATGCAGTCAGTATTATATATTGGAATAAATGCCTTTTTGTTTCACTAGTACAAGCATGGTGTACCAGATGAAGCAGCATTAGCTAAAATATTGTCATCATTACATCTATATAGCTTTTTTTATTAAAAGGGATTGTAGGTATCAAAAATGTATATTTATAAAAAAAACCCAAAACAACTGAATAAGTTTGTTAAATAACAATAATACACAATACACAAGTACAAGCGCAGTGTAATCTAGGCACCAGATGGACAAGCTGTCAAATTTTACTTGCTTGGCAAGGTTTGTGAGATAACTGATGATGAAGCAAGCTTTAAGTAAACACCATCTTTGAGTTAGGTGGAATGGCAGAGGTCACATCTTTCAGGAAATTCAATGTACTTAAAACGGATGTTGTAACCAGTACACCAGTGCTTGTAGTTAAAGGTTAAAAATGTATGTATAATATAAATAAATCTTATACTTATGCTGCCTTACAGAAATAACACAAAGTTCCTTATGGAACTGAGTAGGATTCCACTCTGCCGCTCCAACGTCGTATTTGCTCTGTCGTGGGAATTTCTGGACAACTTCATATTCATCTTTTAGGTTACGAATGGCCAAGTATCTTCTCCTGTAAAAGTTTAAGGTTGAAAAATATGAATTGATATAAGATATTATATGTTTACCCTCCCAAAAGAACGTAATTTCCTGACGAGTCAATGGCCATAGCGTTAGCTTGAAGATCTTTACATTCCAGTGCAATGTAATATTCATTGTTGAACGTAGGTGTACTAGAAGCGGACATTTTCATATTCATTCCGGCAATTCCGTATTTGAAGCACGTGGTACAAATACGAAATGATAAAATACTTTATTTGTTAGCTGCGCACACTAAACGCATATTTACGGATTTACAAAATCCAGCAATTGAAAATAACAACAAACATTTTTCAAAATATAACCTCAAAATCATGACGCTTCACGGCTTCACAAAACAGGTAAGGACATTGGTAAGGACTAAGGTCACAAGATGGTAAGATTGGAAGCACAAAACGTTCTTCTTCTTCATGGCCGACTTTACTCACTAGGCCGGAGCATGAAATATGGCAACACTGAATCAGCAGGCCGAGTTTTTATTTGAGGTTAAGTCATGTGTATTCTTTCAGAACAGAAAATATGGTTAGAAGGTGATTATTAATGTGTTTCTAATTATTTACCTGCACAAACGAAACTATAAAGATAAAAAGATGCCTGCAAGGTGTGTAGTACCAGGTTGCACTAGCAATTAGTGCTTCCAATGAAGGACATAAACAGAAGTGGGTGAAAGGTATTCCTCATAAGGGCTGGTTATATTTATAAGAATAAAGACAATAATTACAAACATTTCAAAGGATAAGACCTATTTTAAACCACAATGTGGTACCTACAATGTTTTCTGGACCTCCCAAATATCACAGAAAAAGACAGTTAATAGAACTCATCTGGGCATGCATCTGGGCATACCTATGAAAAGATTTGATATTGAAAGGGAATCAAGACCAGCAAGAATGGCTTCAAAGTGACTTAATAGTGAATTTTTCTAGCTCAAGTTAAAATTTACAAAGTAAATTGAGTGTTCATTAGCAATTGTGCTTCCAATAAGGGACATAAACAGAAGTGGGTGAACGGTATACCTCGTATGGGCTGGTTATATTTATAAGGATAAAGACAATACTTTACAAACATTTCAAAGGATAAGACCTATTTTAGATCACAATGTGGTACCTACAATGTTTTCTGGACCTCTCAAATATCACAGAAAAAGACAGTTAATAGAACTCATCTGGGCATGCATCTGGGCATACCTATGAAAAGATTTGATATTGAAAAGGAATCAAGACCAGCAAGAATGGCTTCAAAGTGACCTAATAGTGAATTTTTCTAGCTCAAGTTAAAATTTACAAAGTAAATTGAGTGTTCATTAGCAATGGACTAGTATCATGGATTTTATTTCTGGTTGCATATGATAGAGTACGTCACAAAAAGCATCTCATTTTTTTCTCCGATTTTTTTGGGCACAGGAAAGCCGTGAAAATGAGGAAAATATTTGAATTCTCCTAGGGCAGTGACGTCACTGCCCTATAGGCGAACAGCCAATCAAAAGACAGATATGTGTGCTGTGTTGCCGCATTCTGATGGCGCGCGGAGCTGTACGCGGGCTGGCTCATCTATCTTGTCTTCTGTTCCCGTCTGATATGTTTTGTGGTTTTAATGTCCCGTGATCCGAAATTCCAGGGCTGTTCCAAATTACGGTTCTATCACCGTCCTAGAACTGTTTTCATCATGCCCCACCCATGTTGTGATTATAGAATCGATGATTGGTTGGTCCTCCAGCGTACTGTAAAATGGGCGGGGCATGATGAAAACAGTTCTAGGACGGTGATAGAACCATAATTTGGAACAGCCCTTCCGAAAGCTAAGTTAAGGTTCCTGATCCGTCAATCCTGTCAATCAATCGTCATTCAGTCAATGGTAGTGTTCAACGAGACTTAGCAGACGTCAGCGCTTGTGGGCGCTTTGCGCTAACTAACCGATAAACGACAAGCTGTCAAATAGGCGCCAGTCAGCTTGGTAAGCGCTCTAAAAAAGCACTGTTTGGTTAGCAAAGCAGCACATAACTGGAAAAAAGTTATTTGTAGTTCTGAGAAAAGCAGTTACCTTTGTTTAGTGTCAATTTAATACCAGGTTTTGTGATTTTATAACCTAGGTTTTTGACAATACAAATAATATGTAAATGGATATGACAGTTTTATCACGTCAAAAGGAAAGTCGTTCAACGGTCACTCCTAGCGCCTGCAAGCGCTTTCACGCTAGCGCTTTTGCGCTAGGTCCCGTTGAACACACCCATTGTCATTTCCAAATTCCATTGGGCTTTGGCTGTAATTTTCAACAATCTTAAAGTTATTATTATTTGTTTGCGTTTATTTGTACAGGATATCCTTTTATTCCATTTTAGTAGGTTTCAAGTTATTTTATCATAACATAACCAACAAGTATGGGTAAAATCGATAGTGGATTCACAAACGCCGATTCAGATAACCTGCCTAAAGTTGATATGGCTATGGTGAACGACTTTTATGTGGATAATATGCAGTTCTTCAATACGAAGATGAGAAATGTGAAAGCTAAGAAGTGAGTTTCAAATTATTTATAACACTTTGGATAGCAAATAACATGTTTATGTGAAATGTAAATGTTTTGCGAGTCGGAGCTGTTCTTGGCAACAATGCACTGCTGATAATTCGCGCGGTTGGCACTGATTGGCTGAATTTGAATTCCTTTCTTTAAACTTTAGAATGGAATTACTAAAAAACAAAACGATGTAGAAAGTAACGAAATGCAGCAGAACGTTTATTTGTGTATGCACTAAGCGGCCATAATAATTAAAATCATTGTTCTTAACCTCGTGATACTAGTCCATTGTGCTTCCAATAAGGGACATAAACAGAAGTGGGTGAACGGTATTCCTCGTATGGGCTGGTTATATTTATAAGAATAAAGACAATACTTTACAAACATTTCAAAGGATAAGACCTATTTTAGAGCACAATGTGGTGCCTACAATGTTTTCTGGACCTCCCAAATATCACAGAAAAATACAGTTAATAGAACTCATCTGGGCAAGCCAACGAGGGCATGCATCTGGGCATACCTAGGAAAAGATTTGATAGTGAAAGGGAATCAAGACCAGCAAGAATGGCTTCAAAGTGACCTAATAGTGAATTTTTCTAGCTCAAGTTAAAATTTACAAAGTAAATTGAGTGTTCATTAGCAATTGTGCTTCCAATAAGGGACATAAACAGAAGTGGGTGAACGGTATTCCTCGTATGGGCTGGTTATATTTATAAGAATAAAGACGATACTTTACAAACATTTCAAAGGATAAGACCTATTTTAGAGCACAATGTGGTGCCTACAATGTTTTCTGGACCTCCCAAATATCACAGAAAAATACAGTTAATAGAACTCATCTGGGCAAGCCAACGAGGGCATGCATCTGGGCATACCTAGGAAAAGATTTGATAGTGAAAGGGAATCAAGATCAGCAAGAATGGCTTCACAGTGACCTAATAGTGAATTTTTCTAGCTCAAGGGACAATTTACAAAGTAAATTGAGTGTTCATTTAAGTGGAAGTGGCAGCAGTAAACAGGTTGCTTTATTTTTATTTTGTAGTGTCTGACTATGATGAACCAGACATCAGATGTAAGTGGTATTAGTAGTAGTAGTTCTAAAAAGCATTTTTTTCTTAATTTATTAACCCAGATGAACTCTAATACATATAAAATGTAATAATTATTCTATAGGCCCACTATTTGACAGCTAAGCCACGTTGCCACATCTAAGGCTCCGGCCTAGTGTAGAGTCGGCCATGTCTTCTTCTATCCTTGGCACGGCTCAACAATCAGCTGTCATTCTCAACGTCTGAGGATGCTTTGCGCCGATCCTTTTGCGCATCGACATTTTGGGTTAGATTTGTTCTGATTTCAACAGCGGCGGCACCGGAGGGTCATGGCTATCTAGGTTTAATGTTTAACAAGGCGTAGTGGTAGCGTCACTAATAAAAGAGCTGTCATTCGAGCTCTTTTCGTTTTGCTACGGTTAGTTTGTCGTCATTGTTTCGTTTACTGTTTAAAGTAGTAAACAACCATCATAGTCAACAACCAGCACAATAACTCAAGATGGCGGAAATTACACGCGCATCCCCACTTTTGGAGAGTTTTTTATAGGGATGCTAACGATACTTCGATACTTCTGCACCAATTTCGAGTATTTTTGTCATCGATACTTTTTGAGGCATTCCAAGCTGGTATTGATACTTTTGTATCGGTGTCGAAAATAATTGTATAATTATTGAGGGGTGTAATCAGTTGCACAAAATGCTCTGTACGAACCAAACGCGCCTATTTGGCTAGAAAATATCAAGTTGGTACCGGTAAATATCGAGTTGGTACCGGTATCGATATTTCCATTTTCGCATCTCCACAGCCGTAAAATCATCCATAAACCCTCCCAAGGTCAAATTTTTTGGGAACCATTTTTAATATTTTTATATAGGAAATCTTCAGAGATATTATGCTGTATTTTGTGTAGGGTTAATGGTAAACCAAATATGGATACGGAAACAACAAAGTTAAGAGCTGGATGTTTGTGCTGCAACAATCTGCTCCTCGAATAGCTACTCTAATAAAAATACAGTTTTTATAGGTTCTTTAAAGATCCTGGATATAAGAATTAACATTTAATAGTACAGATCAGATCAACGATCAGATAATGACAATTGCCCATAGCATAGCGATTTTTAGTAAAATATACTGTGGAGTGATGGTTTAATGAATTAACGTCTAGATTTGACGGCGTTTCAATCAGTGGCGTGCCAAAAGGGCCCGCGGTGCGGGGGGGGCCTGGGCATCCGGGGGGCCCCGCTCAGCCTCGACCTCGACTACCTCGAGCAAGCTTTGTACATAGTAATAACTATAATACCTATACTCAATTTCATAGCGATGGAATCATAATTTTCCAAAATAAAATTAAAAATTTGAAAACACGACAACGTAGTCGAACGTAGAATTCAAAACGGCAAGAATAAGTACAACGTTACACTGACGCAAGGCGTATCTGTGCCAACGAAATCGAATAGGTTATAGAAAAATGCTCTAACAGGCATGTGTGAGTGTTCCCAGGACCTCGTTGTTATTACACGAACATGTTATTTTTCACAGAAATCCGCAGTATTCAAATCTTGTGGAATTGCTTAAAGTAGCCTTTTAACTTTTGCACTGTTAAAATCCAAAACCTACTCAAAACTATAACCCAAACCCAAAACGATCAACCAAAACAAGATTGCTACTTATATTACTTCACTATTCATTTATCATATTATTCATTTTTAGAGTTATTTACCTGCTATCTCGAAGAGGGTGTAGAAACAAAGGATATGCGTGTTTATCAGCGGTCAGTATGCTATAAATACCATCATCAAGCTGCCGCTGAATCACTACTTTGGATTGTTTACTTCTTCTAACCTATTCGAATTCGTTGGTGCCGACAAGTTATTTCTGGGAATCCCAGATAGTCGATGCCGATGCCTTAGCGCTAAGCTAACGTTCGACTCAAGCAGAACGATCATTTTCAAAACTAAAACTAATAAAATATTTTGCAAGATCGATAATAGGTGAATCGCGCCTTAGTTCTTTGGCATTAATTTTTATAGAAAATGAACGGGCAGAAGGCATAGACTTAGAACAAATAGTTGATACATTTGTTGATTTACATACAAAAAAATTGTTTTTTTTCTTTACATGAAATGCAAGTACAAGTATAATAATAACATTTTTAGGGTTAAGGTGCTTTATTTGCTTATTTTTGTTACATTCTTAAGTGTTATAGAAATATAAAGTTGAGGTCACACCAATTTTTTTCTATCTATATACCGATTTGAAATATTATTTTTTTTTTTAGAGGGGGGCCCCGTGACGAAAATTGCGGGGGAGCCCCGAAGACCTCGGCACGCTACTGGTTTCCATTGTATTCTATTGAATGCTTGTCCACGTAGAAACAATTTTGTATTTTTCTAGAGCTAGAACGTGCCTCATGGAGAGTCAGAGGAAAGATTTGTATGACTCATGGCCGACTCTACACGCCGTATGACTTGGACAGAGCTGTCAGTACTTCAAGTAAAATGCTTGAAAAATGTATTTCAATACTTTCTGCTATTTGATAAGTACTGTATTTCAAGTAACTTATACTTTCGGTATTTGTAATTGTGATTCTTTAAATACTCTATACAGGGTGAGTCAAGCTCAACACCTCGGACTCTAGTGACCAAACGACACCACTTTTCGAAAAATCGCCTTTGCAAGTATATGTAGGTCGGGTTGGGCTACATTTTAAAAATAATGACTTTTATACAGGGTGTCTAATAAAAGCGTGACATATCAAAGTTATGTTTTTTAAATGGAACACCCTGTATATTATTGCATATCTAGATTCCTGGGGTCATTTTAGTGTGACTTTATGTATCACACATGGAACTTTAAGCGAACTGTGTAGGTGCAAATCACAATTTTGGGTATAGGTAGATGTCAGAAAAAAATTGAATATCGCAGCTACTATAAATCATAGAGGGCTGTGACTTTGCCGTGTTACTAAGCATGAAATGTGTCAGCTTACGTTAGACGGTCGATTTCGAGTTACATTTGTACTTTGAGAAATCGGTAGATCAATTAAGGAAACTTCAATCAAAGGTAACTTGATTTTTTCAAATGGGAATGCATAATTTTTTTTATACGATCAAATGTGCAATTTGATAGACTTTCTAATTATGTTGGGTTGTGAATATCAATCTATGGTAGTTTTTATTAAATTTCGAGATTTCAATCAAATCAGTGTTTTCAATTACCTATAAACAAACTAGCAGGCCATGAAATATAAACAAATTCATATTCAGATGGAAGAAAACAACTAACTTAGCAAAAAGATCCAGCAGAACTAGAGTAAAAGAACAAGATTATAAAAATTCCTTACAAAAAATCAACTCTAACCAGAAACAGCGGCAGTAATATGTCCAAGGTTAAAGAGAAGCCGGAGTACGACAGAAATGGATAACTTTTACAGCCTACTAGCGACTACAAAGTACTAGAGATTAAAAATTTCAAAATCACTAAACACTTTGAAATGAAAGCAAAACTTTCAGCGATCGTTGCCGTCAGTCTAATATCTTCAGAACGCAATTTCACATTTAATGGTATAAAACAGTAGTCATTTCCGTCAAAGTCACAAGTAATGATACCTCTCACTGTCGTCCTTTAAATTTTTCAGTATCTATTAGCAAGATCGCAAAAAAAGGAATACTGACAAATCATATTATAATTTTCTGCCAGGTAAATTATGTTTAATGATTTGAGCAGATTTGTAATTTTTCTTCATTTTCGGCGATCTTGCTTATGAGTATTGAAGAATTTGCAGAAATCCAGCCATAGGTATCGGCTATCATTTTTTTTTAAATCATGAAATGTGAAATTTTATTCTGAAGCTATTAAACTTCCAGCAACATTACGTGGTAGATTTCCTGTCATTTCAAAATTCACAATGATTTTGTGAACCATCAATTAATCTACTAGAATATTGTAGTAGCCGGTATGCTGTGAAAACTAGCCATTTCTGTCGTACTCCAGCTGCTTTTTGACCTTAGATGTGTTATGTCTTCTATTTCTGGTTAGAATTGATTTGTTGTAAGTCATTCTTATAACTTTGTCCCTTATTATCTAGTTCGTCCGTAACTGTCTGCTATGTTAGTTGTTTTGTTCCATCTGAACAGTTTTTTGTTTATATTTCATGGCCTGTTAAGTTGCTTATAGGTAGGAAAATTAATTGAAAAACACCGGTTTGACAGAAAATTTGAAATTAAATCAAAACTACCAGAGATTGATATTTACAACCGCATATCGTTAGAAAGCTTACCAAATTGCACATTTGATCGTATAAAAAAAGTTATGTATTCCCATTTGAAAAAATCAAGTTACCTTTGATTGAAGTTTCCTTAATTGATCTACCGATTTTGCCAAGTACAAATGTAATTCGAACTCGACCGTCTGCAGTAAGCTTACACATTTCATGCTTAGTAACGCGGCAAAGTCACAGCCCTCAAGATTTATAATAGCTGAGATATTCAATTTCTTTCTGACATCTACCTGTACCCAAAATTGTGATTTGCACCTAAACGGTTCGCTTAAGGTCCCATGTGTGATACATAAACTCACACTAAAATGTACCCGGCAATCTAAATATGCAATAATATACAGGGTATTCCATTTAAAAAAACAACTTTGATATGTCACGCTTTTATTAGACACCCTGTATAAAAGTCATTATTTTTACAATGTAGTACGACTCGACCTACATTCATTCGCAAAGTCGATTTTTCGAAAAGTGGTACCGTTTGGTCACAAGAGTCCGAGGCGTTGAGCTTGACTCACCCTGTATAAATTTGAACTGACTATACTTGAAAACAGTAAAATAAAAAGTACTTCCAAATACCTAGCATTATTACTTGAAATACCAAAGTACCTGAAATACCACAGCGAAGTAATTCAAATACACACAGAAAAGTACTTTAAATACGCAGAAAGTATTTTATATACCGAAATCAGAATTTTAGGTTAGGTCTTCTCAGAACATGTGACGCTCAGGTTTCGACAAGTACAAGCACAAAACAGTACAAGTCTTTTCACGTAAAAAGATAACAGTGACGGCATATACTCTGTTACCTGATACTTTAAACTGGCTTGACGTCTATTTGATAGGTATCAGCTGACGAAGAACTGTATCTCAAATTTAATGTTTTACTAGTGGTGTTGATTGGCAATCCTGCGATCAGGACCGTATTAGTAATATTCTTATTGAATATCTGCCAAAAAGTAATGACTATTGTTGTAAACAAGAAATTGCTTCAATATCCAGAAATTCGCAGCAAACATGGTTAGTTAAAAGAAATAGATTATTTTATTGATTTGTATATTGTTAGTGATTATCAAAATACTCCTATATTTAGCAATAAGGACGATTCAATGGATAGATTGCATCACTAGTGGGATATTTATTGGTTGAAACGTACAAGGTACAATTGGAGAAAAGTATAAAGTAAGTACATGGAGTAAGATTAATATAATAAGGTAGTTTAACTGAAGCTTAAGCTAAAAATGCTTTTATCTTCATTCTTACTTCATTTAAAACATACCTAATCATCATCTTTCAGACCAGCCATACTGATATAGTGAAAGACACGCCGGATTTTCCGAGAAAATGTAAAATAAGCATAGACCTCAGAGCATAGACGAAAACGTCACCAAGTGTCAATTACTTGTTATTAGTAATACTTCCACTCAATACAGTCCTGCATTCCTTCAAAGCTTAACATTGATACGTCAAGACTCAATCTGGGGTATTTTTAGTTATCACTAGACGAACAGCTGTTCGCTGTTGACACGGCTGACAGTTTAAAGTATCGGGTAACAGGGTTATAGTTACATAGGTGCGCTGTGTACCTGCGCATATACAGTTGGTGTCATGGAGTAGCGTGGCTTAGATTGCTTTGTGGAACATCGTTTCGTAATCGTTTATTGTGTGTGAGTTACCTTGTGCGGTTTTTGTATTTTGTGACGTTTTACGATTTACCTAAGTCCAATGACGCCGAAATTCGATAATTGAGAAATCAATTGTTATGCTTCTGACTCTAAACAATGTCATCGGCCATATTGTTCGCGCCGCTACGTCATCAAGTGTGTTACGTCACTGTTATCTTCTTACGTGAAATGACCTGTATATTATTATACAAACCGGTGCGTAAAGTGGTTTGTATATTAATGAACCGTTTGGAGGATCCAAGTTTAGATTTCGAATCCTTAGACAGATACTGACATAAAAGAAGTTTTTCTAATGTACATGTCCACCGTCATCAGCACCTGTGGAGAGGCTTTTCAGCTTTGCGGAATAGTAAACGCCCCTCGAAGGCACACGCTATCATACACACACTCTAAACAGTTTTACTAATAAAATCGAATAGCAAAATACTTCTACAACCGTAAGAAATTTTGAATTGTTTCTTTTTTTTTAGCTAGTAGCCATACATATACTCCACAAGATAATGTAATACTTACCTGTTTTAAAAATCTAAATAAAACTGGATGTTTTGTTTTTTTAGTTTTTGTATAATAGTAGATACTATTATTACTAACAGATTTATCACATCTTTATACTCAACTAAATGATAAATCCGAGAATAAAGCCGTTTGAATTTACTCCCTACATTTTCCTAAGCATTTTGATTTGCTTTCATATAATTTTAAAACAGTTTACTTTAAATACTAATACTGTATTTGAACTGGTATCTGAGTACTTCAAATACTAATAGAGTATTTGAAATATTTTTCTGAGTATTTCAATTATTACCACGGTATTTCAAGTACTTTACTTGAAAAAAATCAAGTACCAAATAAAGGCACTTGAAACTTAAAGTACTTTTTAAAATGACAGTATTTAGTATAATTGTACTTGCTGCATCAAATTTCCATAATTAGTAGGTCATTTATACTTGAAATACTCTCCATTAGTGTGATGTAGTTCAAAGTTTTGTGTACCTCGGTTCTTTGATCGACAATTCGGGTAGCTGTGAAAATGAGATTCGACGGCGCATTTAACAGGCACGTGTGGCCATGACAAAGCTTACTAAAATATCGCGTGGCCATCACATCACTAAAGCTACCAAGATGTCGCTGGTTCAGTCTCTTGTGTTTTTTGTATACCTCGGAAACGTGGACTATTAAAAAGGCAGATCGAGCTCGCATAGATGCTTTTGAAATGTAGACGTGGAGAAGAATATGCTGAGAGTTCCTTATACCGCCCATCGATCTAACGTTTCCATACTGGATGAGCTCGGTAATCCAAAGAGACTATCCCTCATTGTATCGACGAGAATGCTTACATTCTTCGGACATATACACAGAAGCGATAATATGAAGAAACTTGTAGTTCAGGTCATGCGTCATGCCCCGAGTGGGCGGTGCTGTGGCCGCCGTTCACCTACACGCTAGGAGGATACGACGAAGCAGTTGCTGGATATGAGTATCAAGAGCGCCACTGAACTGACAGTAAATCGCGAACGATGGCGAATTACAGTTCTCAAAACTATTGATAATATTCGTGTCGGCACTACTCTAGCTCCGACTTAATGCATTTTACGAGTTCACAACATGTCTGTTAAGACATTGTGACTATGATGATGATGACTACTTGTGACAGCTCTGCCTGGATGTCTATTTCCTAATTCTACCCTGTTGTACCGAAAACACTTTTTTCTACTCCTCCCCTGCCATTTTGAATTGATTGTTTGTTGAGCATTGAGCCGTGCTTATGAGAAGCTGATTAGGGGAGGGCACAAACCAAGACAAGACGTTACATTCACAGAACATAATGATGTGAACGTTCCGTTGTCGCCCAATGATTACGTGAAGCTGTGAAAGTAGGGTTGCTCACTGCCCACTACCCAGTTGCCCTACCCTAGGTTGCCGGCACAGAGTCACAGACCCACAGATATGGTCTGTCGTGGTGCGTGGTGGTCAGGTGGTTTGCAGGTATGCACCACGTATGCACTCTGCACGGCAATCATATTTTGTGGCAACTTCTGTAAACCTGTAATTCACACATCTAGCACCTCTATTTTCTATTTCTGATCCAAGTTTTGTCGCCAGTGGCTTTGTACTATTTATCGATCGTACCTATTTTCATGTGATTTTCATCATTCTCATTTTGTGCTGTGCCGCTGTGGCTCAAACCGCGTACACATCTGAGCGCACATGACTTGAGAACACACATATGCGTGCGTGCTCAATGTGTGTGTTCTTAAATCTTGTTGGTTTTCGGCTATGAGTCGCATACACATCTGAGCGCACATGACTTGAAAACACTGTATACAACTGCTGCATGTTCACACTCGGGTATAAGCAGGTACCACGGACATCTTTGCAAAGCACAGACAACGCATAAGTGTCCACACTGAGCACGCATATACGCTGAACGTTTTCTTTGAGCGGTGACTGAAAGCCGAAAACACGCGCCTTGTTTTGTAACTTAAGCACAAGCGTGGTGTATTCTGTACACCACCTACGTATATAATATATCCTAGGTAATAAATGCCAATGAATCAATTGCAAAATTAGTAACGTATGTTGCAAAAGCTTTGAGAAGTTGTTCAAAAAACTAAAAAAATATCTCACAATAATATATTTGAACTGTAACAAGAACTACAAAAAATAACAATATTTCTTAATATAAAAATGATATTAAAGTACCTATACTGCTAATGGGCCATGATCTTCCACGGCTCGCAATTTCCTCTTAATGTTCCTCATTATTAAGGTTTCTCTGATCTTTTTAGCATTATTCTTCTTCTTAACTGCTGTTCGTTTTGAGCTTCCCAGCCATTGTTATAAACTTTGGCACTCAATTGAGTCCAAAATTCCGATAGGTCTTGCTTAAGGAAGACTGGGAGGGTTGTCGTTTCGTGGTACAAAAGGTATTCCGTGTTGTTCTAGCCGGTTTCTCGTACGCAAAGCATAATGACTTGAAGCTAGATCATTAGCATGGTGGGTATTAACAAAATTGAGTAGTTTAGGCAAACGTCTTTGAGTATAGACTTCTGCGGTAACCGGTTCGGCCCTAAGTCGTCCAACGTACGGCTGTGAAATACCGTTGTCTGATATAGCGCACCAGACTTGCTCGGCAAAGTTTGCGAGACAACTGACTACTAACCAGTCTGACCACAAAACTACTAACGAGTGACGACGAAACAAGCTTTAAATAAACACTATTTTTGAGGGTTAGGTAGAACGGCAGTGGCGACACCTTACATCTTTCAGGAAATTGAACGTGCTTCAAACTGATGGTGTACCCAGTACACCAGCGCCAGCGCTTGTAGTTAAAGGTTAAAGTTGCAATCATATCACCGAGTTGTGATATTTACATCTCTTTCGTGTATGTGTCATAATAAAGTCAAATAGTTCACACCTTAACCTTACACCGAGTTATTCGTTCTCCAACATATCCGACGAAAGAGCTCACGTGCCGATTCAGAAGCATTTCTGAGTAAATAATTCTTCGAATATCGGCAGTGAAGTGTACATCATTCTGTTGTGTGCGTGAACAACCTTTGCACGGCTTATAGGGTATCCGTAATGCGCGATGACCTGGGGGGAGGGGACACCTCGCCTGTTGGTGTCCATTGCACATTGCACTCCTTAGCATTGGAGTGTGGAGATACATTTATACACATATGTACTCAAATCGAGCACATAAGCAATACTGACAAATGAAATAGAGGGAAAGAAAGATTTATGTAGCGTGGCAGGTGGGAGCGACTTCAGCTACTGTATTGAGAATGTATCAGGCACCATGGTGGCATGGTTTGACTTTGACAGTAGTCGGTACGAAAAGCCTACATAAGTACATACTGGCATTACTGGCATAGCCAGTGCGTAGTCGTCACTGGGGGAAGCATACCAATCTAGCAAGGATGTCCTGGTTAATTGTTGGTATAATTAGGTATTACTGTCGATGCTCGATGTATATGTTTTGTCAAGTTAGCGGAGAAAATATATTTAGTGCGTGTTTAACTGTTTATTGTTTTTCCAGGTACGCCACTGATTATCCTGACATGAGAATTGCCTTATGCCCATGTGCCCATAAAAGGTTTTATTATTTTATTATTGTTTTTAGTCTTAATTAGGTACTTTATATGAAATTTGGCTGTATTACATTTACATCTCTGACATTTTATTATTTGTTATACATTACTGTCATTAAATATTCAACGCCAACCATTTTAGTTTGAAATCAACGATCTTACACAAATAGTACCTAATTTAAACCATCTCTCAAATCAGGTTATCTCAATATGTATAACAATGACTGAGTCAATCAACTTGACTCTCCACTACTACCTATATTTTTTTTCAATTATCCATAAACTATAATAAGTTGAGTTATCCGGTCTTGCTTCTAGATAATTCATTTAAAAATGATTATTCAAAGTATTCAAACACTGAATGGCGACGAATTTCCTTTTTTGATGACGCTGCCCATTCCAACATTTCCATTATATGTAGGTACCTTCTTTTTTGCTGAGTGGCAGTCTGGCAGTGGCCGGTACTGTTTACAAATATGAGTCAGCGTCTTGAGCGCATTTGCCACGTTTAACAATTTTGCACCAATATCCTGCTCAGAGACTAAATTAAAATATTAAAAAATGGCGTCAAGTGTCTTGACTTGACTCAGTACTGTCCACACATTATCGGTGCTCACAAGAATTTTGGAGTTTTTCGATCCCTACCAACATCCCTACACCATCCTCATTAAAGAAGTACACAGATAGTGACCTTTGAAGCATCAAAAAAACGATGTTTCCTATTACCTCCATGTTAGTAATAGGGTGTCAAAATTTCATCACAATCAAGTTCGTAGTTTCCAAGTTACACGTTAGGATTACAATAATGCATGTAGTATCAAATTATACCACCGATATATGTATAAAATTCAAAGACAAAAAACGGATAAGACTAAGATATCACTAAACTCTTTTTTTCAGCGCAATGTAGAGTACTTTATGAATACAACAAATGTTTGAGTTTTCATCCAGCTCTAGCTTCTTATTGCTCTTCAGGCACCTTAATCTGAAAAAAAATTAAAATTGTCAACTATGACAGGGCTAAGATTCAACTCAATGAATGATGAATTGGCATTCGTTACTAGCCCATTTCAATACTCAATCTATGTTTGATACTTTCTACAGCACATTCCAGTCTATTATCGCAGCTAATACTTCACACAGGTCTTTATTTTTCAACCATTAAACTATGGACCGACTCCAATATTATTCGGAAAATTCCACACAAGGAAGCATTATGGCAATTTTTCAGTAAAAGCAAGCTACAAACCGATTATGAGGCGCACCGTGAATTTTCTAATCACCTATCGCAGCTTTTGATTAAAGCAAAACACGATTTTGAAGGGAAACTCGTTTTGACCACAAATAGGATCAAGTTTTACCGGTACATGCCGTTTACTCTGAACACCAATAAGGTGCCTACCCCTCAAGTCTGTGATTCCAATGGACGTCTAAGTAATAGAGATGCTGAGACTGCTGCAATATTTTCTCGGAACTTCGTTCAAGAGTTTTCTCCATCAACCGACCAGCACTTACCACCGATTGACGACCATCCGCAAACAAATTATGCGACATGGTATTCACACCAGAGGAAGTCCTTCTCTGCTCCAGGGATTGACGGGGTAACTGCGACTTCACTCAAGAGATGTGGCTCAGCGTTGTAGTTACCATTATGCATAATATTGAATCTCAAATTCTTCCTGACGGCTGGTTCAAAGCTTTGGTCACACCCATCTGCAAGAAGGTTGGTAAATTTAATGTCTCCAATTATCGACCAATAAGTCCAATAAGCCTAACCCCCTATCATTGTTAAGGTCGCTGTCTTAGAGTTCTTAGACAAACTTCTCCAGTATGCAATTCATAATAGTATAATCCTTCCAAACCAACACGAATTTTTACGCTCCATCATCACCAATCTCTTGAGATGTTTCTACGACTGAAGTCAATTGAGGTTTTGAATTAAGAAAAAAAAGTACTTTTTTGTCATAAATGGAATGATCACATATAAGTTTTATAACAAAACTGTTTTCGTTTTCTTTATTTTCGCAATAATTCAAAAGTTATATCAAAATAAAAATGGGTTTTTGAATCGAGTACCGAAAATACGCCGACGGCTCCCGAACCCGTGTGACGTCACGATGGCGGTTTTGACCAACGACGTCCTACTCCGATACTAGATTCTAGATTCCCAGCCAATCGCGAAAATACGTACTGCTAAACTGGTAACTAGTGTATATTTGTTGCAACACAGTCGATGAATGAAGTTTGCAGCTCGAGACGAAGTCTGCCATCGATAAAAATATGTTTTTAAATGTTTGAAGTTGAAGTCAGATTACAGATTCCAGTAAGTAAGTACCTAATCAAATATGTTTCGTTGAAAAGATCTCCTCAATCGGAGGATGGCCCAGTGGTAAGAGAGTCGGCTAGTGGATCTCATGGTCTCGGGATCGAAACCTAGACCTTCCAACTTTTTTTTTAATTTTTTTTATCAAAAAATTTATTGATGTGCCTTTTTTGCACTTGTTACGCACATGTTTTCTACGATCAACATAAATATGTGTTTGAATCAAATTTTGTTAGACATATTACTTGCACGGCACAGGGCTAGTTAAATTTTTATGACAATTTAATATTGTTAGGCTTCATTGCCCAAAGTTCAAAAAATCAGTGGAAATGAGGTTTGTCCGTCAATATCAATCGCCATTAATTTTTTTTTAAATGTAATAGTTGGTTAATAAAACAAAATCCCTTCATCCATTCAATTCATTCATTTTTAAGTTTTTTAATGCAAAAAAATAACTCAAACTCGTAATCACATTCTGTTTATCACTTGGTATTATTATTTATTTAACTTTGGGCAAGTAATATGTCTAACAAAATTTGATTCACATATACACATATTTATGTTGATCGTAGGAAAAATGTGCGTAACAAGTGCAAAAAAGCACATCAATAAATTTTTTTATAAAAAAAAAATAAAACAAAAGTTGGAAGGCCGACTCTCTTACTACCGGGCCATCCTCCGATTGAGGAGATCTTTTCACCGAAACATATTTGATTAGGTACTTACTTACTGGAATCTGTAATCTGACTTCAACTTCAAACATTCAAAAACATATTTATTTCGATCGCAGACTTCGTCTCGAGCTGCAAACTTCATTCATCGACTGTGTTGCAACAAATATACACTAGTTACCAGTTTAGCAGTACGTATTTTCGCGATTTGCTGGGAATCTAGAATCTAGTATCGGAGTAGGACGTCGTTGGTCAAAACCGCCATCGTGACGTCACACGGGTTCGGGAGCCGTCGGCGCGTTTTCGGTACTCGATTCAAAAACCCATTTTTAATTTGATATAGCTTTTGAATTATTGCGAAAAAAAAGAAAACAAAATAAAACTTATGTATGATCTTTCCATTTATGACAAAAAAAAAAATTATTCAAAACCTCAATTAGCAAACACCAACGTTCCAGTTGAAATTATTTACCTCGGTTTTCACGCGCATTTGACAAAACACCATACCGTCAACTACTATGGAAACTGGAACGTCTAGGCATATCTGGAAACTTACTCAAGTAGATGCTTGAATGCTTTCTCAGAAGCAGACAGTTTGCGGTCAGATTGGGCAGCTCTCTCTCTCTCTCTCTCTCTCTCTGTCTCTCTCCTATGGCTCCTGTATCTAGCGATATTCTTCAAGGGTCAGTGCTGGGTCACATGCTCTTTCTTTTGTACTCACATGATCTCCCACTTGTCTGCGCATCCATCTGTGCTCTATAAGCTGAAGAACAAACATTTCTGGTGTTCCAGATAGCACTAACCAACTACAATGATCAGAAAACTGCTGTTTGCCCTTACCTCGGTAAAAACAATCCGAAAGTTGAGTATTCAATAGCAGACGTAACGATTGTGTTCATAATCACAACGATCTGGGAGTTATAGTAAGCAATTGTCTCTCCTGGTCCGATCACATTCAAAACATTTCTACCAAAGCAAAGAAGTTGCTCTACTTAATGGAAAAGGCTTTCAATAGATGCGAACCCTCTACTGTCAGTCTGATATGCACAGCATACATCCAACCAATAATGGAGTTTGCAGGTCCTGTTTGGCATCCTATATCTATGCGTGATTGTGATCAGCTGGAACGCATTCAGAGAAGGGCACTAGAATCTCATACGGCAGACAACGGTCAGTGCCAGCGTCCAGACTAAGAACGAAACGAGAAGTATATTAAATATACCAAATTTTGGCCTTCCAACCTTCAGCGACAGACGTACCTACGCGAGGGGACTTCATTACAACGGTCCAAGTCCTGCGTGGCCTTTTTGGTGTGGACCTCTCCGACCTGTTCCCTCTCAACAGAAACCATCTATCCGCAGTCACAACTTGAAGCTAAGCAAACAGTCTTTTCGGACATCTGCTCGCCAACACTTCCTGCCTAACCGCATCTTCGACACTTGGTACGGCCTGCCCGAACTTCAAAAAACATTATGACAACTGGTTACGGTTGCTCGATACTTATCTCTTCCTTTAATTTTATTTTTACTTCTTTCTTTATTTCTCTTAGTTTATATGTATTGTGTTTTACTTTAGTATTTGGAGCTTATAACTTTGCGCAACTCTGTTCACTTTATTAATAATAATAAGAAGAAGGCTGAAACCTATAGTTTCCTACCTCGAAATATACCCCTCCTGATCTCATCGCAAAGTTTGAAGAAAATTCGTTTTAAATCAAATTTTACTGTAACATCTTTTTGATTTTTGGCAATGTTGCGGTCAGCGCTCGAGGTAGTAAACTTGATGGTTTATGCAAACCGGGGTGTTACACTATTCATGTTATCCATAAAATCAGGACTGCAGTATCTGACGCAACATACAGGGTGTTCAAAGAAAAGGTGACCCCCGTCTCTAGGATAGGTACAAAACTGAAGAATAATTGATACGAATTTGTTTTTATACCTGATTCTCATAGAGTGCGCTAGTTACACGGTTCATACCAGGTAGTGTTGAACATAACTTTTTTGAGGTTAGATTTATAAATTAATTTTAGGTGAACTTGAACATCATTCAATTCTACACCAAAACTCTTGGTAAAACACGATACTGTGTACCGTTTTCGGAATATTTTGATTTGAAAATTGTTCAGCAATATCCGATGCGGGTATAAAGTAATGATAAAGCCATTCATTAAACAACAAACCACAAGAAAAATATTATAATAAAGAATAAGGACATAAAATAAAATACAATTAGAGTAAGTGTTCAAAATGTGTCCTCCGTTTTCACGAATACACAAGTCTATCTTTTTTTCTAAAGATTCCATTAATCTTCTAAGCGGTTGGGAATCAGCTATGCGGTTACTAAAGTGACGTTGAATTCTTTCTTCCAGTTCTCGACGCGAATTTACCTCTGTAGCATAGACTCTTTCCTTAAGATACGACCAAAATGTGTAGTCCACAGGATTAAAATCGCATGACCGAGGAGACCAATGAATCACAGCTTCTGCACCTCTACCAATCCACCGATTTAGAAAGTGGTTACTCAACCATCTACGACACCCTCTATTAAAGTGCGGTGGAGCTCCATCGTGCATAAAAAATAGAGATTTTCGCTCGTTCAGAATATCTCGAATAAGCTCATTCAAAATTCCAGGTAGAATGTGATAACCTATTAATTTGTTATCACACCAAGTGTACATTATGGGAATTAAACATACCTTGTCGCGTAACGGTGGACTCGTCCGTAGAATGAATACGTTTTAAAAAATTTAGATTGAGGGCTGTCCTTCCTTGACCTTGATGTAATGTTTGACAAAAATCCCATCTAGCTGCTAGGTCGTCTGGCAGGAGCTCTTGGACTTGTCTGTAATGATACGCATGTAGCTGCTGTTCTTTAAGTATCCTCCAAGTTCAAGTACATGAAGAAGCCGTATTTGTTTGTCTTGCCATATTGCTTATGGCTTATGCTAACCGTGGGATCTTGATCAACTAAATGTAAAATAATATTTTCTTTATTGATGGTTCTTGTTTTTCTTGGCCTACCAGAACCCATGCTTTTGGTCTCACATTCCCAGTTTCTTGACAACGTCGTTCAACAACTCTAAATGTATTTTTACTTGGTAAGTTTCTTCTAGGAAACTTTTCTGCAGAGTAACAGCTGCGCTAGAGTTTCCTAAACACTCGCCTAAGGTTAATAACATGTCGGCGTATTGAACATTTGTGTACATTTTGATTTACAATATCTAATTTTACAAATACCGGTTTCAAAAGTCCAATTATTGTTGTCTTATTGTCATAACTATCAATAGATATCAGTTTTCCATGGCAATCTTAGACAAAATCAAGATATACCGATTAGAATGGATTCTTGTGAAACGTTACAAGAAAGAAAAGCTTTCAATCCATTTTTTTTAAATGTATCCGTTTGATCGATGATATCTCATTCACCTGACAAAAAATGCTTTATTTAAACATTGCATACTAATTAATAATAATAATAATAACTAATAACTTTAACATTACTTCGTACCAGCATTCGTTATTACATCATAATTTTCAAATAAAAATATTCCAAAAACGGTGCACTGTATCGAGTTTTATCAAGAGTACCTTTTTGGTGTAGAAATGAATGATGCTTAAGTTCACCTAAAATTTTTATTTTTGATAAATCTAACCTCAAAAAAGTTATGTTCAACACTACCTGGTATAAACTACACTGTAGTATAAACCGTGTAACTAGCGCCCTCTATGAGATTCAGGTATAAAAACAAATTCATAGGATGTACTAGCTTCCAAAATATATTCTTGTGAAATTTCATTACAATATTGCCAATAGTTTCGGCAAAATCGTAAAAAACATATTTAATTGTTTTTTTCAACGCCCTGTATTTTGATTAAGGATGGCGTTACGAAATTTTTTTACTAAGCATACCCCAATTATTTTTCAGTTTTCTAGTTTCTACTTATCCTAGAGACGGGGTCACCTTTTTTTGGAACACCCTGTATAAAAAATGCTGCATATTGAACATAGATATAACATTCTATAAATCTTGTAATTCACACTTGACGCATTTGAAGAATCAAATTATATTTTAGAAATTTCAATTGTCCCTTTGTAATTTACAATTAAGTATTAGAAATTACATTTGAAGCTTCCGAATATTCAAATGCATATTTGAAACTACAATTGACAAGGCCGTAGCCAGGTACGGGCAGGGGGAGGGGGGCAGCTGCATGGGTAACCACATGCTACGAGTGAAATCAAATTGAAAAATGTAGCTAGGAGTTCTATAACTATAGTCAACAGTTGACAGGATGTAGTTGATTAACCTTGTGTGAGTTCATTATTGTATACGTTGGTTTGATACCCAAAGATTCAGGCATTCTGGAACATGCTGTTAATGCGTTACCCTTAAAGACTATCGACATGGACACATGAATAAATAATATGAAAAGAATAACATCTATCATAAAGGATCATCTTAGTTCGGTTCAGCCAGAACTGCAACTGCCATTAGAACTTACAAGTTCTGCAACATCGCTCCAACTATACCGGTCTGAGTCTCCAAAAGGTTTTTGGAAGCAATCGGTCTTTCTTCTTTGTTTAGATTCCCTTAATATAACTTAGGTATATAAGATTAGGCACATTGGAGCAGCGTTTTGCTGATAAATATTTGTTTGCTTTTGGTTTGATATCGCTACATCATAGTTTAATGTTGAATATGGCATTGATATTAAATCGAAATCACAAGTTTTTTACCAATACCACCTTTTGGACGCTTTCGATAATGAAGCCGAACTATATGGTATAACCTGTGGCGAAACAGAGATGTGACAAGAGAAGACCTCAGGGAACTAGACCTTAAGGGAAGCAGACATATTCTTTTGCACTTTTCCGTATACTCAATAAATTGGTACACAAAAGTTGAGATAAAATTGGAGGTGAATTATTCAAATGGTTTTGCAAAGAACCTCAACATTTTCTGCTAATGTAGAAAATAGCTGTTTTCCATAATAAATGTTTTTGTACCGTGCAGCCTTTGGACTGAACTGTCAACACTTTGAAGAGCAAATGAAAAATGCCTTTCAAATATAAATAACGTCTGCTTCTGGCCCCTGACAAAATCATCTATTACAGACATCAATTTACCCACTTATAAAAATTCTTCATGGAGGTTGACCCCTCAAACCGCTCCTCCTTCGCTTTGCCCTTCATGTTATTAATACTCCTACTCCTGACACCTGTCAGCCCCCCCCCCTAAATGAAATCCTAGCTACGCTCTTGACAATTGATGCATTGGAATTTGAAACTGAGTACCTATTTAAATTACATTTGACCATTGATTAACACATATGATTTGACGCTTTGCAATCCAACGGTTTAAAACTACAAGTGATTAACTGCAAAATTCGCATGACCATAATGAACTATTAGCACATGACCACATGATCTTTTGGATACGCTACTATCGCAAAAGGTCTAGTACCCTAGTACTCATAGTAATAATAAGAGGGATATTAATGGTATTATTACCCGGAGGTCTATTTAGTATGATTTTGGGGAAACATAAACTCGGCAAAACCCATAGGAAGTCTGGCATCGTCGACATGGAGAGAGACCTAGAAAAATCCCCAAGAACCGACGGTTGCTTATCCTCTTTACCTGACATTTGCCTTGTAATGTATACCTAAAAATTCAGAGCAAGACGTATTAACATTAACGTTCGGGAGCGGTATAGGACAGGGTTGTTTCGTTGTTGGCAGTTTATATTCACACACTAATTAATCAGTTTCAAGTTTCAAAGAACATTAGCGCAGTTTATTTTTCATTTTCGTTTTATGCTCAGTTATCGAGTTATCGTTCGCGTATTCAGCTTAACAAATAATAGGTTGCAGGTTGGAAAAAAATTATTAGTTTTGCAGTATCGTCCCTAACAAACTGTTGAAGCGTTGAGTGTCAGTATGACCCAAGAACCGACAAAAAAAATCTTTTCATCGTCTGAAGTTCGGCAAACAAAATGTGAGATGTGCAAATTAGTTTGCTCTGTTCCTCCCGTCAGCACAAAACATCCCGTCAGCGTCAGTGGTGTAGGAGGTAAGAATGACTATAACGTCGCCCAGACTGCAAAACCTCGTATCTGCTCGCAACCAAATTTTACAGGATACAGTTAAAATTGCTTTAATTACCTCCTGAGGACATTTGATGGAGGATTTTTTTAAAGTAAAGCATAATAAGGATAACTTATAGTTTGATTAATGTTTATTAACAAAAAAATTATTCTGACATGTTTATTTGAGAAAACAAATTATATAAGTGTTTGAGAACATAAGCTTATTGAAAAATAACCATATACGTGTTAATGCACGAAAGGTATTTAAGTAACACTGAGCAAAGCAAAAGTATTCCCTAATAAAAATAACTACTGAAAATTAGTTCAGTGAGGTAAACTATCATAAAAATTCCAGAACTGCTTATCGAGCACAGACTTTAACAATTGGAGATGTCTGTATTTTTCGATTTTTATTTTTTGTCGTGTTTTGTAGGCTCGTGTTATTTCGTAAGCTTCGTTTTTAGGCTTCTTAGGAAACTCTTTCCATTCATCACTATAGTCGATTTTGTATTTTATTTCACAAGACGGTAGGTACATCAGACAGTGGATATCATTAACCTTAGGATCTCCAGTTTTGTGACCAGGTCGTATAGTGGAATAGTAATGTATTTTTGAGAAGTCCATGAACTCGTCATAGGACATATATTTCACTCTATATGGATTTGCTGTACGAGCTTCTTGACAGACGGAAATATAATCTGTTGGTAGAAATATGTTTCTATTCTTCAACTTCCTCTCTATCGCACTGTGGACTAAATTTACTTCCATCTGGCTGTGTCCTTTTTCGAAAAATTTTTGGAAAATAGTTATCTTCTTTTCCATCAAAAATTTGAGAAGTGCGTTGGAAATTATACTATTTTTGTTTTGGTATCCACAGCCATCACTGTAGATAATGATTTCCTCTGTCTCTGGTACCCCTTCTATGTATTGTACCAGATAATCAATCAACATTGTTGCGAAATTGCTCGCTTCTAAACCACCTTGGGTCTCATCCCATAAATAGCACATGACATCCCTATTGCCCAGATTATAAATAGTGTAATTGTGTACAGTGAGTTCAGTCTTCCAGTATATTGAACTAGCCTTTAACATGGGACATAGCATAACCGATTGTACGTCGACAGTGATGACAAGAATTTTTCTATTACTATCGTTACAAAGTTTCTTGTCGTGCTCTTTAGAAGATCGTGCCATATCCTTCCTTCGCTGATGATAACTGAAGACTTCACCATCTACATTTCCCAGAGTATGTGAAATACAAATGTCACACTGGTCTTTTCTAGGTCGATACAGCTTTAGGTTCTCCTTCTCCATGGTCTCAAAAAATATTTTTGGTGAGAATGGTTTTTGCTTTTGCGTATCACTATATTTTGCATATTCCCTATAAACATCCATTTTGCTCTGAAACGCCGGTTCCAAATACATCTTTGATGTAGATGATCTGCAATAATGTGATGGCATTTTTTAGGTAACTCCATGAAAAACTTTTTCAAAAGATTCTTTTTCTCAGTAGTAGAATATCTTCTCCTATTCTCCATTGATACATTCTCTTCTGCAATGTGCATTCCAAACTCTTTGCTACTGTACTCTCTCACCGTCCATTCTTTTACTCCTAGTGTCGATAGAAACATTCTCTTGCATACCCTCATTTTTGCGGTTCCTTTTTTCAAATTGTATACCAGAGTCTCACTTCTCCTAGAGTTCTGTATTTTTCTTTTTGCTGGGACTATGTCGACTAAAGAGCCTATGTACGTTCGTTTCATGTCCCAATTGAGATCCTCCCAAAACTTTTTGAACATATCAGTCCTTTCCTCTTCCGTGAACAGTTTACATTTGAATACCTTAGACCGTTTACATTTTTCAGAAGTGCAAGTTAGGCCTAAATTCCGAGGTGCAACATTTCTTATCAAAGCATATTTTCCGTCTTCGCCTTTTTTCAGTCCCTTGTAAGCTTTTCTGTGCATTCTTAGATATCTATTTTTTGCCCTTTCATTCCTAGTAACTTTCTCTGTTGGATGCTCATTGTTCAAGTTATTTTCATCACTCTTTGTACTGGCTGAGTGGTGTTGTCGTTCACTATCTTCGTTTACGCTTCTTGGAGAGCCATCGGTATTATAAGAATAAATATAGCCTAGTTCTTCATGAACCTCGTTAGGTTGTTCAACAGGTACTTGTGCAGGATCAGAACCTAAACTATTCTGGATATGTGTTGTCTCTTCTATAATAAATTTGCAAGTAGTTCTGATGCAGTCTTGTGAAGAGGTTGTTGTCGCTTCGGGAAAACATGTTCTTTGGTCAGGATCAGATACTCCATTATTTTTGATCTGTTTGGATTGTTCTACAGCACGTTCCTCAGTAGGTTCAACGCAACCATGCGGATACATTGTTGTGGCTTCAGAGAAACATATATCTTGATCATTGACGAAATAAGAGCAAATGTTGTCATAATCACTTGCTGGCACTTGGTTTGTTTCGGTTTCCAATACCATTAGTTCCTCTATAATTACATTTTGTTCTACGTTGAAGTCAGGAACATTTCCAATATGCAATACACTCTCAGTGGGCTGGTCATAATTTTTGCAGCTAGAACCATCTTCAGTCTGTGGAGTTGGTAATTTCGGTATATTTTCTAGTGCCTTCAGAACCATTTACTTCCCCCTTGAAGTCACATCTGTAAATAATGTGACATTGAATGTTCCAGACACTAACAGTTTGCTTATTATTTTCCATACTTGTTTTGATTAGATGTTTTTCATAAAGTCAATATTTGCAAAACATAACAACAAAAATTAAGACAATGGTTTGAGATGTATTGAAATTATATCTTGAATATATTAATTAAACTAAAAAACAACGACAAACACAGTGGCAAAAATATGTTGATACGGCAAAACCGCGTATTCGTTGATCGTTATACACATCACGCTACGAACTGCGCGCAAAACCACGTATTTGCTACCTAAAATATAGCTCTACATTAAACCATTAAAATAATTATTTCGCAAGTATTTTCTGACTTCTTATGATAGAATATTGATTGACTACATGCTAAAGTTGTTTAATGAATAAATAACTTACCTGATTTTTGCTATATATGTTCTAATATCGAGAAAAAAAGCTAACAGAACAATGTAAACACAGAATCGCTATCGGTATGCTCGCTCACTGTTGCAAATACGAGGTTATGTTCTGCTTCGTGCGATACGAGGTTGTGACCAGATGAATTACTACCACTTGGAGACGTTTTGTTTCTCATTCGAGTTATTGCACATATGTATGAGATCTTCGCGAAGCCGAATATAGAATAAACTAATTTTTGGGAAAAACTGCAGATACAAGGTTTTGCAGTCCGGACGACGATAAATATTAAGAGAAATAAAACATTATTTACTATTGAATCATAAATACGTTAATCAATGCTTTCAGTCACACTGTAAACAGTTTAATGTGGTAGGTATTCAAATCGTATTGTGCTTTGACAGTGATTTTATCTTTACCATATGAAAAAGACATTCAAAAGTCGCGGCTTTTAATTTGAGACGGTGTTGCTTTTGGTAGATCTGCTACATTAGTAACAAACTTAATATAGGCAATATGCACTCAAGAAACTGGGTAAAAATAGACCACAATTTATCGAAAAACATTTTAAAAAACCCTAAAAAATATGTTTGCCTTATATTGACGGTTTTATTTGGAATAATCCTAACTTTGGAAGGTATAGGTAACGGTAATGCTGAGATAATTTTGAAAATAGTGCATCGGCGGCGGAGTAATTAGCAAGAAACAAAAAAAAAAATACGATATTCCTCAAACTTTGTTTTAAAGCCTTTCAGGGGATCATTTTCTACTTTTTCTTGCGTGGGGCTGACATTGGGGTGGTTGGGTGCAGATGTCTGGTTGTAAAAAAAATGTATTCAACTTGATTGACTGGTACTTCCCACACATTCTGATGATACCAGTTTTATTATTTTCCCACAGCATGAAACTATACTCTAGACAAACCCCCGCTCCCGAACCACCCCAATTTCACCCCCAACCAAACAATTTTTTTAAATGATCAGGAACCCCTGAAACGTCCAAAACAAAGTTTGAGGTGTTTTTTATATCTTGAGTTTTTTATTATTGCCGCGCCGCCACTCCAATTTCTAAAAACCATACGCGCTTTCCATACTCCTCACGGCAATAAATCTGTGTCAAAATGGCATTAAAGTCAATTCAAATGTTTCCATGTACACAATACAGAACGATCCAATAAAGTATACATATTTTGTATGCATCAGAAAGTTTTAAGTCCCTTGGTTTCTGTAATGGGCAAGGCAATGTTAGGATGGACCTAAAAAAAGTGTATTATGCCGCTAGGTCTTTCTTTCACAGGTCAATGGGCAGCCTATTAGGAATTCAAAACAATTCTCTTTTACAACACCCCACCCCTTAATCACCCCAATTCCACTCCCACCCAAAAAAAAGAAAATGATCAGGAACCCCTAAGACGCCTAAAAACGAAGTTTGAGCTGTTTTCATATTTTTAGTTATTTTAATATTGCTGCGCCGCCACTGAGACGATTTCGAAAAATGAGACGCGGTTTCCATCCTCGCCACAGTAATAATGCTCTGCCGAAATTTCATCAACATCAATTCAGTAATTTCCACATTATAAAATTCAGAACGATCTAAAAGCAATACTCCTATGTATATGTTACGCCCAAAGGTTACGCCGAATCTGCGTAATTGCCGATTTATTCAGCAATTTTTTGCAGAATTCATGAAATAGGCAGCAGTGTTGCACATTTCATGTAATGGGCAATTCTGTAATTTTATTTTGCCTATTTCAAGGAATAAGCAGAAGCTTAGCTATTAGCCTCAGCAACCAGTTAAAACCGGTATATCGAGTTACAAACATGTTTTGTACAGAACTTTTTGTTTCTTCCAGAAGAACGAGTCGTAAAAAAATTATTTAATAAAATATAAAAGCCTATAGATTTCAAAATTTTATTAAAAAAAATAAAAAATATGTATTTTTACTTCCCACACCGATAGTTGAGGGGAGTATTGTGAACGCGAAAATTTTCGATTTTGAGATAATACGCTTTTTGGGCGTTTTATGATGTGTAACGAAAATCCACGTCACTCATTTCCGTCGGTCTGTCTATCGCGTTTTTCTACCCTCGTAATCTCAGTAACCGGATTGTGATGAAATTTGGGCAGCGGTATGCTGTGGGGTCGTAGTAGGTAATGTTTCTATAATTTTGAAAATCGGTGCATAGGCGGCGGAGTAATTAGCAAAAAACAAAAAATATTAAATATTGCTTCGTTTTTGGGCGTTTTAGGGGTCCCTGATCATTTTCTACTTTTTTTTTGGGCGGGGGTGAAATTGGGGTGACATGTGAAGGCGACATAAATCACTTTTTTAGGTCCATCCGAACATTGCCGTGCCTATTACAGAAAGCAAGGGACTTTAATTTTTTCTGATGTAAACATACGAGAGTATTGCTTTAGATCGTTGTAACGAGGAAACTGTTGAATTAATTTTAATGAAATTTTGAACCAGCATTACTACCATGGCGAAGATGGAAAACGCGTATGGTTTTAATAAATCGTGCTAGTGGCGGCGCAGAAATAATAAAAACACTAAAAATATAAAAACAGCTCAAACTTCGTTTTTAAGCGTTTTAGAGGTTCCTGATCATTTTCTGCGTTTTTTTGGGTGGGGGCGAAATTGGGGTGGTTGGGGGTTGAAAAATTAAAAAATTTCTTGTACTCATAATAGGCTGTCCACTAACCTGTGAAGGAAGATATAGCGACACAAATCACCTTTTTAGGTCTATCCGAACATTGCCTAGCCTATTACGGAAACTAAGAATTTTCTGTATACTATACGAGAATTTATTGGTTTAAATCGTTTTGTATTTTGTAACGTGGACACTATTAAATTGATTGTAATGAAATTTTGTCACTGTATATTGTTACCGTGGTGAGAATGGAAAACATGTATGTTTGTTAAAAATCGTGTCAGTGGCAGCGTAGCAATAATCAAAGAACGAAAAGTATGAAAACAACTCAAATTCGGTTTTTAGGTGTTTTAGAGGTTCCTGATCATTTCCTACCAGTTTTTTGGGTGGGGTGAAAGTGAGGTGCTTGGGGGGTGGGGGGTTGTAAAACTGAGAAGTTTGTAGTATCGATAATAGACTGTCCATTGACCTGTGAAGGAAATACCTAGCAGCATAAGACAATTTTAGGGGGGGGGCTGGTGATTATTTGGTTGCAAGGGATCTTAGACTAAAGCTTCATGCTATGGGAAAATAATAAACTGGTATCAGCGTAATGTGTGGGAAGTACTGAGTCAATCAACTTGACTTCATTTTTTCTATACATATATAGGCATTACACTTTTATATATATAAACTATATGTTTTTATCAATATTTTCACCATTCATTATTGCTTGCAATACAGGGTGGGCCAATAGTGTGTGGATGGAAGATTGTGGGCTTACTCAAATATATTTTAGAAACCTGTCACTTGATCATGGTAGACAACCTTGAGGGATATTACATAAAAATAATTTCACTCAAATTTTGACGTTTATACAGGATGATTCATATCAAACTTACATTTTTTATAATGGAACCCCCTACATATTATTGCATGTTTGGATTCCTTGGTCAATTCTAGTGTGACTTTATGTATTATACATGGAACTTTAAACAAATTGTTTTAGATGCAAATCACCATTTTTGGTATAAGTAGGTATATCAGAAAAAAATTGAATATCGCAGGGGTTATGCTTATAAAACCTAGAGGGCCATGATTTTGTGGTATGATTAAGTGTGAAACGCGTCACCTTAAATCAGACTGATAAGCTTGAATTCTTTTTATAGTTGGCAAAATCAGTAGATTAATAAGGGAAACTTCAATCACAGATAACCTGATTTTTTCAAATGGGAATGCATATTTTGGTTTATAGAATCAAATGTAAAATTTGATTACCTTTCTAATGATATGGATTCTCGATATCAACCTTCTTTTTTTCATTTTATTTCAAATTTTCAGTAAAATCAGTGTTTTTCAATTTGCCTGCGTGCAAGCAACCTAGCAGGCCATGAAGAATAAAGAAAAGCCCGTTAATAAGCAAGAAACCAACTAACTTAGTAGGAAGATGCAAACGAACTAGAGTAGCGAGGCAAGATCATGAAAATTCCTTACAACACATCAGCTCTAACTGGATACAACAGCGGCAATATATCTAATACAATGAGAAGCTGGGGTATGAGAGAAGTGTTTGTTTTTCACAGCCTACCAGTTATTGAGGTCTACTAGAGCTTGACAACTTTTCAAGCAATTAAAGATTTTTGAACAAAAGGAAAACTCCAGCAATTTTTGCTTGCAGTCTTACATCTTTAGAATGAAATTTCATATTTAATGGGATAAAAAAATTAGTCATGTCCGGTTAGTTAGGTCAAACGTGAAGTTATCTCTAACTGGAGCATTCTGAACATCTATTGAAATGATTGCTAGATTTTTTTAATTACGCTGTTGTAATTGTGTTTATTCCTTGTAGTTTTCTAGAAACTAAATTATATTTTACAATTCAAACAGACTGCAATTCAAGTTTCATTTTCCGCGTCACTGCTAATAAGTAGAAGAACCTACTGAAGAATTTGAAGGGTTCCAGTCAGAGGTATCATTACTTTTGACTTACGCAAATAGCTACTCTTTTATGGCATTAAATGTGAAAACTTATTCTACTGCCAGCAACAATCACTAGTAGTTTTCCTTTGATTAAATATTTTTTTACTAACTTTGGAAATTGGCTAATAGCTAGTAGGCTGTGAAAAATGAGCGTTCTTGTTACCGCTATTTTGTTTCTGGTTAGAGCTAATATGTTGTAAGGAACTTTCATAATATTGCCTCGTTACTCCAGTTAGTTTGCATCTTTCTATCAAGTTACGTGGTTTCTTCCATAGTTACGGGCTTTTGTTTATTTTTCATGGCCTGCTAGGCTAGGAAAATTGAAGAACACCGATTTGACTGAAAATTTGAAATAAAATGAAAACCAAAAAAGATTGATATTGAGAATGCTATCTCGTTAGAAAGGTAATCGAATTTTATATTTGATTCTTCAAACTAAAATATACATTCCTGACGTGTACTGGGTGATGACAATCACAACGCCCGTAATCTTTCACAACTTTATTAATTCCACCCCCGATTACAATACAAAGTATGTGAGTATCAATTCATTATATCGCTCTAAGGTCAACACCCCCAATGCTTCTAACCGTCGGAACAGCTGACTGCGTGCTACTCTCGGGGTTGTCGCTACCGCACAGCTGACTGGTTCCACTGTTGCCAACGTTGCCACATTGCGGACACGACACTCCTCCCCCCTCGCTCAGACTACCGATGGTGACATCGAAGTCTTCTAGCCGCCTTGGTGGTCTTCGTATTCTCTGCGGTCTGTTTTGCTCTGGTTGACTCGCGTTGCGCCATGGGCGTTACTACTGGCGAGTTCCTAGGCTCTTCCATGTGTGTAGTCCCTCTGGCCGGCTCTGGCGTCTCAGTTGTCCCCTGATCCTCAATGTTTGATCGTGGACGCAATTGGTCTGTATGCCTGCGAATCACTCGTCCATCTGGTGTTGAAACTCTGTAGCTTATAGGCCCTGTTGGCTCTACGACAGTTGCTGGGATCCATTTTGACCCTGGTGTAAATGCAGGCGCATAGACACTCTCATTCTCCTCAAAACTTCTAGGTGCCTCTGTAGGTAGTGTCCTGAGTTGTTTATTTACCATATCCTTTGTAAAGTCTGGTTTGACTTGATCCAATAATGTATTTAGTCTCCTGCCCATCAGGATTTCCGCTGGTGCCCTTCCTGTTGTACAGTGTGGTGTATTATGTTGAGTGAGGAGGTACCTTGCCAGGTTAATGTTAAGATCTCCTGAACACAGTTTCTTCAATGCTGTCTTGAAGTTTTGCACCATGCGCTCAGCTTGGCCATTACTTCTGGGGTGATATGGTGCTATCAGCACTGAACGTATAGCATTCCTCTCCAAGAATTGTTTAAACTCTGTAGAGGCAAATGCAGTTCCATTATCTGACACAATAACCTCTGGTATGCCATGTGTTGCGAACAGCTCTCTTAGCACTGCTATAGTTGCTTTTGTCGATGTACTTGGTACCTTCCTTACCTCCAGCCATTTGGAGTAGGCATCTACCACAATAAGGAAATAGTTATTGTCCATAGGGCCTGCAAAATCTAAGTGCAGACGTGTCCATGGGGCCCGTGCCCACTCCCAGGGATGTGTTGGTACCTTCCTTGGCATATTCCTGGTCTCCTGACACGTTTCACAACCTTTGACCTTTTCTTCAATCTGCTCATCCAGCTTTGGCCACCAGGCATAGCTTCTGGCTATTGCTTTCATCTTCACCACCCCTGGGTGTCCTTCATGTAACAGATTCATTACCCTTTTCCTCCCCCCTGGTGGGATTATTACCCTAGATCCCCACAATAGGCAATCTTGGTATACTGATATCTCATTTTTCCTTCTCAAATATGGCTGAAACTGTTCTGGAAAACCATTTGTTTCTTCAGGCCAACCCCTTCTTGTCCATTGTAGTACTTTAGACATAACTGGGTCTCTCACTGTTTCCTGTGCAATCTCTTTCGCTGAAAGGATCTGTTCTGGTACATTTTCTATCATGAGCACATCTGCCACTGATGTTAGCCCTCTTTCTTGACTCTTAAGAGGGAGTCTACTTAAAGCATCTGCATTACTAATTTTATTTCCTGGTACATGTCTCAGATCATAATCATAGGCATTCAGTATAATAGACCAACGTAACATTCTGGGAGATATGATATCTGGCGAAGCAATGTGATTTCTTAATATGCCAAGTAATGGTTTATGATCTGTTTCTATTATTACCCGACGACCATAGATATAGTCATGAAATTTCTTCACACCTCCTACAACAGCTAGTGCTTCTCGATCTATTTGAGCAAAATTCCTTTCTGCACTAGACAAAGTTCGACTGTGATAAGCTACTGGTCCATATAATCCATTTTCATCTGGCTGACTGAGCACACAACCAACTCCATATGGACTGGCATCACATGTTAATTTTAATTCATTCTTCTCATCATAATGCCTTAATACTGGTGCCTTTGTTAAAGCATGTTTGATGTTATCAAATGCATATTGTTGTTCTTTGCCCCATTTCCATGGAACACCTTTATGTAACAGAACATGCAATGGTTCTGCCATGGATGCTTTCTGTTTCAGGAATATATGATAGAAATTCACCAAACCTAAGAACGCTTGAAGCTCAGTCTTATTTGTTGGGGTAGGCGCTTCATAAATAGCTTTGACCTTTTCCTGTGTAGGTTTCAAACCCTCTGCGCTGATTTCAAACCCTAAAAATGTTATGTGTTTTGTGTAAAAAACGCATTTATCTTTCCTGAGATGTAAGCCATCCTCTCTGAAACGATCTAATACTTTCACTATCTTTTCTTGCAGGTCTTCATCAGATTCACCTACAATCAAAATATCATCATAATATGGTGATACCCCTGGTATGCCCTCTAACCGATTTTCAATAAATTTTTGGAAAATTTTGGGGGGCTATTGATACCCCGAACTGTAATCTGTTGCATTTAAAAGCCCCTCTATGTGTTATAATAGTTTGAGCCTCTGCTGCTTGGGCATCCACTGTTAACTGAAGGTATGCCCGTTGCATATCCAGTTTTGCAAAAACTTTCCCTCCAGCTAAAATTCCTAAAATATGCTGAACCGATGGTACCGGGTATGGGTCAGCCCTTAGGACTTTATTTAAAGTTATTCGATAGTCTCCACATAACCTCACTTCATTATTGTCCTTAACAACTACTACGACCGGTGTACTCCATCTGGGGTGTGACACTGGTTCTAAAACACCTTGGCTAATTAAGCGATCAAGTTCTTTCTCAACACGTTCCTTGAGTGCAAATGGTACCCGACGTGATTTAAACATGATTGGCTGCACATTTGAGTCCAGATTAAATGACACTGGTGGTCCCTTGTAAGTCCCTAAATCCTCACTGAAAAATCAGAGTATTTTCCCACATAGTCTATTGTACTAACATTCATGACATTGTCCACTGCAGTTATAGACAGTCCTAATTTCTCAAACCAATTCCTGCCAAGCAAACTGGCCCTGTTAGCTGCTACTATAATTAATGGTAACATAGCCTTTCGCTTACCTCTAGTAACTTCAATGTTGCACTGACCTACTGTTTCTATGATTCCATTCTGATAGTCTCTCAAGATAGGTGTCTCTGCAACTATTCTCGGTGGGTTGCCCGAAAATATTTCTTGGAAGGTATCCATCCCCATTACTGTGTTGGCTGCTCCGGAGTCCACTTCCATCACAACCACCTTATTGTTTATTCGCACTGACACTGTAAATTTTCCCTTATTGTCTCTTGTGACACTGTTTATTGGTAAGTCACTATCACCTACACACTGTGTGACTTCTGATTCTCCCTGGGCATTAACATTACCCTGCCTCATGGGCTGCTTGTTTTGTCGTTTCTTTGCAAAACATGCTCTCTGTATATGCCCTTTCTTCTGGCAATACCTACATTCCACGTCCTTAAACCCACAGTTGTCGGCTGTATGGTTTCCCTCACACCGGAAACACTTAGCTTTTACCGGTCCCCCTTGCCCTTGTCTGTCAGCTGACCGTGAAAAACTCTGAGGATTACCCCGGATCACCTGAACCTCACTTAGCGTGGGTGCCGGAGTTACCGCCGAGTCACTATCCTCGCCCCGGAGCACCGAGACACTTTTCGCCGCCGCTTCGTGTGCGAGGCACGCTTTTTGCACTTTTTGAAATGTTATATTGGATTCCGATAACAATCGTCGCTGCAACCCATCGTCTAGCACTCCGCACACTACCCGGTCCCTTATCATCTCTTCTAGATTGGACTCGAACCCACAATTTTCCGCCAGGCGTCGTAGTTCTTTGATAAAATCGGATATACTTTCCCCCGATTGTTGATTTCGTCTGTAAAACTTAAAACGATATACTATCTGCGACGTTTTTGGTGTGAAATGTTCAGTTAGCAACTTTACTAGATCGTTGTACGGTACACTTGCGACACGTGCAGGTGCAGCTAGCGTTTTTAGAATGTCGTATGTAGCTGGTCCACAAATGCTCAAAAACGTAGCTTTCTTCTTCTCGTCGCCGGTGATGCCGTTGGCGGTAAAGAAAAACTCCACTCTTTCCTATGTAGGCTTCCCATTTTGCGGTCTGGTTCACGTCGAATGGTTCGATGTTCCCTACGGTCGCCATGATGGTTTCCCTTTTGTCTTTTGTTGGATTACTCTTTATGTTCTTTCCCGTGTAGGTTACTGGTTACAGGAATCTTCGAGATCCCATCCTCGTCGCCAAAACGTGACGTGTACTGGGTGATGACAATCACAACGCCCGTAATCTTTCACAACTTTATTAATTCCACCCCCGATTACAATACAAAGTATGTGAGTATCAATTCATTATATCGCTCTAAGGTCAACACCCCCAATGCTTCTAACCGTCGGAACAGCTGACTGCGTGCTACTCTCGGGGTTGTCGCTACCGCATAGCTGACTGGTTCCACTGTTGCCAACGTTGCCACATTGCGGACACGACAATTCCAATTCAAAAAAATCAAGTTATCCCTCAGGTATAATCACAATCCCTGATTGGAGTTTCCTTAGTTAATCTACTGATTTCTCAAAGTACAAAAATAATTCAAATTTAGCCGTCTGACCTAAGGTGACGCATTTCATCCTTAATAGTTGTACTGCAAAGTCACAGCCTTCTAAGTTTTATAATCGCTGCGATATTCAATTTTTTTATGAAACCTACTTTTTTTACTTCCCACACCCATAGGTGAGGGGAGTATTGTGATCGCGAAAATTTTCGATTTCCAGATAATACGTTTTTTGGGCGTTTCATGATGTCTACATAACGAAAATCCACGTCACTCATTTCCGTCGGTCTGTCGGTCGGTCTGTCGGTCTGTCTGTCTGTCTGTCTGTTGGCGTTTTTCTAACGTCGTAATCTCAGTAACCGCTACTACGATTGTGATGAAATTTGGGTAGCGATATGTTGTGGGGTCGTAGTAGGTAATGTTCGTATAATTTTGGAAATAGTTATACGGGGAGCGAAGTAAATAGCAAAAAACAAAAATTTTCAAATATTCTTCAAATTTCGTTTTTAGGCGTTTTAGGGGTTCCTGATCATTTTCTACTTTTTTTTGGGTGTGGGTGAATTTGGGGTGGTTGGGGGGTGGGGGGTTGTAAAATTGAAAAATTTGTTGCTGTCATAATAGACTGTCCACTGACCTGTGAAGGAAGACCTGGCGACATAAATAACTTTTTTAGGTCTATCCGAACATTGTCTATTACAGAAAGCAAAGGACTTAGAATTTTTTCTGGTGTAAACATACGAGAGTATTGCGAGGAAACTGCTGAATTGATTTTAATGAAATTTTGAAACAGCATTACTACCATGGCGAAGATGGAAAGCGCGTATGGTTTTGATAAATCGTGCCACTGGCGGCGCAGAAATAATAAAAAAACTAAAAATATAAAAACAGCTCAAACTTCGTTTTTAAGTGTTTTAGAGGTTCCTGATCATTTTCTGCGTTTTTTTGGGTGGGGGTGAAATTGGAGTGGTTGGGGGGTTGGGGGTTGAAAAATTAAAAAATTTCTTGTACTCATAATAGGCTGTCCACTAACCTGTGAAGGAAGATCTAGCGACACAAATCACCTTTTTAGGTCCATCCAAACATTGCCTAGCCTTTTACGGAAACTAAGGGACTTAGAATTTTCTGTATACTATACGAGAATGTATTAATTGGTTTAAATCGTTTTGTATTTTGTAACGTGGACACTATTAAATTGATTCTAATGAAATTTTGACACAGTATATTGTTACCGTGGTGAGAATGGAAAACGCGTATGTTTGTTAAAAATCTTGTCAGTGGCAGCGTAGCAATAATCAAAGAACGCGACAAGTATGAAAGCAACTCAAATTCAGTTTGTAGATGTTTTAGTGGTTCTTGATCATTTCCTACCAGTTTTTTGGGTGGGGGTGAAAGTGAGGTGGTTGGGGGGTGGGGGGTTGTAAAGCTGAAAAATTTGTTGTACTCATAATAGGCTGTCTACTCTTACAGAAAGCAAAGGACTTAGAATTTTTTCTGATGTAAACATACGAGAGTATTGCTTTAGATCGTTGTAACAAGGAAACTGTTGAATTGATTTTAATGAAATTTTGAACCAGTATTACTACAATGGAGAAGATGGAAAACGCGTATGGTTTCGATAAATCATGCCAGTGGCGGCGCAGAAATAATAAAAAAACTAAAAATATAAAAACAGCTCAAACTTCGTTTTTAAGCGTTTTAGAGGTTCCTGATCATTTTCTGCGTTTTTTTGGGTGCGGGTGAAATTAGGGTGGTTGGGGGGTTGGGGGTTAAAAAATTTCTTGTACTCATAATAGGCTGTCCATTAACCTGTGATGGAAGATCTAGCGATACAAATCACCTTTTTAGGTCCATCCAAACATTGCCTAGCCTATTACGGAAACTAAGGGACTTAGAATTTTCTGTATACTATACGACAATTTATTGGTTTAAATCGTTTTGTATTTTGTAACGTGGACACTATTAAATTGATTCTAATTAAATTTTGACACAGTATATTGTTACCGCGGTGAGAATGGAAAACGCATATGTTTGTTAAAAATCGTGTCAGTGGCTGCGTAGCAATAATCAAAGAACGAAAAGTATGAAAACAACTCAAATTCGGTTTTTAGATGTTTTAGGGGTTCCTGATCATTTTCTACCGGTTTTTTGGGTGGCGGTGAGAGTGAGGTGGTTGAGGGGTGGGGGGTTGTAAAACTGAGAAGTTTGTAGTACCGATAATAGGCTGTCCATTGACCTGCGAAGGAAAGACCTAGCGGCATAAGAAAATTTTAGGGGGGGGCTGGCGATTATTTGGTTGTAAAGCTTCATGCTATGGAAAAATAAAATAAACTGGTATCAGCGTAATGTGTGGGAAGTACTGAGTCAATCAACTTGACTTCATTTTTTATAACTGAGCAGACCGCGCAGGCAGGGCCTAAATACCAAGGTACCTACCACGGCTGCTGTGAAAGGGTTATGTTAGGGGAAGTTTGTTAACGCGAGATTTGAATGGGTTAATACCCGCAGGCCCAATAAACACATATTCTGGCAGTCTATTCCAAGCCTTGGACACCCTGGGAATAAATGTGCGGTTGTACCGCTCAGTTCTTGATGTATGAAGAACGACCGTCTTAGGATGAGATGCAGCGGTCGCACGGGTACATCTGATAGGAGCAGTGAGCGGCGGAACGACAGAGGATAGCTCAGAGGAGCAGATTCCGTTGGAATATCGGTAGAAGAGTGAAAGGTCACCAACAACACGCCGGTGAGAAAGTGAGTGAAGGTGGCGCGTTAAGGCCGGATCGCCGATTAGTCGAATTGCCCTTCTCTGCACGGCATCTAGTATAGACAGGGTAGTGGGGGCAGCAGCTCCCCAGACATGAGAGCAATACTCCAGGCAAGGTCTTATCTGGGCTTTATATAGTATGAGGAGGTTACATGGTGAGAAATACTTTCTGGCTCTAAATAGGTACCCAAGCTTTTTACCAGCAGCTGTTGCAATTGACGCGACGTGTTAGTGCCAGACCAGATTTTTTGTAATGTTGACTCCTAACAGCTTGAATGAGTGACTCCTTGGCAGAGCCTGGTTGTTCATTAGAACCTGGTGTTGACTTGGGCACTTCTTGTTTGATAGCGTACAATACTGGGTTTTGGAGACATTAAATTTAACCATATTCTTAAGCCCCCAATGGTAATGGTATCGAGATCCTTTGAAAGTGAAGCTGCCACTGCCAGTCGTCTGCGTTCCACCTCGACCACAGAGATCGGTCTATTGCTCATGATGCCTGCATGCAGCGTACTGTCATCCCAAAACTGTGGATTGGGTTTGTAGTGCTAGAGAGTAGATCATTGATATGTAGAATAATAAGTAGAAACAATGTCGGAGCCAATACCGATCCCTGCGGAACCCCGGCATTGATGCTATGGAAAGAAGAGGAAAAGCCGTCTACCACGACAGAGATTTTCCGACCTGAGAGGAAGTCTGCGAGCCAACCGCAGAGCTTAACAGGGAGCCCATAAGACGGGAGCTTGTTTAGGGAGAGCTGCATGCCACACATACTTATACCAAAAATGTGATTTGCGTCTAAACGGTTCGTTTAAAGTTCCATATATGATACATAAGGTCACACTAGAATTCGCCGAGGAATCCAAATAAGCAATAATATACAGGGTGGGCCAATAGTGCGTGGACGGAGGATTGTGGGCTTACTGAAAAATATTTCAAAAATCTGTCACCTGATCGTGGTAGGGACCCTTGAGGGCTATAACGTAAAAATATTTTCACTTAAATTTTGACGTTTATACAGGGTGATTCATATCAAAGTACATTTTTTTAATGGAACCCCCTATATATTAATTGAATATTTGAATTCCTTGGTCAATTCTAGTGTGACTTTATGTATCACACATCGAACTTTAAATGAACCCTTTAGACGCAAATCACCATTTTTGGTATAAGTAGGTATCAGAAAAAAATTGAATATCGCAGCGATTATAAAACTTAGAAGGCCGTGCCTTTGCGGTGCGACTAAACAAGCAATGCGTCACCTTAGGTCAGACGGCTAAAATTGAATTCTTTTTGTACTTGGAGAAATCAGTAGATTAATTAAGGAAACTTCAATCACAAATAACTGAAATAACTTGATTTTTTCAAATGGGAATGCCTATTTTGGTTTAAAGAATCAAATGTAAGATTTGATTACCTTTCTAATGATATAGCATTCTCGATATCAATCTTTTTTAGTTTTCATTTTATTTCAAATTTTCAGTCAAATAGAAGTTTTTAAATTTTGCTGCATGCAAGCAACCTAGCAGGCCATGAAAAATAAACAAAAGCTCGTTAATATGGAAGAAACCAGCTAACTTAGTAGAAAGATGCAAACTAACTGGAGCAACGAGGCAAGATTATGAAAATTCCTTACAACATATTAGCTCTAACCAGAAACAATAGTGGTAACAAGAACGCTCATTTTTCACAGCCTACTAGCTATTAGCCAACCCACATAACAAAAGTATATACAATGTACATACAGTGGATATCAAATCAATGGATATGTATATCCACAAATGGAGCAGCAAGAATGTCCAATGGATGTCAAATAGACATCAAAAAAATATACATTGCATGTACGTTTGTCGCGAACTTTCACATCCATGGCATGTCCATAGAATGTACATATGGGCGTCTAATGTACATGCATATTATATACATGGTACATACAATGGATATATACACATCCATGGTATATTCATTAAATGTACATTCATGTACTTTTAATGCACATGCAGTGTATGAAAGTTCAATGTAGAGGCAGTAAGATAAACAAACTTTATGCTTTCATTATGTATTGTTATTAATTCAATTTCTAATTACAATAATAATGCTTGGCAAAATCGATTACTGTGATTGTCATCTCTTTTCTGTTGAATGGCATGTCTAAAATCACAAAGAAATCAAGGTTATAAAATTTTGTAGGTGGTTTGTTCCGCTTATGACTTACCGTCAAACGCTGGATGTTAGTGTTAACAGTAGTAAGAAGATAAGTAACATTGCACAATATTTCACTCGATCAGGTAATCAGGCACAACCAGCACCAGCACACACGCGAAGGATGCGAACGAGTCGTACGTCGGAATGACTAGAAATCAGCAATGGCGGCACTAGTTGTACTTCGCGCAGGCGTAAACTACTAGATGTATATATGATACATAGACCAACATCTTATGTATATTCACATATGGATATACCTACGTGAACATACATAGTATATTACACTAGTGTATATCATTTTTCATATGTACATTTAACGTCCTATGAATATTCAAAATATACATGTTCAAACTGGAATATCTAATGTACGTTCTATGGATGTACATATCCATATAGTGTTATGTGGGAATTTCCAAAGTCAGTAAAAAAATATTTAATCAAAGGAAAATTACTACTGATTGTTGTTGGCAGTAGAATATCTATGTCTTCTGAATTGAACTTTGACATTTAATGCTATGAAAAATAGCCATTTCCTTAAGTCAAAAGTAATAATACCTCTGACTGGAACCCTTCAAATGCTTCAGTAGGTACTTCTACTTATTAGCAAAATCGCGGAAAGTGAAACTTGATTTGCAGTCTGTTTGAATTGTAAAAGATAATTTAGTTTGCAGAAAACTACATGAAATAAACACAGTTACAACATAGCGTAATTAAAAAATTCTAGTATTATTTCGATAGATGTTCAGAATGCTCCAGTTGGAGATATCTTCACTTTTGACTTAACTAAACGGAAATGACTAATTTTTTCATCCCATTAAATGTGAAATTTCATTCTAAAGATGTTAGACTGTAAGCAAAAATCACTGGTAGTTTTCCTTTTGATTCAAAGGTTGTTAAGCTCCAATAATAATAAACCCAAATCCGGGGGCCCCCCATCAGGGGACCCCGAACAGCAACCGGGTGGCCTCTCACCAGAGGACCCCGATAGAACCCTCACTGGCGAAGAGCAAGTGAGAGATATTTCAAGGGAACTCGCCAAGAGGGTGGGTACCTTGAATCTGAAGAAAAAGGGTAGGACGGGAGCGCAGAAGAAGCGGGCCCGGAGGCTAAGGCTGGCGCAGGAGGGGCAGGGCTCCGGAAGTCGAGATGCCTCTTCGGGGGCATCTGCTTCGGGGGGCGCTGCGGCTTCTGTGCGGGCTAGGGCGCCTTCGGGTGTTGCAGCTGCGGCTTCGGCGGGGCCTAGCATTGCTGGGAAACGTCCGAGGTCGGCGGGTGTGACACCGGAGGGTGCCTCATCGCGGAAGAGAGCTCGCACTTCCGCTCACGTTAGCTACGCTAGAGTGGCGCAAACCGGGCACAGGGTAGTATTCGTTCCCGAGTGCTCAGTTGGTGGAGACGCAAGTCTTCAGCATCCAGGAGTCAGTGAGCGGACTGATGGACGGGCTCCCACTTGAAGGGGCCCTTCCAAGGTTCGCTGACTGCTACTTCTCGAGGGGGGCGGCCATCTTTGTTTGCGAGAACGAGTTCTCGCAGACGTGGCTGCAGGCTCAGGTTGGCAACCTGAGGCCCTGGGAAGGAGCACGACTCAGGGGTGATGCGATTTGAGGACCTGCCCGTCTTCAGGAGGGTGATGGCTTGGTTCCCGGGCCCTCACGTGAAAGAGGACATCCTCCTGAGGAGGTTAGACAGGCAAAATCCTGGGATACACCCCAGCTCGTGGAGGGTGATGGAGGTCAAGATGGAGCCGAAAGGCGTACGTCTGGTCCTCAGCGTTGACTCAATTAGCTGGGGCGTAATCGAAGGCAGGGGGCTGCGGCTCTACTGCGGAGCGAGCTCAGCAGTGTTTACTCTGCTGGGCAAGAATAAAGAGCAACGCGGGACTGCTGCTGCCGGCGGTGATCAGGGCCCAGGCGAGAGCCAGGAGCCTAGGGACCAAGGGCAGCTGGCACCTGGGGAGGCTGTTGTTGCTGCTCGGGCTCCTCCAAGGGGGACCGAGCGGCAGGAACAGACTCCTCAGGAGTCTCCGGAGTTGGTTAGGGATGTGCCCACACCAGGAACTAGTGGGCCACAGAGCAGCACACCAGTGAGTGAGGGGCAGCTACTAGATAGTGACTCCGACTCAGCACTGGAGGGAGCCAGGATGCTGTGGCAGACGGATCAACGCCACAGTCACAGCGAGGGTAGCGGCAACGAACGGGGCCCCACCGTGGGGAACTAGACGTTGGTTCGCTACAAACACACGAGGGTGGACTGCCAAAAATAAAAAATGGTGAGTGACATTTCTTTCATTCAAATTAATTTGCAGCATTGCATAGCGGCTTCTAGGGTTCTTACTCAGACGATCACTAGGGGTCGCTATGACATAGCTCTTATTCAGGAACCCTGGATAAGGAATGGCATTATTAGCGGGCTTAACATTCCAGGGTATACCATTTTTAGTAGCGCTCCGGAGACAAAGCCTAGAGTGTGCATATTATGTAATAATATGAATGCATGGCAACTAATGGACTTTACAACTAGGGACATGGTTGCGGTGGTGATTCGCCTTAGAGAACAAGGCATCGAAAGAAGTTTAGTGGTATGCTCAGCGTACTTACCGTATGATTCAGGAGATCCTCCTCCCTCAAAAGAGATGGAGGACCTTGTGTCTCATTGTCGGGATAATAATCTCGAGCTTATCGTGGGGTGTGATAGCAATGCCCATCACACCCTATGGGGTAGCTCTAACACTAATAGACGTGGTGAAGAGCTGATGGAATTTCTAGGGACGTCGAACCTAGAGGTTCTGAATGTTGGTGACACTCCTACCTTCTCAAACAATGTGAGGGATGAGGTCCTAGACATAACACTGAGCACGGTCGGTATTTGTAATGAGGTCAAGGACTGGACAGTATCCTTGGAACCGTCACTGTCCGACCATAGACATATAACGTTTAGGATTGACGGGGAAAAAGAGGGAATCCTTGTTAGAAATCCTAGGCAAGCAAATTGGGCTTCTTTTAAAGAGGACCTAGGCAGCAGGCTCCGTCCTATAGAGCAGGATCTCAGTAAAGGGGAGGGCTTGGAGGCGGCAGTTGATTCCCTGTGTAGGGACCTCCGAGCCTCCTTTGAGGATAACTGTCCCCTACGCAAAGTGGGCGTGGCGGGCAATGCCACCTTCTGGACTAAGAAATTAGAAACCAGGAAAAAGTCCCTGCACAAACTACTCACGAGAGTCAGGTACAGGAAAGGTACTCCTGATTGGGAGGAGTATAGGATAAAGCTACAGGAATATAAGAGGGAAATCAGGAGGGCCTCCAGGGAATCTTGGAGGAACTTCTGCAGGTCCATCAATGATATTCCTGCGACGGCAAGGATGCATAGGATCCTTAGCAAGGACACCAAGTCCAAGTTGGGGACCTTGACGGACTCGAACGGTCATAGAACCAATAACGAGGAGGAAACGCTTGAACTGCTGATGAGTGTGCACTTTCCGGGATCGGTTGCCGCTCAGCAGACAGGTGCACATAGGCCACTCCGCCGTCCTCATAGAGAGGAATGGCAGATGGCAGGAGAAGTCGTCACTTATGACCGCACAAGATGGGCGATAAATACTTTTGCTCCATACAAAAGTCCAGGCAAGGATGGAGTCATTCCAGCCATGCTACAACATGGACAGGATCTGGTACTACCATACCTAGTTAGGATATTTCGCGCCTGCGTGGCTACTGGCTTCACACCGAAGAGCTGGTTGCATTCAAGGGTCGTTTTTATTCCTAAGCCGGGCAGAGGTAGCTATACTCGTCCGAAGGACTTTAGACCGATTACCCTTTCGTCGTTTTTACTAAAAACACTGGAGAGGTTGGTTGATAGATATATCAGGGATGGGCCCTTACAAAGGGTTGAAATCCATGCCTATCAGTTCGCATATCAGGCGGGAAAATCAGCTGAGCTGGCACTTCATCATTTGGTCAGCAGGCTGGAGAAAACGTTGAATCAACGGGAAGTGGCTATGGTAGCATTTCTTGATATCGAGGGTGCGTTCAACTGTACCACTACCAATTCGATAAGATGCGCCCTAGAGAGACATGGAATTGCTCCAATCCTAGTGGAGTGGATTCTTACTACTCTAGAGGGCCGAGTGGCTTCTGCAACGCTTAATGACATAAACTATAGCGTTGCAGTGGCGCGAGGCTGCCCACAAGGCGGTGTTCTTTCACCTCTATTATGGTGCTTAGTGGTGAATGACCTACTCGTGAGACTAAGCAACACAGGGGTCTACGTACAGGCCTATGCCGATGATTTGAGCATAGTGGTCAGGGGTAGATTCATTTATACAGTCTCCGAGGTAATGCAAGGCGCGCTGCGTGTTGTGGAAACGTGGTGTAATGAGGTGGATCTGTCAGTGAACGCTGAAAAGACGGAGCTCGTTATGTTCACTAGGAAAAGGAAGATGGAAGGCCTCGTGAGGCCTACCTTTTTCAGAACGACACTTGAATTGTCTCAGTCAGTAAAGTATCTAGGAGTCATACTGGATCACAAGCTGACTTGGAGGCTGCACGTGGATTATAAGGTAAGCAAGGCTCGAAACTCATTATGGGCCTGCAGAAGAGTTGTCGGTAGTAGCTGGGGCCTGAGCCCAAAAGTGGTGCACTGGCTCTACACTACAATAGTCAGACCGTCACTAATATATGGCTCCATAGTGTGGTGGACCTGTATAAAGACGGAGGCAACAAGAGCCAAACTTAATAAGGTCCAACGTTTGGCATGTCTTAGTATAACCAGTGCAGTGCGCACAACACCCTTGAGTGCCATTGAAACACTATTGAATCTTCCTCCTTTGGATCTGGTAATCCAAGGGGAAGCTAGAAAAACTGGGTTCCGTCTCTGGAGTCAGGGTAGCTGGACTTTTATGAATCCAGGCAAAGGACATTCGACGATTCTAGCAGAGTTGCATGAGGATTGTCCTATTTTGTTGGCGAGGAGCGATACAGTTTCTCCTACGCATCGCTTCAATCGCAAATTTACGGTGGTGTTTCCGTCAAGGGAAGAATGGAAGTCTAGGGAAAGACAGCTCATCGAAGGAGGAGGACAGGTCTGGTACACAGACGGTTCACTCGCTAGAGAGGGCTCGGGCTCGGGAGTCTACGGGCCCCGTACAAGACTTTCATTCCCTCTTGGGGGGCACACCACAGTATTCCAGGCTGAGGTCTATGCGATACTTGCCTGCGTAAATCGTATTCGGGAAATTGATGGGTCTAGGAGGCGGATTACTATCTGCTCTGACAGTCAGGCAGCCATCAAAGCACTGAGTGCTTGGAAAATAACGTCGGGACTGGTCCTGGAGTGCAGGAGGGCTCTTGACGACATCTCAGCTAAACACAAGGTATCACTGATGTGGGTACCTGGGCATGCTGGGGTAAAGGGTAATGAAATGGCGGATCATCTAGCCAGGATGGGATCCGGAAACAGTTTTGTGGGCCCGGAACCAGCCTTAGGACTGTCTGCAAATTTGGTTAGGAAAACAACTGGAGAGTGGATCCAGAATCAACACTCTCTGAGATGGAACAACATCTCTGGTCATCTCCGTCAGGCTCGGGAGCTATTAGCAGGGCCTGAAGAGAGAATAGGACGATTCTGTCTCTCTCTGGATAGGAGTAACTTGAGATTGTTAGCAGGCTTATTAACGGGTCACAATACCTTCAGGCGTCACTTGTTTGTGATGAGGGTGGTCAACGACCCAACGTGCACGTGGTGTGGTGAAGAGGAAGAATCCTCGGCACACATCCTGTGTCGCTGTGAAACCCTGGGTTATCACAGGCAGACTATGCTGGGCTCAAGAACCTTGGAACCAATAGAGATAAAACGGATAGGACCTAAGAATGTACTTGCCTTTGCCAAAAGGGCAGGTCTTAGGAACTAGCGCGGATAGAGGCGCAAAAGGGCCCATCGTGTGGCCTATGCACCAGCCACATTCCGTGCTGGATAGCCTCTGGTTCTTATTCATTCATTCAAGCTCTAGTAGACACCAATAGCTAGTATGCTGTGAAAAACAAACACTTCTGCCATACCCTAGCTACTCATTGGCATTAAATATCTTGCGGCTGTTTTATCCGGTTAGAGCTAATATATTGGAAGGAATTTGCATAATCTTGCCTCGTTGCTCTAGTTAGTTTGCATTTTTCTACTATGTTAGTTGGTTTCTTCCATATTAACGAGCTTTTGTTTATTTTTCATGGCCTGCTAGGTTGCTTGCACGTAGGAAAATTGAAAAACGCCGATTTGACAGAAAATTTGAAATAAAATGAAAACCAAAAGAGAATGATATCGAGAATGCATATCGTTAGAAAGGTAATCAAATTTTACATTTGATTCTTTAAACCAAAATAGGCATTCCCATTTGAAAAAATCAAGTTATCTGTGATTGAAGTTTCCTTAATTAATCTACTGATTTCTCCAAGTGCAAAAAGAATTCAAATTTAGTCCTCTGACCTAAGGTGACGCATTTCATGCTTAGTCGTACCGCAAAGTCACGGCCTTCTAAGTTTTATAACTGCTGCGATATTCAATTTTTTTCTGATACCTACTTATACCAAAAATGGTGATTTGCGCCTAAACGGTTCATCTAAAGTTCCATGTGTGATACATAAAGTCACACTAGAATTAACCAAGGAATCCAAATATGCAATAATATATAGGGGTTCCATTAAAAAAATGCAAAAAGATGCAATAATATATAGGGGTTCCATTTAAAAAAATGTAAGTTTGATATGAATCACCCTGTATAAACGTCAAAATTTGACTGAAAATATTTTTACGTTATAGCCCTTCAGGGTCCCTACCATGATCAAAAGTGACAGATTTTTGAAATATTTTTTAGTAAGCCCACAATCCTCCGTCCACGCACTATTGGCCCACCCTGTATAGGGGGTTTCATTCAAAAAATGTAAGTTTGATATGAATCACCCTGTAAAAACGTCAAAAGTGAAAATATTTTTACGTTATAGCCCTCAAGGGTCCCTACCAGGATCAAGTGACAGATTTTTGAAATATTTTATAGTAAGCCCACAATCTTCCGTCCACGCACTATTAGTCCACCCTGTATATGTATAACGTTTTTTTTCACATTCCTCATGCCACAGCTGACTAGATTTACCGGTTTCAGTCAGGTTTATGTATTAAAAGAACACGAGTTATAAGTTTGATGCCTCGAAATCGCTTTTTAAAAAAGATTTATTTTCTTCACAAACTCAAAAACATTAAAAAAAGATACAATAAAATTATGGAAATTTGGTCTTTACAATACAATGGTTAAACTCTGACTGACTATAAAATGGTATGAACGTGATAAGGAAAACTTTATCGCTTCTCTGGAAACCAGCTGCAACGTCGGCGTTATTCTTGGTGCATCAGCGGTCTAGGCTGATGTAACTCCTCCCCCCTAAGATTCAACTTCACGGAAGTTGAATAGGCTGCATCTCGATGTCGGATCGGTGAGTGTTGTTGATCACAGGCCTTCTAAGAACTTTCTTCCAAAATGCATAGATGCCAAGGAGTGTTAGGCATCCATAAATTATTAGGGTCCATGCACTGGGTATGAGAAAATGTGAAGTTTGCTTGAGGTGCGGCTTATTATGAACAAAGCCAGATTTGATCTTGCTAAATTCATCCAGCTGCACTTTGTCCAAATGTAGACTGAAATTTGTTTCTTCCATTTTGTTAACTTCTAAGTTCAGCTCAGGAAATAGTATGGGATGATTTGGAACAATTTCTTCAACTTCATTTTTGATAACGTACTGACCAATTGTTGCTTGACAGTTGACAGGAATATTTAGGAGGTAGGTTCCTATCAACTTGGTCATATCTTTTTCTTCGTGGCACTCTGTCGTGAGAACTTCTTCTACTGGCAGGATTAATATCCATTGGTTGGTTCTATCTATTCCTTCAACGGTTGCTCGACTGATTGTGACTGGTGTTTGAGCACAAGAGGTAGCGTCTTGTCCATGGAGTAACTGTAGTTCACAGGGCATTTGGCTGGTAGTCTCTTGCAAGTCGGTCTTCTCGCAAAGGAACCTTTTAGGTGTAATTTCGGCGCAAGAATCGTCAAAAAGTGCAAAGTACAACCCATTCTTTATCAGTTATGTTTCTTTTGGAATAATTGTTTTGAATTCGCCTTTTAAATATATCGGAATTGGGTACAGACGGAATAAATTAAATGACTGAGAATTCACAAGCGGAACCGATAATATGAAAGTTATTTTGTTACTTACAGTGTAACTTTTGATTTTGATTGTTTTCTCAAAAATGGGCATATTTTCTAGAGTGATTGGTACTACAAATTTATCGTTCCCTAATTTTGAGTCTAACAACTTAAGCTCTCCAAATAGTTCTTCGCTTTTAATGATACTAGAGTGAACTATTCCAATTCTTGCAAAAATGATAGCATTTTCAATGTCTTGTAATATGGATAAAATAGTTTCGTAAATGCTTGTAATCTCGAGGAGCGTGTCAATGAAGAATTTGTTATGTTCGGAATACATTGTGTTATGATGCACAAGTACATAAATTCTATTAATTTTGTCGTTTAGCAGTTCCTCGTTATAGCAAACTTGCCGAATGGTTTTGTTGAACCTATCAATAAGCGACACCGACAAAGCATTATTCTGTGTAATAGTATCTGACAATTGCTTTTCATTGTCTTGAAGCTCTTTAATTAGATTTTCATAGCGTTCGCCATCATTGGCGTCCAGATTTCCTGTTATAGATTTAAATATTGATCCAATGCCATTTAATATGCCTCTTTTCACTCTTTTTATTTGGGGAAATATATTATATAATTTTTCTTCAACCTGCTGTTGGACAAATATTAGTGTATTGAGATTACTTGACAAATAATTACTAACGTTTGAGTTTAACGATATGGTCTTTACTATACGAGCACAAAACGCTGAGAGGTTATTAATTTCATGAATTAAAGGGTTTATGTCATAATAATGTATGAGCGAGAAATCGTGATCTTTAAGTTTTGCTTCACCAATTTCCACTGGGAGTAGTCCAGGATTACTACCAAGGTTGCGCATTGTTATTCTAGCTTGCAGTCCAAGAGCTACCGCCAGGAATCTGCAAATAATACCGGGAAATAATATTTATTGGCTAAAAGAATAAGTTTTGCGGAGAGGGCGTTTTAAATTATCCAAATGCACTTTATTGTTTTTATCAGTGTAGAGTACAAGATTTTTGAAATTTGTTAGCATGTTTCTGACGAACATGTTTCTTAACAAAGGCTTTTTGTCCGGGTTTGAATACTTCAGGACTATCGCGTGATTCATTTGCCTTGCTAATTACTTTTTCTTTGTTTTGAATCAGTGCTTCATTAATTTTGGAGTATAACAATTTACTGCGGGCTTTATGTTGTTCTACATAATCGTTTAGTAAAATTTGGTCTAAAGTGATATCAAATGAATCCTTATCTGTAAAATGGCCATTTATGACATGAATAGGTTTCAACTTGGTTACAGAGTGGACCGAGTAATTATAAGCCAAAACAGCATAAATCATTTTCATTTTTACAGGTGTTTCTTGGAAACCTTTGGTGTTCAGAATACGAAGATGTTCAGATAATGTCGAATGGAATCTCTCAACCACGCCATTTGATTGTGGATGATTTGGAGAACAGAAATGAATTTTGATGTTGTGTAAGCCTAAAAGTTCAGATATTACTGAGTTTTTGAATTCGGTGCCATTGTCGGTTATTATTTGTGTAGGGATTCCATGATGTGAAAAGTAACGAAGTAAATTATCGGCTATTTCGGTACCTGACATTGAATTAAGATAATATGCTTGGGCATACTTTGAAAAGCTGTCAATGATAGTTAGAAATTTTGACTGTTCGAATGTATATGTATCCATATGGATTATTTCGAATGGCTTTACTGCAGTAGGCGTAATATTCATTTGTGTGTTAATAGGGCGCCTTTCGTATTTAGCTTGTTGACAAACTTCGCATTCATTAATATATGTCTGCACAGAATTTTCCAAATTTGGCCAATAATATTTTTGTTTTAACCTAGAGTATGTCTCATCAATACCGCGATGGTTCGATTTTCTTTCGTGGTAATTTTGTACTAGTCTTTTTATTTCATCCTTATCGGTGATGTCCAGGAGCTTCTCAAGACATCTTCTAAATTTAATGGAGGGAAATTTAAAATATTTTTGTAAAGCTACAGAAAAAGGTTCATAAAAGTCAGGGTCCTCAAAGTATATGTAGTATAATACATCGGGCACTATATATTCTTTAACAAAATTTACAACATCGGATTCGAGGTTATTTTTTGAAATTTGTACTAGAAGCCTTTGCTTTTTCTCAAACAGGATAACAATTTTAGGTTTTGTTGGAGAATGTAGAACTGAACTAATTACAATCTGATTTTGTCCAAAATTTAGAGGTTGCTCTGATATAGGTATTTCTACAATGGGGTGCTGATCGGCGTTAGAATGCCTAGTTTCGTCATCTTGATCAATATCGCTTTGCTGGTTGTTTGTGTCATTTATAGCGTTCAAAGGTTCTGGATATTCGGTTGAGTTAGCTTCATTATCTAAATTAACGATCATTGATATGTCGTCAAGTTCAGGATTAAGGTTAGGATAGCTAATATCTTGAATAATAGGAGGTGATGTGAGTCCGGCTTGTTGCATAGGAGGGGTATTCAAATTTGGATCTACAAATGTTACCTTTTGATTTTGATAGTTTGACGCTTCGCCTAAAATGTCATCAACTTGTTTCCAAAAGTCATCAGTTTCTTTTGTGTGAACTTCTATTCTCGATAGAGCATCAGCATTCGTATTAAGTTTGCCTTTTTTATAAATAATTTTGAAATTGTACTCGTCAAGTTTTATTCTCCATCTCATTAATTTTGAGGAAGGATCACTTAAGGAGTATAGCCATTGTAATGGCTTATGGTCAGTAATAATGTTGAATTTTTGACCAAAGAGGTAAGGGCGGAAGTATTTTGTAGCCCAAAGTACGGCTAACAATTCCTTTTCGATTGTGCTGTAGTTTCTTTCGGAGTCATTCAAAGTCCGTGAGGCAAAAGCGATAGGTAGATCACTGCCTATTGGTCCTTGACTCAGTATTGCTCCTAATGCTACATTACTCGCATCTGTAGTTAAATTGAAAGGTTTACTGAAATCTGGGTATTGAAGTATAGGATCGTTCGTGAGCAATTTTTTACAGTTCTCAAAACAGGATACAAATTCATCATCATGAATAATCTTTGCACCTTTTTTGAGGCATTTGGTGAGAGGTTTGGTGAAATGAGCGAAATTTGGAATGAAACGACGATAATAGCCCAGGAGTCCTAGGAAGCTTTTGATTTGTTTAGTAGTCTTGGGTATAGGAAAATTTTGTATTACACTGATTTTATCAGGGTTTGGTTTTACACCTTCTGGTGTCACAATGTGACCCAGGTATGCGACTTCCTTTCGTAGGAATTCGGATTTATCTAACTGTATTTTGAAGTTAGATTCACGGAGTCGGTTAAAGACAGATCGAAGTCTTTCTAGGTGTTCTTGCAGCGACGTACTAAAAACTATGACGTCATCAAGATAAACGAGACATTTCTCGTTTTGTATTCCTCTGAGGATGTTGTCCATCACTCTTTGGAATGTGGCTGGTGCGTTCTTAAGTCCAAAAGGCATTCTTAAGAATTCCAGTGACCTCGTTCCGTACTGAACGCTGTCTTTTCTATGTCTCTTTCGTCCATTTCTATCTGGTGGAATCCGCTGGCAAGATCCAATGTACTGAAATATTGGCATCTACCAAGCTTATCGAGTAAGTCGTTAATGTTTGGAAGTGGATAACGGTCGTCTATCGTTTTATCGTTGAGGTTACGATAATCGATGACTACTCTCCATTTTTGTTCGCCTGAGGCATCCATCTTTTTTGCAACTATCCACAGAGGTGAATTGAATGGTGAGTTGCTTTCCCTGATGATGTTGGAGTTGAGCATTTTTTGAACTTGATTGTTTACTTCTTGCCGATGGACAAAAGGATAGCGGTAGGGCTTTGAATAAATCGGGGTTTCGTCAACGGTACGTATGCGATGTTTTACCTTATTGGTAAAAGTTAGGGGTTCGTCTTCGTTATAAAAAATATCCGAAAATTCTTGACAGAGATTAAGAATTGCCGATTTTTTTTCAGGATTTAAATGGTCGACCCTAATTTTTGACAGGTCCAATTTTTTAGCTGGGGAATCGTTTATATGATTAATTTCAAATTCAGAAGCTATGCATTGGTCAAATGATTCTACAGAAAAGGGCTCGGAAAGGTCAAGTGTTACGGTTTCTGTTGTGTTATTGAGAATGGTTGTTAAGGCATAACCATTTTTTGCAATTGTCAAGCATTCTGGTATTTCACAATTGTGAATTTTTTGATGTGGGATAATAATTTCGCCTTGCGGAATGGATGTTCTTACCTTAATGACCCGTTCTGTACGTGGCTCAATAGAAATAAAATTTAAATTATTTTTGGTCTTTTGGTAAAGCAATTTTATACGAGCATGGGGTGTAACAAGAAAGCCGTCACTATAGTTTAGACTAGCCTCTAATTCTTTAAGATTGTCGAGACCAATTAAACCATTGAAAACATCATGAAACTTGAAAAGGTAAAACTTCAACTGTTTTGGTTGAGGAAGATTGAAAATTTTGGAAGCTGGCACTAGGGCACTAAATTTGTGGGCGGATTTTTGAAATACGGTTGAAACAATGAAAGGTTCGTTTCTGATTTGATTTGGGAAAAATTTGAAAGCAATCTCGGGATCTATAAAAGATCTAGTGGAACCTGAATCTATTAAAATTTTGATGTTATATTCTGGGAAAATGACATAACTTAGACCACTTGTGTCACTGGCGTTAAAGGATATATTTTCTGGAACTACGTTGGTTCGGAAGTGGGATGGGCTGAGTGAAAATTTTCGGTTTCTTCTATGAAATTTACGTTATTCTGAGCATCAATGTCTTGGTCACATTGATTAGTATTCGAACTGGGTTCATAATAATTTTGATCGTTAGACATATTATTATAATCGAAATTAATACCATAATCGCCTGTACTATAAGTGATGGTGACCCAGTTGCAATGTTATTATCTAGTTCCGTATTAAATAACTCTTCTACGATAAAATTTTGCGTAGGTTGAGAACATGGCGCACTTGCTGTTGCAGTTGACAAGGGCGGACGTGTTGAATTTCGTGTTGAAACACTCATCGGTGTAGGTCGCGGAAGCGTTCTAGCGTTCGCAGAATTTGGCTTGAAAACATTGCTATTCGGATTTCTTTGTTGCTGGGGACCGAAGACTTCAGAGTTCGTTGGAAAACGCTGATTAAGATTTGGCCTAGGTTGAATCGGGATGGGCTGGGATGGGAATGGATTTTGAGCACGGAAAAAATTATTGGATGTCTGAGAACTGAAGTTGTGAGGCGTATTAAAATTTGGACGTGCTGACCTATATTGAGAATTTTGAAAATTCTGAGAATTTTGAAAATTCTGAAAATTTTGAAAATTTGGCCTAGTAGAAATTTGGTTTGGCTTAGGTGTAGATCTGTATGAAACATTCTGAAAATAATGCGTATTTTCCTCCTCTATTACTAATTGAAGAGCTTCATTCAACGAACTTGGCCGCATGCACCTGATCGTGGTGCCTAAAGGCTCTTTCCAGCCTGAAAGGAATGTTTTTAATGCTAATTTTTGATAAAGTTCCTTTTTCAAAATTTTTGAATCTTCTGATATTTCATGTAAATTGACAAAACTGCATAAAAGATTTAATATGTGTAAAACGCGATCATGAAATCTTTGAGGGCTTTCATTTTGAGCTTGCCTCAACATAACAAGATCCCTATTTAGACAGACTTCGTCACGTTGATCAGCAAAATTTGTTGTTAACAAAGCTTTTAATTGATCCCAGGTTGAAACTGATTGGATATTGACTAAGGTACGAGCATTTCCTTTCAGTTTTGAAAGTATAGAATTCAATATATAGATATTCTGAAAATTATTGGTATTGACATTGACTCTATCATAAAAATGATTTATCAGTGATTCGCTCACTGACAAGAATCTATTCAAATCATTCGGATTGCCGTCAAAATCTGGCACACAATTAAGGTATTCAGGCTTAAAATTTGCCATATTTGTTTCGCTACGGTTACGGTTAAAAATAGGCGGTCTTAAAGTAACTTGAGGTAAATTATTGGAGCTCAGAAAATTTGGAGAGTCAGAGTCGCTATTTAAATCCAAATTCTCAAGGGCTTCCGATATATCGATACTCATTGAAACAATAACTGATAAAAAAATTGCACTTACAACACTAATAAAGCGATCCTTAGCATCTCTTACGCCTATAAAGATCCTAGCTGGTTCCGCGATGAGTGTCGTCCCCAGACTGGAATCCTTGCAAATTTGGGCAATGTGCTCCCAAATTTCGGTGTCCTTGCTCGTAGCCGTTGACCTTAGCTCCTCGATGGATTGGGCGTCCAAGATGGAATCCACTCTAGTGCTCACAGCTACTTCACGAAAGTCACCAAGTTCAGTTGACCGAGAGTCCGAAAAAGTCCCGAAAATTCTTTGTTCGCGACGGTTTGCGGAAAGTCTTTTCGAGTTCGCGTACTTCAGATCCTACTGCTTGACTGCGCCAGTTATAAGTTTGATGCCTCGAAATCGCTTTTTAAAAAAGATTTATTTTCTTCACAAACTCAAAAACATTAAAAAAAGATACAATAAAATTACGGAAATTTGGTCTTTACAATACAATGGTTAAACTCTGACTGACTATAAAATGGTATGAACGTGATAAGGAAAACTTTATCGCTTCTCTGGAAACCAGCTGCAACGTCGGCGTTATTCTTGGTGCATCAGCGGTCTAGGCTGATGTAACTCACGGTTTATGTATGAAAATAACAGGGTTAAATCTGTGTTTTATATACTGGTTGCCTATTTCACGTAATTCAATTGGCAACAGATTGTGTGCCTATTTCATGTATTGGGCTATTATTTTTCCTATTACATGACATGAAATGAGCAACGCTGCTGCCTAATTCACGTATTCGGCAATTTTTTGTCCCTTGGTTTCTATCATAGGTAAGGCAATGTTCGAATGGACCTAAACAAGTATTGTAACATACTGTAAATTATGGTAGTCGTGTATTGTGTATTAGCACAAAACATATACACTGAGTGTATTAGTTGTCATGCATGATGTAAAGTCAAAGTGTTAGGTTAGATCTTTAAAGTGCAAACGTCATCGAATCGTCTAGAGCTCTCTTTCCTTATCTAAGGTCTAGAGCTTAGACAAGGAAAGAGAGAGGACGGAACCCGCGACTGACATTTCTGATACCAAATGGCACCAAAGCGCTATTCCCAGTGGCGTAACTAATGGGATTAACGTTATGGTTGAGCTATTTGTAGAAATAATCTTTTTCAAATAAAATTTAATGAAATATTGTTATTAAGGGTTTCTATATGGCCAATTTCGCCATCCACAATTAAAATTTAAGTGACTAACATTACCGTAACCGTGATTTTCATTCGACTGCTGTTTTGTGGCCAATAATATATAAAAATTGATAATGTATATATTTTATTCAGTCATGAACATGTTATGTTCATTTGCAGTATATGACTGATGAAAGACACGATTATACTTCTACCCAGAAAGAAAAAAACTGCTTGTAGTTTGTAGTAAATCAATTTTTTATTATTAAAGAACACATAATACCTATAGTATATTTATATTTATTGACATTATGTTTATATATAAAATACTGTCTATTACATACTGTAAACAGAAGCAGCAATAAAACATTTTTATTATTATAGATTAGCTTACGAGATTGAGGAATTTGATGCCTTCAATCTCGAAGTCCCCATATGCAGTGAAAAAATCTACTTGCTGTTACGCTGTTACTTGCTGTTTGTAGTGTGTACTGAAGAGCAGTATTTTTAATTACTCCAACGAGGCTTTTTTATACTTAACTTCTTTTTGCGACGGTGGCAATAATTAATGAAAAAGCTGGAGGGTTAAACATAAAAATTATCTCAGACATGAAATAAAGTAAGTTTTGGGCTAGAAATACAAAGGTCCTTTAATCTTATCCAAAATCAAAACATTTACAAAATTAGAAAATGACCCCTAGATTAGCTAGTAAATAAAAACGAACAATTCATTCAATATAGGTGAGGTCCTATAACTTACATAGAAATTACAACTCTATTTTATCACTTAACCCCTTGCTTCCAGTAAGTTCTAATTTATTGCAGTTATGTATTTACTTATGGGGAAGTTTGGGTGAAACTCAGTATTGTGTGCTTCAACAAAAATAAATTTTTTGTAGGAACGTGGCATTTCGCTTGCTCCTACAATTGATGGCAGTCAATATTACAGTCATGAAGGTCAAAAACTACCAATATTTTACTGCCCTTTAAACAGAATCATTTTTGTTAATTGGCTCCGAACTGGATTGTCCTGTTGTGATCGAGATTTTACAATAAAATGGATTCTGATATTTAAGTATTTTGTGCATACAGCTTTTATTAAAAAATATATATGATTTACATCATTTTCTTATACGTGACGTTCTAAGCAGCTGAAAATAGGGGTGCCTAGAAAACTTGATATTATTTTGCTTATCAGCAAAGGTACAAAATGTTTGGTGTGAATACAATTTTCATTATCTCTGAGAAAATGTTCCGATTTCAAACATATCTTGATAACATCATTTGATGGGTAAGTCAGACCGCCGTGGCTTTTAAATTCAATTAGGGAATTGAGAAACCGATCTCTAGTACCAATCAATGCTGTGACACATGTTTCACATTTTATTGTTTTTTGTAATTGGTGCGAAACATAACCAGCAATATATTGCACAATTTGGGATGAACATTCACTTATCACAGGTGCATTCATGATGTAGTCATGATCCTTCCAAATAGTTTCTAGATCATCAGAAGGCTCATTTATGTCTATTAAACTATGGTTCGATAAACTACTATTAATTACATCTTCAGACCTTACATTTTTTGTAGAACTACTTAGAATAGGGATTTGATCTAATGGAATACAGTTACCCATACCGCCCTCTCTAATTTCTGCTCGAACCAGAAGCCTTTTGTAAGCAGCTAGAAACTGTCGAGCGGTTGGGTTATTATTCCAGCCACCTCTTGATCTAATTGACGAAAAGAATAATTCTAAATGATCTTGACTAATCTTATACAACGGAAGGTACAGTAATGTTTTTCTCTCAGAAATAAGTTCTTTGTACAATCCTAAAGAACTTGATAATGAAATTATTAATCCAATAAACCCAGTTTTTATGTTAGACATGATTACTTGCTCATTATTAGATAATTTCAACTTTGAAAGATAAAAAATTGCACTATTGATAAATTCCGCAGATCGATCTATATTTTTTTGACATAATGCTTTTTTATAACCTGGTGCTACTAGGTTTCTGCTGTTTAAAATATCGAAAATGCTATTTACAATTCTAATAAATTTAACTGTTGCCTGACTACCTTTAAAATCCTCAAGATTCAGCTTTTTTTCGCAATACTCAATAGCATCGGCTACTGATGCACTAAGTAACTGAACTGCAAGCCGAACCTTCATTTTTTGTTTGACAAAAATAATATGAGCGCGACGTAACTTATTCCCTAAATGTAAGCCCTCGCTAGTTTGCAGCTTCTCTAGAAGCGCTATGTATTTCCATTGAATAAAATTGTTATCACAATCAATTAGGATTTTCTTTTCACCAAATGCATTGCGAACAAGTTTTATCATATGACATGGATCATAAAAAATATATACATTGTGATCTGTAACTCTGAAACTTGTCTGTATATTTGAAATGTTAAATAGGAATCCAAAGTTATGACACATAGCGGTATTAGATGGAGCACCATCGAATGTGATTGACATAACTTTGGCTCCCGTATCTTCAATCAGATGGATGCATTGAGATACAATTGAATGTTTTTGACTGCCATTCAAAGAATCTGTAAGAAAGTAACCGACAGGTAATTTCCAAGTTCCATTGATGCAAACCAACATTATAACAAAAGCTTCGTTGGCTAAAGCATTAGAGTCATCGTTTAAATTTGTACCATAGTTCACATAACCATGGAATTTTTTTCCATCCCATTCTAAATGTTTCCGTATGGCTATTTCATCGATAATTAATGAACAAATTATTGGTCTGTCAGATGATTGAACCTTATTTATTAAGGTATTTATTGATTCCTTGGTAAAACCAGGCTCAGCATCCACATTCTGAAACCATTTAGCAATAGTTTTGCTATGCGGGAGACAAGTGTCAAAAACATCTCTCACATAGTTGTATGCCTTTGGTGAAAAAAAATTTAATGTCAGGGCAAATTTCCTAAGTTCAGGTGAATATTGAACATTTCTCCCCATTTTTCTGTTCAATATTTCTATATTAACCTTGCTCATATTTTGAACTAAAACTAAATTTTCTTGAGATAGTAAATTTTGTCGCTCTAATTCCTCAGCAATTATTTTTAAAGAGGCTACTTTTTTGTGTGCTCTTTTCAGTGACTGACCAAGGGCACGGATTTTTTTCGTTTTTTCCTTATTCTTATCTTTTTGCAGCAGCAGTTCTCTTCTAAGTTTCTTTTTCCGGGGAGAGTCGTCCTGTGCAGCCAGAGCTGAGGTTGATGGCAAGGGTTCTGGATGAACATCACGTTCACGGGGTCTTTTTCTTTCTTTTGCCTAAAATAACAGAGCTGTATATTAGACAATGTTTGAAACATTATTTCCGAAAGAAAGACAGAACAAATTAATTTATGATTTAAGTAGATGTGAATGAGTGACTGAATCTTATAGGAAAAGTGACAGTAACATTTTGTTTTGATTTCGTATCGAGTAAACACACCTAAATATAGTTGTTTAATAATGTAACTGTAACACAAGAAATTATTACATCTTTGAGGTTAGCTGCCTTTTGATTTTCATAGCTATCAATTTTTAAATGGTTATTCAGCCATTCGTAATCGTATTTCTCCTTACTTTATTGCACTGTTTATTTTGGAAACGTCATCACTAATACTCAAATATAAAACGAAATTTGAGACCATAAATATAGAATATAGGCATAAGGCATAATCATAAGAATGATTTTAAATTAATATCACACCCAAATCATAACTCATTAATGATCCAATTATATACAATGGAGTGAAGATTTATAACAAACTTCCTCCTCACAGGTTTTAGTGAATATCCCAAAAGTTTTGTTTGTTATTATATAGCTTTGTCAATAAGAATCTTGTAAATTCTTAGACTATAAAGTATATCTATCTATCTATCCATCTATCCAACTATCCATCTATCCATCTATCCATCTATCCATCTATCCATCTATCCATCTATCCATCTATCCATCTATCCATCTATCCATCTATCCATCTATCCATCTATCCATCTATCCATCTATCCATCTATCCATCTATCCATCTATCCATCTATCCATCTATCCATCTATCCATCTATCCATCTATCCATCTATCCATCTATCCATCTATCCATCTATCCATCTATCCATCTATCCATCTATCCATCTGTCATAGTCCTAGGATGTTTATTATTTTAATATTGATTAAGCGTAGACAATGTAAGCTAGGAATTATAACTTACAATTTTTGGACGTAAGTATTCCGGAAGCTCGTCAAATATGGTGGGGACTGCTCCTTTCAGAAGATATACTTTTTGATTTGTTTGATGAAGGAAATTCTGTTTAAAATGCTTAGAACAAAGCCTATCGTTGCTTGTAGGCTTCCAACATTCGATCCTCATATTTTTGATCCATAAATCATGTCTAGGAAGATCTTTAGGAAACCTGTCGAGGAAGAAAGAAAATTAATTTTATTATTCATACAACTACAAATAAAGGCCACCCTTAAAATGCACACCTTGTATAAGGGTATTGGTATATTATATATTACAATGCAAAGTCATAATATTTCTATTCAAAATGTAAGCTATAATAGATACGCCTCTGGAAAACTGATTGTATTTGAACCAAAAAATCCCTTAAAAACATAATTTTTAGACTTTACGTGCTCAAAAACATTATGATTCGCATGTTAGTGGTACATTCCAAATTATATTTCGGATACACATATATCTTTGAACTAGATATCGAGATATTTGCATGAATTTCGGATACACCAAAAAAATAAGATCATAAATTTACCTGTGAAAAGTAATTCCTGGCTCCTTCCTGCTTGACACTACCGTCAGTTTTCCACCAGCATTTTGACAGCTATTCATTTTCGGTATCAGCTAATCCATATAGCATCAAATGGGCGTGCGGTATCCCCTCTCTTTCCTTATCTAAGGTCTAGAGTTTTCTAGAATGACGGATTGGCATTCTCGAAATGTCTCGAATGTCATCGAATGCTCTAGGTCTAGATGGTTCGATGAAGTCGAAGCGCGAGTCGAAGCGTATATAAGGCGCCACGGGTAGCGTGGCAGTTCAGTTCAGTTGAGTTGAGTTGTAGCTCAGATAAGGTTAAGAGATATTGCATTGAGTTGTGAAGTAAAACAGTGAAAGTTACGTCCAGTTTGATTCGTTGGTGTGAAAAAAAAGAGGTCGTCGTGACAGTATATTATGCCGCTAGGTTTTTCATTCACAGGTCAATGGACAGCCCATTATGAATACAACAAATTTTTCAGTTTTACAACCCTCCCCCCTCAGCCACCCCAAATTCGCTCCCACCCAAAAAAAGTAGGAAATGATCGGGAACCCTTAAAACGCCTAAAAACGAAGTTTGAGGAATATTTGAAAATTTTTGTTTTTTGCTAATTACTCCGCCCTCTGTACAACGATATCAAAAATGATAGCAACCCAAATTTCATCACAATCCATGTAGTACTGAGATTACGACTTTAGAAAAACGCCTACAGACAGACAGACAGACCGACGGAAATGAATGACGTGGATTTTCGCTATGTAGACATCATGAAACCCCCAAAAAGCTTGTTATCTCGAAATCAAAAATTTTTGCGATCACAATACTCCCCTCACCTATCGGTGTGGGAAGTAAAATCGAACTTGGAGGCTAATCAGTGCTCAATGCTGAGAATGGCGAGGGAATTCAAACTTTCTTGGCTCGCTCTGCTGACGCTACCGTCACAGGAGCAGTACAAAAAATGCGTAAGGCAATGCAGACGTTGATAAATACAGGATCTAGCTGTTTTTCGTAAATAGCAGTCAAGAATTGAGTGGGCTGATTGAAGTCATCTGGAAGAGTATATTTTCTTTAAATGTAATATTTCTCCTATAAAAGCCATGGAAAAGTCACTTTTATAAAACTCTACCAATGTTGCAGCTTTTTCTCTCAACAGCTCATGTTCAAGACTTGTGAACTGTAGGATGGGTCTGAACAACTCACAAAAACTTGTTCCAGCAGCAAACCTTTTGACTATTAAATCTTACAACAAAAAATCAAAAAATACAAACACAACTTCATGTCTGACCTTGTCCTCAGCATTAAGTTGATCTGGTACTGAAGAACTTGCGGAAGATACTCTTTTCGATGGAAATGATGATGGTGGTATCTTCAAAACTTCTGCCATTATCGTCCTAGATTCTTGGAGAATTACTTCCCAGGAGTCTCGTAGGAGTTGGATGTCATTTCTTAGATCATTAATGAGTTTCATTTCAACATCTAGAGATATGGCTCCACTTTGAATGATAACACTTCTTTCGTCAATTGAAGACAAGACTTTATGCCAAAATATTTCCACCAGCAGTCCTACAAACAATGAAAAGTATTTCTTCAATCGACGTAATGTGTTGAATACGGACGGTTTTAAAGTTGTCGACATTTGGCTTAGCACCGTTGATTGAAGAACCTATTTTCTTCAATCAACGCTTAGCACTTTATCCATAGTTCTGATCAATCCAGGATGATGTTTAATTACCAGACGAGCAGTTTTAATTCGTTCTCACCACCTTTGCCTTTTAGCGATTTTTTCAAAGTTTTCCATCTACAATACATTTCCATGTGGCTTGGACTTTGTTCGTGCGACGTCAGTCTCCCAAACAATTTTTTCCTTGATATGTCTTATGTCTTTAGGACAAAATCCTGTACTTTTGGCCAGTTTACTTCGGAAATTTTTTGGTTAACTGCAGTGCAAGAGCTTTTGGTATCGTCACAAAATAACAGGCAAGGAAGGCAATGTAGTGGTTGCTTTGCGTTGGTACATATAAGCGAATCTCTTGCCACACTTTCTCTTTTGTTATAAGACTTTGACTTTAATAAATATTGTGGAAATTTCGTTACAAGAATATCCTTCGGGAAAAATTCTGTCCCTTTGACGAACTTCTCAAATTCACTGACAATTACGAACAATCTCCTGTCTGAAGTGATCATTAAGTGGAAACTGCCAAGTTCCTGGGTCATTATAATCAATCTGCGCCTTCGGTTGATAGTGCAAGTTCACAGGGAGAATCACTTACACTGGTTCCTTCAATAACGCCACTATACCCGATTTGATCGGAGACAGTAATAGGTTGCCGCCATGATCGCCAACAAAGCTGGGTGTACCTTCAGTCAAAGTGTCCCCTCCATCTACTTTTTGCTTTTTGAAAAAGTTTGTGATTGGTTTATATCGGCCAACCTCCGCTTCTCCTTCTGCCTTCTCTTTTCTTTTTTGTGCTCCAGATTTGTGTTTATATGTTTTTATTTACTATACGGGGCGGCGTATCGTAGGGGATAGGTCACTATTATAATTTGATGTCAATTATTTATTTATTGTTTGTATGTAACAATGTACATATATTTCGAACATATAAACACATTAGCACATAGAAATTATTCAGCATTTTTAGTAAACAACAAAACCGCAACAGGCGAAAACGTAGAAAAATGATGTTAATGTCGAGCTCGAAATGTGACCTGAGCGCATAGATCAAGTACTTACAAAATTGGTTCATTATACTGATTTATCTGATAAATCTCACTTGTGACGTCATGACTCAGTTCGATGTACGTTCCTTTTGTTTTCTGAAACGTTGACAAAGGCGCTTTCCTTTTACCTGATTTATCTGATAAATCTCACTTGTGACGTCATGACTCAGTTCGATGCATAGTGTATACGAAGTTACTTGGAACAGCAAAAAAATGCTTGGGCGGCTTCTCCTTTGTGAAACGCCCCCGGGACCCTGTATACCTGCCGCGCACCGACGATAAACCGAGTGTCGGTGCTGCCGCGTTTCACAAAGGAGATGCCGTTCCAAGTGACTTCGTATACACTTTACGTTCCTTTTGTTTTCTGAAACTGAGACTAAAGTGAGATATTTTACCCCCACTTAAGCCCATCTGCACAAGCTCGAAAGGTAGATCACTTGTCTCAGATCATTTAGATGTCAAATAAATGAGGTTAGGATTGTATATGAGTTTGAATTTCAGCAGGTTTTTCCGGTTTTATGGTGTATGGATAGTCGATAATGTAAGGTGAGTGACGAAAAACGTAAAAAACTAGGTTATGGGAAGGATCGACAGATAATAGAACCATAGCATATTACAAAATTTTGAGGAATGACATTTAACTGAACAAACACGTTCCTTTAACGCATCTGAGCATCTGAGGCTTCCAACTGAGCTGAGCCAACTCATTTTTAAGTGATCTCAGTAAGTGCAGATGTAAAAGGAAAGCACCTTATAGTGAGATATTTTACCCCCACTTAAGACCATCTGCACAAGCTCGAAAGGTAGATCACTTGTCTCAGATCATTTAGATGTCAAATAAATGAGGTTAGGATTGTATATAAGTTTGAATTTCAGCAGGTTTTTCCGGTTTTATGGTGAATGGATAGTCGATAGTGTAAGGTGAGTGACGAAAAACGTAAAAGACTAGGTTATGGAAAGGATCGACAGATAACGGAACCATACCATATTACAAAATTTTGAGGAATGACATTTAACTGCACAAACGTTCCTTTAACGCATCTGAGCATCTGAGGTTTCCAACTGAGCTGAGCCAACTCATTTTTAAGTGATCTCAGTGAGTGCAGATGTAAAAGGAAAGCACCTTATAGTGAGATATTTTACCCCCACTTAAGACCATCTGCACAAGCTCGAAAGGTAGGTCACTTGTCTCAGATCATTTAGATGTCAAATAAATGAGGTTAGGATTGTATATAAGTTTGAATTTCAGCAGGTTTTTCCGGTTTTATGGTGAATGGATAGTCGATAGTGTAAGGTGAGTGACGAAAAACGTAAAAGACTAGGTTATGGAAAGGATCGACAGATAATAGAACCATACCATATTACAAAATTTTGAGGAATTACATTTAACTGCACAAACACGTTCCTTTAACGCATCTGAGGGCCATTTGCACCGCTCACTCTTAAATCTGCAGTTTAGCTATGGTGTACCTTAGAGTTAATCTGAACCTTAGATTAAAGCGGTTTGCTGGGGTTCCTTTTAACATAGTCTTAGCTAAGCGAGCTTACAATTTGGCATCGCCGGAATTCTAGGGAATTTTAATTTGTACTTCTGAAATTTGACTTTTATGATTTGTCCGTTGGTCCTATGCCGCAGGTCCAGCTATGTTTTGTGATGCCGTCCACCCTACAGTCTCGCAATCTATATGTTTTGTGTTCGCAATTTGCAAGACGCAAAGTCGTTGATTGCAAGGCTCCGCTGAATAACCGTATTATAAGAAAAGGGGGCCAAATTACACAGAAAAAGAGAAATCAACTCCAAAATGTGCATGGCAGCAAGCTTCGTCGTTCTGAATCTTTGATAAAAATTAATTCATCCAGCATATTGAAATGATTCAGTCGTTCTTTAATTTGCCAAGGTATCCCTGAAATAATTAATTTCACTTCCACCCACTCGTCATCATCATATATTATTAAATGATTTCTGAATAGATCCATTTTTGAACGTTGCCTTGCGTATATCAAAAAGAAATAAGCTGGAAGCTGTCAGCTTTTCAGGTTATATCACTAAGTATCACCTTAAGCCAAAGAAATCTTCGGCTTAGTTTGATGTCACTCTAAGTAAGGCTTAAAACAGATTTTGTGGACCGTGCAAACGAATTTGACAGTTTAAGCGCTACTTAAAGTTAAGGTTCACCTAAGTGTAACCGGTGCAAACGGGCCTGAGGTTTCCAACTGAGCTGAGCCAACTCATTTTTAAGTGATCTGAGTAAGTGCAGATGTAAAAGGAAAGCACCTTATATGTTTCACTTCACTGAAATATATTGCCGAACAGCAGTAACATAAGGCCTTTACGGAAACACTGATCAGGATCCGGATAGATCAGTTATACGTCAAACAGCTGTTGAGGGCTGTTCCAAATTACGGTTCTATCACCGTCCCAGAACTGATTTCATCATGCCCCGCCCATTTTACAGTTCTAAAAACACACAAAATGGGCGGAGCTTAGATAAGGAAAGAGAGGGGATACCGCACGCCCGTTTGATGCTATATGAATTAGCTGTGACCGAAAATGGATAGCTATTTGACACCCGTCAAAACATTTTTTTATGATATTTAGCATTTTTAAGACCAATCGTTGTAAAATATTGTGGTGTGCATAATGGTAGGGTGTGCAGCTTACGGTTGTAAAAGCCACAGCAGCAGGAAGGAGCCAGTAATCACGTATCATAGGTAAATTTAATGACGTTTTGGTACATTTTTGGTGCCATTTGGTAACAGAAATGTCAGTCACGCGTTCTGTCCTCTCTCTTTCCTCGTCTAAGGGGCGGAGGATGATGAAAACAGTTCTGGGACGGTGATAGTATCGTAATTTGGAACAGCCCTCAACAGCTGTTTGACGTATAAAGCTTAATTCAGATGCACACGACATCCGACGATACGACGGTATGAAACTGTTCCTATTGGTTGAAATATTTTGATTTGACATCATTTTGAATATTTTAACCAATAGAAACAGTTTCGTACCGTCGTATCGTCGGATGTCGTGTTCATCTGAATTAAGCTTAACTGATCTATCCGGATCCAGATCAGTGTTTCCGTAAAGGCCTACAATCAACTAGCAACTGATCCGGTCAAACTGCAGGTTCAGGGTGCAGGTGGAGTGGGGAGTAAGCGTATCAAGCCACAGAGTACAGCCGCCCACGCGACAGTGTTTACTAAGATTCAGGCCCGCACCGGGCCCCTGAGTTTGATTTGAATCATTTATTAAAAAACCAATTGAACAAACACAAAAAACATCCAATTCACAGAAGGATCGATGAATGTCACAGAAAATCCTACACATTATAAAGGTTGTTATAAAGTACCACTACTACTATAAATACTTAATTTTTTATGCCGTCATTTATTATTACCTTAATAATGAACTGCATGAATTGTATTTTTCATCGTGTTTTTTTTAACAGACAATGTCAGAGCTATTTGTGCGTATGAGGCGGAACAAGAGGGCGAGCTGAGCTTTAACGAAAATGACATCATCACACTCACGGCCATAGGTGAAGTAGTGTATTGTTTTGGTGATGAAGATGAGGAAGCATGGGAAGAATGGACGGGAGTATTAAACGGGGTTTCCGGAACCTTCCCAAGCAACTGTGTTGCTCCTTGTAAGTGTTTTGATACAGAGTAGTATGTCGGATTTTCCTAGTTTTGCTAGATAGGTGCTTACAGATTTTCAGTGACTGCTTATTATGACAATACATTTAAATTTTGAGGTTCTTATGTTCATGACAGTTCTACCACGTTCTACCACAGCATACAAAACAACCAGCAGAATATCTCTAAATATATCTTTGAGGATTTCCTATATTAAAATGGTTTCTACAGAATTTGACCTTGACGGCGCCATTGTGAGTGAGAAGTCTGGATAGAGATGCAAAAATAAAAAGTATCGATACAGATACGCCAATGAAAGCGCGTTTGGTTTAGAGAATTTTGTGCAATTGATTACAATCCTCAGTAACTAATTATTTTTGATGCCGATACCCCTACAAAGGTATTGATACCAGCTTAAAATCGCTCAAAAAGTATCGATGACAAAAATACTCAATACGTTTTTTCCACGATAGGTTTTGAAACAATTTTCGAAACACATTCAAAACGTTTTCAACTGACACTCGATAAACGTTAGTTCCTAGTTTTAAAATGTATTTTGTTGTTTATCATAAATATCTAGAGTCGAATTTCGAAAAAAACTTTAATAATCCGGTAATAGTGACATTACACAGCAGCGCACTGCGCATAGTTCAATTCAAACGTGTTAAAAGTGACAGCTGGTGTTTATTCCACGGCATTTGGATCTCGATACGATCCCAAAAATTGGCGAAACGACCTTGAACAGGAAACGTTTTGAAAACGCGTCCAATTGAGGTTTCCATGATGTATATTTAAAAATCTAAAATGTTTTGAAAGCCCGTGGAAACGTAGTAACTATCAGCATATCATTTACAAAATCTCACAGCGGACGCCTATGCATCTTCTCTCGACAATGAGCAAATATGTACGAGCGTCAACCTTGCGTCAATAGTGTCTACCAACGTGTATGCCTCCTTTGACAGATAGCCAAAATGACACAAGCGGCTAGCCGTACCAAATGTACTTTGGCTCCCTGACTTCCGCATGCGCAGAGTACTAATCACTGTACTAATGTCATGTTATGATTCATGGCCGACTCTACACTAGGCCGGAGCCTTAGATGTGGCAACGTGGCGTAGCTGTCAAATAGTGGCCCTATAGTTTTAGAAAAATATTACATTTTATATGTATTAGAGTTCATCTCGGTTAATAAATTAAGAAAAATACTTTTTAGAACTACTACTACTAATACCACTTACATCTGATGTCTGTTTCATCACAGTCAGACACTACAAAATAAAAAAAAAACGCAACCTGTTTCCTGCTGCCACTTCCACTTCCACTTAAATGAACACACTTACTTTGTAAATTGTCACTTGAGCTAGAAAAATTACTATTAGGTCACTGTGAAGCCATTCTTGCTGGTCTTGATTTCCCTTTCACTATCAAATCCTTTCGTAGGTATGCCCCAGGCCATGCCCAGATGAGTTCTATTAACTGTATTTTTCTGTGATATTTGGGAGGTCCAGAAAACATTATAGGTACCACATTGTGCTTTAAAATAGGTCTTATCCTTTGAAATGTATGTAAATTATTGTTTTTATCCTTATAAATATAACCAGCCCTTCCGAGGAATACCTTTCACCCACTTCTGTTTATGTCCCTTATTGGACGCACAATTGCTAGTGCAACCTGGTACTACACACTTTGCAGGCATCTTGTTATCTTTATAGTTTCGTTTGTGCAGGTAAATAAGTAGAAACACATTAAAAATCACCTTGCAACGTTCTTTTTAATCTGGAATAAGGTTATGTTGGGCCATGGTTTGGTAGTCGTCTACTGGGCTGCAACCTGGTACTACACGCTTTGCAGGCATCTTGTTATCTTTATAGTTTCGTTTGTGCAGGTAAATAATTAGAAACACATTAATAATCACCTTCCAACCATATTTTCTGCTCCTGGAAGAATACACATGACATAACAACAAATGAAAACTCGGCCCGCTGATTCAGTGTTGCCATATTTCATGCTCCGGCCTAGTGAGTAAAGTCGGCCATGCATGATTAGAAAATTGTCGCGCCTTATATTTTTAAACTTGAAAATGGAAATGTAACGTAAATTGTATTATTTTATTATGTGCCTACATATTGTGGCCATTCACATATCACTGTGGTCATTTTAGTGTGCAATATATGGGAAACTTTTTTTATTATCGATATCTCAGAACATTTTATTCGTGATAAAAGATGGTGCATAAAGAAAAACAAGCAGTGAGTTGATCAAATCTGCCATTGTGTATACAGGGTATGTGAAAATTCAGAAAATCTGATCGATGTTTTCCTATTTATTTCGGATTTTTTGCATTTTCAATGACAATTTTCGCGGTAACCACAGCTGATACGCAAAAACTGTATAGTGCTTTTCTGCTCACATTTTTAGGATCTATAATTTGGTTATCTCAAAAATTCAATTTTTTAGGTTAGTTTCATCAGATATTCCGAATTCTTACACACCCTGTATACACAATGGTATGGCAGATTTGATCAACTCACTGCTAGTTTTTCTCTAATGCACTATCTTTTATCATGAATAGAATAGAAAAAGTTTCCCGTATGTTGACCACACTATATATTAATCTTTTATTTCTTAATACTTCTAGAATTAATAAATTAGTTTAATATACTTAGGTATTCGAAAAGGAATCAGTTTTAAAATTATAAATTAGCAAAATAAAAAATAATAAACAATTTATTTATATTGAAATTCAGTTAGTTTTATTCTGGTGGATATAAAAGGTTTAGCGCGATATTATTTTGCGTCTTCGGCGTCTGGTTTGGCAAGTATTTTAAATCTTTTGATGGCGGTTTTTTTTGTCTTGTACAGACGTCTCTGTTGTGAACCTACTAGGGTGAAATTTTTTCACATGCAGCCTTAAATTGCGATGCTTTGAAAATAGTGTAATGCATCTTAAAGCCATTTTTTTTAATTAATTCACAGTAAATAATAGACGTTACTTCGAGAAGTCTCATGATACTCATAATGACATAAGCAGTTACGTATTCGTAAAATATAGACGAAAAGTAATTAGTCAGTGAAAAGATTTTTGAAATCCGTCAATAAATGGCAGAGAAATCAATAATTAAAGTTTGCATATTTAGCGCGAAATAGTTGCCGCCTTCAATTTGGCTGTGACGTCACGTCTCCGCAATCCGCACAGCCAGCCGTCTGTGCCGCGTGCTGCCGTAGATCTGTGTATCGTGGAAGCGGTTGAGTGTGTTGTATGTACAGCTTGTGCAAAACGCATTAGAGTTCAACGCATCAGACGTAATTTATTTTTGATTTTTAAATAAGTGTTTTTTAGTTTTTGGTCATAACGGAAGAAGGACTTGTAAAAGGATAAAGTGATATTAAAATATCTCTTATTGATCTAGAAACGCTTTAAGATAATAGTTTCGTGAGAAAATAAACGTCTTCCGGTAAACGCAAATAAAAACCTGCATTTGTTGATATTTTTGTTATTGTCTCTTTGCAATACTGAGGGATGACTGTTGTACTTAAAGTATAACTAACTGAACTGTAGCAACTGTTAGAAGATACTGATTCTTTTGAAGGAGAACTCTCGGGTGATTGGGGATGGTCATCAGACACTTATATTCTGTACTGTATCGTTTGTGTTTTTCCTTCTCATGATTGTTTGTACTTTTTGATCTTTTTGTTTAACTTTGATGTCAAGTTGCACTTTGTTTAAATTTTGTTGGGATTATCTGATACATTCACTGTGCAATCCTTGGATAGTGCATTTTCTAGTACATCCGGCTCTTTGTATATTGAATCACACTGAATTACTTCGAAAGGTTGCCAACTTGAGGTCGATGAAGCATCGTTCTGCAATAAATTTTTTAGACATTCTGCGCGTCGCCTTTTTCCATATGCTTCGAGTTTTCTCCTAGGATGAACAACTTTTTGACAGTCAAACTTATGAGGGAAGCCTTCAGTTTCCAGCTTCAATGTACCACCAACTAGTTTATATTTGATTAGATTTTCAGTATCATTTTCAAGATGTAACAACAAAAACATCAGTTACGAATCCGAAAATATAGAAATATATAACACAATAAAGTAATAATTCAGAATACATATTACATTATAAATGTAACTAACTAATTTACTATTAGGTAAAGTAATCTTTAACAACCAGTGAAGCTATCCATATATAGTTGGTAATTAATACTTATCAATAGAAGATAAATACAATAGTATACTCACATCCAAATGATCCTCACAAACATATTAATTTATACTTTTTGGTGTTATTAAATCCCGTTTCATCACTTTGCACCACTTCTTTTGCATGCAAAGGTAGGGTAAAGTCGGGTAAATTGTACCACATTGCACACTTTACCAAATATCTCGCTATTGACTTGATTTGAATTCAACTAAACTATAAATTAGAGTTACTTAACATATTCCCATCAAATTGCATAATAGAAAAGTTACATAAAGACTGACAGTTTGACATAACAAATGTTTTTTTTTAAATGTTGCAAACGGTACAATCTACCCAACTGGCTCGTTAAATAGTACCACCCGGTTCGGTATACTGTACCATGGCAAAATGCATTAGATGATCGTTGTTGATAGAACAACAGATTTATAATATAATATATTGCAATGAATTAAACTTTGTATTTGTAAAACTTAAACAAATAAATCACAAATTAGGAACCCATTGGGTAAAACAAAATATTGTCGTAGCATATAACTAATACTCAATACTTATTTAACTCAAACACAAAAGTCACAAATATAGTCCAATCGACTGGGAAACGAAGCACAGCTTTCATGCACCTAATTTGCACAAAATATCCAGTTTTATATTTTCTTATTGCTGCCTTTATATCTTGCTCTGACCATTGGCAGTATTTATTTGTACCCTTGCTATGCATAACTGCAAAAAATACTCGAATTTGGTAAATTGTACCGGTACGATTTAACAAACTAGGTGGGGGCCCAAATTAGCAAACCGATATTATTGACACAAATTGGTTTATTTCTTTTAAAAAAGTGAGGTTAGGGTAAATATAAACCGCCTAAACTATTTCCAAATGTCCAATAATTACGAAGAACGCCACTCCAACTACCAAAAACTGATCATTCGGATACAAAGGCTTATCTAAAGTTGTATAATACTTACTGCGTCAAGTTGTTTTTAGAAAAACACAAATTTTGAGTTTCAGGAGAGACCGCCGTATACGCGTACTGGTAACTAATGTTTTGACAACAAGAGGTATCACAAGGGCAAACTAGATGACGCTAGAGGCTTACAATTTAATAAATATTGAGGTGATACCTCAGAGGTGGTACAATTTAACAACTGGTACAATATACCCGACTTTACCCTACGTGGGAAAAAACTTTATTAGGTGTTTTAATCGTTGTGCTCACACACTTTGGAACAATGCAATATTTTTTATAACATTTTTTTTGTCTCTCATCATAGCAATATTATTTGATATGCACTAAACTAGAAAACAAATGAGACGATTGGTTGCTCAGCTCACGTCACCACCACGCTGTGCCTGATACGTGCGTCGCGCCGTGTGGCTCAGCGGCAGCGGCCGCCCGCACTGGCTACGCCTACGGAGACATGACGTCACACCACTCGGTCAGTCGTGCCAGAAATATTTCTGCGGAGCGCGACTTTGAAACATTATAACTTTTTTGTCTTTAGAGATATATTCATATTTCTTTCACGTTTTTCTTTTATTTTTCTTATATTCTCTTTTGAATTGATAAAAAAAATTTAGTAAACTTCTCCATTCCAATATTATTAAAAACTTCAGACTCTCAGACGAAAAATATCAGCGATACATAAACCGCGAAAGTGGCGAAAATCCCAAAATAATGCGGGCCTCGGTGTGCGGGCCTTTTGGCTTTTAGTTTTAGGTTATGTTCCGTGTCAACGTCAACTGTCAAAGTCAGGGAGCCAAAGTACACTTGGTACGGCTAGTTGCAGTAGCTGCTTGTCAAAATGACGGGATGTGCGAGTAGAGTCGGCCATGGATGGGCGGATGATTGCCGCCAACCTGAGATTCATAGATCTGAAATTATTCTGCTGATTGTTTGGTATGCTGCGGTTCTACCACAGCATGGCAATCAGCAGAATATCTCAGGTTAGCGGCAATCATACGCGCACCCCGCCATTTTGGGTGAGTATCTGTTAAAGGAGGCATATACGTCGGTGGGCACCATTGATGCAAGGTGGATGCTTGTATTAGTTTGTTTCATTCCGGTACTGAAAATTGAGAGGTAGAGTGTGATAAACTGTTATTAGAATTAAGTGATATTCCGCGCTTGGGGGAAGCATTCACTCTTGGTTCTGAAACGAAATCAGTTTATCGGGATATTACTAATATAGTCTACAAGATGAACGATATTTTGGAAACAAATTTCTTTAGATATATATGTGATTATTTATTCCAGAAATCAATTGAAAATTTACAGTTCTGACATATGCCTTGAGTATTCAAATGCTGGGTTAGATGATACCATCTTATACTCGTACTTCCATATTTTAGGAAAATTTTGAATCTGTCTTAGTGAGACCAAAAATTTGCAACAGTTTTTTGGAAATATGCAATGTTCTGCTCTATACTCATCCGTGTGTTCTCATTTCCAAAAAAAATTATACTTGAGAGCTAGAATTTACTCCATCCTAAAAACGATCAATAAAAATTTCAAACACACTATAAAAATGAATTAATAATATGGCATCACCAATCACTTCATATTTTTTTAAATTCTCTCTCGTATCTGGGTACTGGGAAAACATAGTTTGAAGGGTTCCCAAAAAATATTATAAAATTTAGCTTTTACTTCCCACACCGATAGGTGAGGGGTGTATTGTGATCGCGAAAATTTTCGATTTTGAGATAATCCACTTTTTGGGCGTTTCATGATGTCTACATAACGAAAATCCACGTCACGCATTTCCGTCGGTCTGTCTGTCTGTCTGTCTGTCTGTCTGTCGGTCTGTCTGTCTGTCTGTCTGTCTGTCGCGTTTTTCTACCCTCGTAATCTCAGTAACCGCTGCATGGATTGTGATGAAATTTGGGTAGCGATATGCCGTGGGCTCCTAGTAGGTAATGCTGCTAAAATTTTGAAAATCGGTGTATTGGAGGCGGAGTAATTAGCAAAAAACAAAAAAAAAATAGATATTCCTCAAACTTCGTTTTTAGGCGTTTCAGGAGTTCCAGATCATTTTCTACTTTTTTTTTGGGTGGGGGTTAATTTGGGGTGGTTGGAGGGTGGGGGGTTGTAAAACTGAAAAGTTTGTTGTATTCATAACGGGCTGTCCAATGGCCTGTGAATGAAAGACCTAGAGGCATAATTCACCTTTTTAGGTCCATCCAAACATTGCCTCGCCTATAATAGAAACCAAGGGACTTAGAATTTGTGATTTATACATAAGAGTATTGTTTTAGATCGTTGTATATTGCTTAACGCGAAAATGACTGAATGGATTTTAATGAAATTTTGACACAGTATTACTACCGCGGCGGGGATGGAAAGCGCGTATCTTTTGGGAAAATCGTGCCAGTGGCGGCGCAGCAATACTAAAAAAAACAAAAATATAAAAACAGCTCAAACTTTGTTTTTAGGCGTTTTAGGGGTTTCTGAGTTTCTTTCATGGGGGGGTTGTAAAGCTGAAAAATTTGTTGTATTCATAATAGTGTGTCCATTCACCTATGGAAAAAATACCTAGCGGCATATTCTTTTTTTTCTAAGTTCATCTGAACATTGGCCTGCCTATTACAGAAACTATGGGACTTAGAATTTTGTATTAAAACATATACGAGTGTTGCTTAATTTCGTTCTATGTATATTGGGTAAAGCAAAAATGATTGAATTGATTTCAATGAAATTTCGACACAGGAATTACTATCGCGGCGAGAATGGAAAACACGTCAGTTTCTGGAAAATCGTGTCAGTGGCGGCGCAACAATAATCAAAAAACTAAAAATATAGAAACAGCTCATACTTCGTTTTTAGACGGTTTTTAGGCTCCTGAGCGTTTCGCATCGCATGCAAAACTGTGGCGTCCTAGTTCCTAAGGGGGGAGACGCAAGAAACTATTTACCAGAGTTTTTGTGTTGGGTGTTTTTTTGCGGGCAAATGGGCGATGATTTGGTTGCAAGGGGGATTCCAGACTATAGCTTCATGCTATGGGAAAATAATAAACTGGTATCGTAATGTGTGGGAAGTACTGAGTCAATCAACTTGACTCCATTTTTTATTATCGTTTAGGGGTACCTGGCGGGGTTTTGGAGCCATACTAAGTTTCTGGAAACGAGTTACGCGAGTTTTTATATTGTTACAAATAAAATATGAAAAATGGGGCTTTTATTCTTTAACAAATGTGAGACGGGATTTTGTACACCTTTGCTACCTGTTACCTGCCATAAGTGGGATTTGTTCTTACAACTTGTATTGGGGCTACACATAGAAGAACTTTGCAGCTTTTATAAAATTCCGAAGGTCTGACCCTCACGTTCTCTTGGGCTATTATCAAACTTCAACAATATTGGTTAAACAATAGCTAAAATAAGTATAAAAAACCGATTTTGAAATAAATTTTCAACTCACTGTATTACGAGAACTACGCGACCTAGGGGAAAAAATATTGCACATTTTGGACCTTAAATTAAATAAGGGAATTCACCACCTTCTCCATTTTGTCAGAAGGGTTAGGACACCATGAATTCTATTTTGGAAACTACAAACTGCCGTTTAAGTACAGAATCAGTTGATGCAATGTTTTTTAGGTTCTTTCTATTGCGGTCGCTGTCGTCCTGAGGGGATTCCAGACAGTCATTTTGAAGAATCAGCTAAGAAGGTTTTATTCCCTTGTGCATTTGGGTGTGGAATACACACCATTTGGGGGCGCGCACTGGAGCATGAAATTTATTGTGAGAATAGAACAGTAGTATGCCCTTTTACGAACTGTACGGCCACCAGCACTCTTCAAGATCTACACAAACATATAAAAACCTTCCATGTAGCATATGATCAAGAAACTCCTAAACTGTATCGTAGTATAAGAACACATGAGAATACTTATTTGCAGTGCATTACATTTGATAAATTTGTGCTTTTAATTTTTGTTAAATTGTGTCGTAAATCTGATATCGTCAATTTCCAATACAATGTGTGCTTAGTATGGCCACAGCAGTCTGGAATGGAAGAATTTCACAATATGCAACTGAGATTAGAAATAGAAGTTCCACAATCAGATATAAAGATAATAAAATTGATACAATGTAAAAATATAGGTAAATATTATGATAGATCGCACTGCGAAAATTGTATGCTTCAAAGTTGTGACAAAATTCTACATGAAAATAAATGCAATTTGCCCTTCCATAACATAGGATTTCATGTAGAAGATAATTCTGAGGTGGAGCTTTTCTATACCTTTAAGGTATATAAGAAAGAAACAGCTTCTGGAAAAGTCCCAGATAGTCTGGAATGTCCTGTTTGCATGGACTATATGATGGACGAGATTTACCTTTGTGAAAATGGACATTCGCTCTGTGACAAATGCAATGGGAAACTGTCAGATAAAAAATGTCCTACCTGTAGAGGAAACATGCCAAACACACGAAATTACTCAATGGAAAAGTTAGTCAGACAGATAAACGACGTACCATGTCGAAAAAGATTGACTGGGTGCAAATTTGTTGGACTAGTAGCTGATGTGCTGGTACATGAGAAGTCATGCAAATATTAATGAATGAAATACCTTTTTTCGTATACTCCAGAGAAATAAGCCTTCACTTTGATGTTATAATGAAGTACAAAGAAATATCGTATGGCATGGCTAACCTTGTGCGTCTTGAGATATCGCAGGTCAAATGTCATGAAAATCGTTTTGTTACGAAAATCTCGCCTCCAGTCCAGTGTTTTCGAGATATAGCGTGATAAAAATATGCTAGGGGAGAGTTGGCTAATTCGGGATAGCTAAAGTTATTTGACTCGAAACTCTCTAGCCATGCTACTGACACCTACTCTTTGTTTAACTATTGCCTCGTCGTTTATTTCTTTACAACTTTAAATGTAGTTGTTTCTGAATAGTTTGAGGATAAAATAGAAAAAAAAGCCTTTTTGTAAAGTACCTTGTTTTGCCCACCCGGTCGGATAAAATAGGATAGTGGTGGAAATTGAGAACAAAAAACATTATGCGACTCATATTTATAATAAAAACATTTAAATATGGACAAAAGTCGCACGAACACGGCACACCCATCGTTTTCAACCCCGACGCATCCTTCGTGAGTTCATTGTCGACAGTCATGGCACAACACCCAATCGTCGTTCGTCATATAACTCATATATGCAGTTCGTTATTGTTTCGAAGCCTGAGAACCCCTTCGATGGCATTTCACATATTTTCCTCATTCTATTCTCCACGGGATAATATCCGGTTTTATCCGACCCCTAGTGTCCCATTTTACCCGACTGCACATCTCAATATACTCACCTCTATTTAACTTGCCAACTTAAACAAAAATTGCGTGGATAACTATCCACAAAACTAAATAACAACCTTCCTCTTTGAAATTATTGCTTGTAACTCACCACAGATTAACAATCAATTAGAATAACCATCTGCTACATCTGAACATATTTTATTATATTGGGCTCCTTATTCAAAAATAATTGCCGGTATCCCGCTTTACCAGACTATCCTGTTTTGGCAAAATTTATCAGTAATAACAGAAAGTACATTCTTTCCTTCCGACTTTTGAGGTAGAATAGAATGCGCGTTTTTTTGACATGGTGTCTCCACTATTCCCAGTAGGCATAACCCATGTTTCGATCTTAAGAAAAGCTTTTTAACATTAATCGCACCAACATCGATTAAAACATTATCTTCGTCAGACGCTTTCTCTATATTTGTTTACTCTATGTGTGTTGGAGAAACCTCTTCAGGCTCAAGGTCACTGAGGCCTACGATGTTTTAAAACTCTCTTTGCTGGTTCAGGCATTCCTGTCCTTCACACTGACTACAAACTTTGGAGCATAGCATTCTGACTTTTCTACACCCGCGCACCACATCCTTTTTTAATACAATTATTACTGAATATTGTACTTAATAGTTCGTGTGGAGCAGGTGGCAGTAAAGCTGTTTTTGGCTGTAAAGTGTCATTTTTTAAACCATAACTCCATTCCTTGTAGCCCCGATAAACAGGCGTGTATCTAGGATTTGGTTTGGGGGGGGGGGGGGTTCAGATTATGGGTGTCACTTTTTAATTTTGCTTGAGTTTTCATGTGGGGGGGGGGGGTAGACGGCATTATATAACGTTTCGCGAGGGGGGTCCGGACCCCCCTAAATACGTTTCACTGGTAGGTGGTAGGGATGACAATTTAACAGTCTCATAACCTTAATGATTTGGAGGTATCTAAATTTGTCAAGGTTCACTTCATCCTTTGGAGCACCTTACATACCTAACAGTAAACGTTTTGCATTTCATCAAAAAAGTGGTGTAAAAATAATAATATCGTTATGTTATTAATTATTATATATTTTTTATAAACAAAATAATTTTAAACGGTTTAATAATCGATACTTAATTAAAATTGAAAAAAGTGGTTTTATAATAATTATAGCTCTGCAGTATAATACAGTTTTACCCAATAAAAGATGCGCGCTCCCATTTTTCACAAAATATCTCGAAAATGGTTGATATGTACAAAATTTTGTAGAGAATACTATTATACGTAAGTTTTGATACGAGTTCTTGCGACATCAGATGCACTGGAAGTGAGATTTTTGCGAAAAACCGATTTCCATGACACTTGACCTTCGAAATCTCAAGACAACGTTAGTCATATAAGATTCTTTGTGCTTTATTGGAGCATCAAAACAAAGGTCTTTGCAAATGCTCGGCTTCATTCCACTCATGGCCTTATTTTTTACCTTATTTTCCTAGAGTACTATTGAAGTTATCTACCTTGATTGGGTTGAATATTTTCAAGTACCTAGTTTCACTGACCCATAATTCAGTAAAGTATCTGGTGTTGATTTTAATAGGGTCTAATAATCATCAACTAAACCTCTTTTACACAGGGGGAATGTTTTGTAGTTTAACATAAACTATAGTCGACATCTTATGTAAAATGTTGAACCACTCTTTGTTGATCAACGTATCATTCAAAATATCAGTAACTGAGCAGATCTCCAACCATATTGTAATTTGAACATAATTTTTGTGTTCGCACATATAGGTACTTTACCTCATCCTCACTCTCGCTCTATAGAAGTTTTAGATGTTCATAGTTCTTTTTCTATTAAACGCAAATACAAATACTGCTGTTTTTCATAGATATCTATAGTGACTAAAATAACTCTTCCCATTACGACGTTTGGTTGGGGTGATTAGACTTAAACCATCTTTATCTATGTAGGTATCTTTATGGGTTAAAATTTACTCCATCATGTCTTACTGCCCTGTCTACAAAAAAGCATGCTGGAAGGTAAACTTTACTGGCGGTTCGGCGACCTCTGTATCCTTTATCAAGGTACAAAGTTTGACATAAAAACTGTTTGAAATAAGTGAGTTTTTTCGTATTTATTCCAAATAAATTCGATAAATTTTGTATCTCGACAAAGGCGACCGAAATGTTAGTACAGTTTATCTTTCAGCATATGGGTTTTCAACGATGTATAAGTAGTGAAGCCCGATAGATAATAGAGTCTACAACAGAATAAGTTCAGTAACTGCATTAAGATTTACTACATAAAGGGTGAGTTTTTAGTACGGGATCGGTCGATACAACTCCACTACTGCAGAAGATAGCGAAAAAAGTTGTATATAAAAATTGGGGCCAAGGATATGCTCCTTGCTCAGAAAATATTTTGATTTATACAGCGTCATCCATAACTACGTGGTTTTGCAAACATACATGTTTTTAAATGAGACAGAGAAGAGGATATTTTTTATCTTTCCGTGTAAAAAAATGATTTTTGATTCATTGACTTTCAATGTACAGTACTTTCATTTGGATGTAAAAATGGTCATAACCTTTGAAATACTCTGTATAATGTTACAATACATTATATTTTAAAAACGGGTATTATCTAAATATGGAATAATATATAGGGTGTCTCATTTAAGAAATGTATGTTTGCATCACCACGTAGTTATGGATCACCCTGTATAAATCAAAATATTTTCTGAACAAGGAGCATATCCTTGGCTACAACTTTTTTATACAGCTTTTTTCATTATCTTCTGCGGTAATGGAGTTATCGACCGATCCGGTAATAAAAACTCACCCTGTATATAATATATAAAATATATAAGTTCTTATGTTGCGGAAATTAAATCAGATACAATATGAGTAAGTTTTTAGAATACTCTTCAATTATTATACCCAAAACAGCTGTTCAACTTACATCTTCATTCTTAGAATATAGTAACATTCTAATACTGTCGTCAAAATTCAACTTGTTATAGACTTATATGAGTAAGTTTTCGTTATTTTAACTTAATATTGACTCAAGCATTTTTATTTTTAGTTTATTTCTTTGCAGAATAGCCATTTTTAAAATTATGTTTTCAATTATCATATCCAAAAACTTTTCAACTCACATCTTTATTCTTATAATATAGTAATGGTCTAAACTGTCCCTCGCGAAAAGTCAGCTTGTTATAGATTTATGAGTAAGTTTTCATTATTTTAAGTTTATTTTGACTAAAGTGTTTTTATTTTAGTTTTATGCAGAAAAGCAACTTATTTCACACCAATCATCTGATATAATTTGCACTTTATACCATTTATACGTTTTTAGACTTCCGCCTTTTCAATTATTATATTCATAACTGTTCAACTTACGTGTTTATTCTTATAATATTTTTTTTAATTAAAGTGTAAGTTTTCTACAGAAAAGTCATTCCGAACCAATCATTTGATAATATTATCTTTTTCATTTTATATCGTTCCTAAAGTTATCTTATTTCATTGAATACCTATTCATAGTACAAGATGATTGGTTTGGCACCTGACTACTAGCAGAAACACTGTTTGCGAATTAGCAATATTTAACAGTCAAGCATATCATATGTTTGAAATATTTTGAAATATGTATTTGTGCAGGCATGTATTTCTATGTTCCATTACTTCTGTAGGTATATGTTATGTTTTGAACCTATTAATAAAGTTTCTTCATGAATGCTTTATTTATTATAACATGCACATTATAACATTATACATGGTGAGTATCTCTTACTTACAAAGATACAAAAATGTTGAAATACAAAAGTTGTATAATATACAGGGTAAGTCAAGCTCAACGTCTCGAAATATTATGACCAAACTATATTCTTTTACAGATTTTTACCTTTAATTACTTTATATAAAATTTGGCCATATATTAAATCCGTGACATTTTATTGTTTATTATAAATTACTATTCAACGCCAACCATTTTAATTTGACATCAACCGTCTCACACAATCGATAATAATATTTAAATCATCTCCTCAAATTAGGTTAACTCAATATACATGGTGTTCCGATGATCATGTTACAAACTTCTAGGGTACTAAACAAGAAAATAAGAAAAAACGTTCATATGAACATTGGTCCGGAAACGCTTCCTCAGGGAGCTAGGGCCCTACTACTGCAGCTATCGCCATCAATTTTGAAACATGAAATGTAGTTGGAAGGTTCATCAATTTGAGCCTTCCGGACTTTGTCACCTCTAGCCAGGGGCATACAAACCAGGGGGGTATTTGGGTAAATTTAACCGTACTCTTCTAAGACGTCAATTTTTTGCCATTTTTATATCTGATTATGATTCTCCAATGCCTTTTACATAAAAAAGGTACTCTTAGTAATAGGCACTAACCACCGCACTAACTGACACTGTTTCCGTGGAAACCGCCACTAAGTCAGATACATTAATTGATTCCTATTTCACCTATGCAGTTTGAACACTTTGGCGTTGGTTTATTAAAACTTATCGAGTTGTCAAAAATCTGTCAATAAAGTACTGTGTCGCCAGTGAATCGTGGATTATACTTTCGCCGAATATGCCGATATGCTACTAATTTATGGCGAAGTTCATTGCAATGGAAGAGCCGCTTCAAGATTGTATCAGGAGCGGTTTCCTGAGAGGCGTGTACCTGCTCACACGCGGTTCGAGAGGGTAAATCAGCGCATAAGGGAAACTGGCTCCGTGAAAATAACGAGGCCAGATAATGGCGCTAAAAGAACTGTACGAACTCCAGAATTAGAGGAAGAGGTACTTGGACAATTCGAGGAATATCCTGGTGTTAGTACCCGAGCTGTTGCAGAACACATGAATGTAAGTCATGTATGGGAGATTGTTAACGAACAGCTTCTTCATCCTTATCATCGCCAAAGAGTGCAGGAATTGGGACCACATGATTATGCACCCCGCGTAGAGTTTTAGGAGTGGTTTCTTCAACAGTGTAGGCAAGAACTCCAATTTCCGAAATTTGTGCTTTGCTCTGATGAGGCTGTTTTTACGAGAGAAGGTATTTTTAATTCACGGAATAGCCATGTTTGGTCGGAGGACCCTCATGCTCTTCAAATAGGTTACCAACATCGATTCTCGGTGAACATGTGAGCTGGAATTGTTGGACAACGTCTGATTGGACCAATCGTGTTGCCTCCTCGACTAACTGGGACGGTGTACCTCAATTTTTTACGATACACCTTACCTAAGTTAATGGAGGAGCTGCTCCTCGACATACGTCGGAATCTTTAGTTCCAGCATGATGGAGCACCCGCTCATTTTTCACATGTCGTACGTGAGCACCTCGATGATCGTTTTAGAGGACGTTGGATTGGATTGGACGCGGAAGCGATGTCAACTGGCCAGCCCGGTCCCCAGATTTAACCCTGTATACAGGGTGTTAACTAAGTATGTTAACAAACTTTAACCACGAATAGTACTCCGAAAAATAGAAAGAAAATGTCATATGAACATGGGTCCGGAAATGCTTCCTAAGGGAGCTACGCTCCTTTGCATGGGGAACCCTGAAGACGGGTTTCCCTCGATATTCTCGGAAACCATCTATAACAAAATTACGAAATTAGGTACGATGGGTAAACTTTTAACGCTGAATCTGATTCTGAATTCAGAATTTCATAATTTTAATCAGAGGCGTATCATACGGGAGGAGTTAAGGGTAAAAATAACCCCATTTTCTAAATGGTAATTTTTTTGACATTTTGATTTTAGAATATGGCATCTCAGAGATTTCTACGTAAGAATGGTCTCTCGGTACATCTCGATAGGGCTAACCGTTTTCGAGAAAAATGCAAATTATTGAATCGATGCAGTCTATTGTAAATAAATAAATGTTCATCTATTTAGTAAGTGTGTTGTGAAAAACAATTACAATAATTGATCAACAACTTCAGAACTGTCAGTTTATTCAGTTTAGAGTTATTGCAAAATATTTAGGTATTATTTTTAAAGTAACATTATTTAATAAGAGTTTGAACAAATAAAAAATAAAATACTAAGACAAATAGAGAATGTTTTATTAAAGTAAGTGTTGGAAGTGACCACCGCCAGCTTCAATACAACGATTCAGTCGCCTTATCATTGAATGACGGACTCTTTCAAAAATATGTGGTGTGTTTTTGCTTATCAAGCATGAATCAACTATTCTATTTCGGAGGTCTTCTTCATTTTGAACAGGGGTTTTGTACACTAATGATTTAAGGTATCCCCATAAGAAGTAATCCAAAGGATAGATATCTATCGATCGGGGTGGCCAAAACTGTGGACCACCCCTACCTATCCAACGGTTAGGATAATTTTCATTAAAAACTTGACGCGCAACTAGACTAAAATGTGCTAGAGCACCGTCGTGCATGTACCACATACGACACCGTTCTCTAAGTGGAACTTCTAATAATTCAGGTAGAACATGTACTAGAAACCGCTGGTATTGTTCCCCAGTAAGCCTATGAGGCAGAAAATATGGACCAATGAACTGGTTTCCTATAATTCCAGCCCAAATATTGAAAGAAAACTGATCTTGGAAATGATGTTCTATGAAGGCGTGTGGATTATCCTCAGACCATACGTGATTGTTATGAAAATTGATAATGGCATTCCGGGAAAAACAAGCTTCGTCAGTAAACAATACCTGACTCAAGAAATTCGGATTCCTTAAAATTTGATTTCTTAACCAATTGCAGAAGTCTACTCGTAGTGGTAAATCCCTCGGTATTAGAGCTTGCACCCGTTGCATGTGATATGGATATAGCTGCTGATCTCTTAAAATTTGCCATACCGTTACATGGGTAATATTTAATTCATGCGCTATTTTCCGCGTCTAGTTTCAGGATTTTTCTCAATTTCGTTTAGAATTGCTTCCTCCATCTGAACGGTTCGTACTATTGCAGGTCTTCCTATGACAACTATAGACCTCTTAAAACTACCTGTTTCGGAAAGTCGGGCGTGGATTCGTATAAATATTCTTACAGCAGGCACTGCGCGTTGGGGATATCGTTCATGATAGATACGTCTCGCAGCATGAGCGTTACCCTGAGCCATTCCATAAGAGAAATGCAGATCTGTCATTTCGCCGTTAGTAAATTGGACCAATTTAAGCGGAATATCAGTACACTTCTACTTGACAACAAACTCTAAACTTAATAAACTGACAGTTCTCAAGTTGTTTATCAATTATTGCAATTGTTTTTCACAGCACACTTACTTAATAGATGAACATTTATTTATTTACAATAGCCTGCATCGATTCAATAATTTGCATTTTTCTCGAAAACGGTTAGCCCTATCGAGATGTACCAAGAGATGATTTTTACGTAGAAATCTCTGAAATACCATATTCTAAAAATCAAAATGTAAAAAAATACCATTTAGAAAATGGGGTTATTTTTACCCTTAACTCCTCCCGTATGATATGCTTCTGATTCATATCATGAAATTCTGAGTTCAGAATCAGATTCAGCGTCAAAAGTTTACCCATCGTACCTATAATTTCGTAATTGAATGGTTTCGAGAATATCGAGGGAAAACCGACTTCAGGGTGCCCCATGCAAAGGAGCGTAGCTTCCTTAGGAAGCATTTCCGGACCCATGTTCATATGACATTTTCTTTCTATTTTTCGGAGTACTATTCGTGGTTAAAGTTTGTTAATATACTTAATTAACACCCTGTATAATGGCCATAATAAACTAATGCTCCTCCTTTTTTAGTAAAAATCGCATGTTTTGCTAACTTGATTATTTTTTAATTATGACCATCATGCAGTGTGGTCCAAAGAGTGTGCAACAAATGGGATTTTTTTTTATTAGCTGCACAATCAAAAATCCAATATTGCCAAAAGTTGGCGCATGTCCGATAACTAATTTAGGTGCACTTAGAATGGTTCCAAGTTCATCAGTATACGTCGAATCAAAAAATATAAAAATTGTACAAGAGTAAAGTACCCTTATTATCAAAAATTCAGCAAAATGTTATTAACAAAAGTTGTTTAGAATTAAGAGTTATGTCTAAATCTAAAACTTGGCCTCCTCTGAGAAAAAATTTTTTTTTTTGAAAAAAGTGCAATAACTCTCCCAAAAAATTTTTTTTTTAGTAAAACTGTTTGATACACTAATTGAAATTGAATTAATTTTGCATAACTTTATTTAAATTCAAGTATTTTTGTGAAATTTACCTGAGGTTAAAATTTTTTTGGGAATCACAAGCTAAATGTTTGTTGCAAGGATATTAAATATGGCTTTATAATTTCGGAAAACATATTTTTACTAAGGCAAGAGGTTGCTTATAATTACATGCATATCAGAATAACTCTCAATAAAACCTCAAACCTTTTATTAATTTTTTATTTCTAAACATGTATTTAAATTAATCCACAAACATGAAATCTTACTAAAAAAATCATGGAAACCCATGAAGGAAACAAAGCGTGGAAACAAAGTGAACTGTGTGTATTAATACATAATTATAATAAATGGACATGTCATAACCGTATTTTACCATAAGTGAAAAATTGAAAGCTAAAATGAAAAAATATGTGAAAAGTAGAAACAAAAGAAAAACATAGTTAAGAAACATAAAATAATTATCGGCGCGTCTCGGTATGTCCACCTGCTCGTTCAATGCACTTAATTGTCCGGTTATAAAATTCGCTAAGAGTAGATCGTAAAACATTTCCCGGTATATTCCGGCAATGTACTCGTATTGAGTTTTCAAGCTCCTCGAGATCGTTAAAGGGTCTATCCCTATACACTTTTTGTTTTAGATAGCCCCATAAGAAAAAATCTAGTGGGTAAGGTCCGGTGAACGAGGATGCCACCGAGGATTAGTACTTCGTCCTAACCATTTATTTACAAATTCCCCATTTAACCATTCAGTAATGATTATGGCTGAATGGGCCGGACATCCATCATGTATAAACCACAACTGATTCCGTTCTTGCAAATTTAAATTGTCCAAAAAGTCAGTTAGTTCGTTTTCTAAAAACTGTAAATAAGTGTTACCAGTTAGGTTTTCGCGAAAAAAAAAGGTCCAATTAATTGATTGTTCATTATGCCGCACCACACATTTGTTTTCTGATAATACTGGTTTTTATTAGCAATAACGAAATTTGGATTTTCATCCGACCACCGTCGACAATTTTGGGACGAAACAACCCCATTTGTTGTAAAGGTGGATTCATCCCCAAACAGAATGTGCCTGTGGAAGTCTTGCTGACCTTCTATTTCGCCTTGAATCCACATGCAAAAATCGAACCGCAAATCATAATCTCGTTCTTGGAGAGTACAGATGAACATAGGCTTGTAAGCATGATATTTATTTTTCTTGAGTATTCTCTTCACGCTGGTTTTCTTCACACCCGTATAGGCGGAAATCTCTTGGGTAGATCGTCGTGGATTTTCGACAACTGCTTGGAGTACCTCCAATTGATTTTCTTCAGTACATACGGTTTTAACATGTTCATGTTTATAATTGTAGTTTAGAGACCCAGTTTCTTTAAAATTAACCAAAATTCGGCTTACTGTTGAATAATGAACCTGTTTATCTGGATGCCGTTCATTGAAAATATCTCCTGCTTCTCGAACTGTTTTGTAGTTGTAACCACATATTAAAACCAATTCCGCCCTCTCGGGTGAGACTAATGTCATCAAACTGTCATAATGTTTACTTAAAACCCACATTTGTTTTTTTCCATGGGTATCCATGATTTTTTTTGCAAGATTTCATGTTTGTGGATTAAATACATGTTTAGAAATAAAAAATTAATACAAGGTTTGCGGTTCTATTGAGAGTTATTCTGATATGCATGTAATTATAAGCAACCTCTTGCCATATTTAATATCCTTGCAACAAACATTTAGCTTGTGATTCCCAAAAAAATATTAACCTCAGGTAAATTTCACGAAAATGATTGAATTTAAATAAAGTTCTACAAAATTAATTCAATTTCAATTAGTGTATCAAACAGTTTTACTATAAAAAAAAAAAATTTTTGGGAGAGTTATTGCACCTTTTTCAAAAAAAAATTTTTTTCTCAGAGGAGGCCAAGTTTTAGATTTAGGCATAACTCTTAATTCTAAACAACTTTTGTTAATAACATTTTGCTGAATTTTTGATAATAAGGGTACTTTACTCTTGTACAATTTTTATATTTTTTTGGTTCACCCCGTATACTGATGAACTTGGAACCATTCTAAGTGCACCTAAATTAGTTATCGGACATGCACCAACTTTTGGCAATATTGGATTTTTGATTGTGCAGCTAATAAAAAAAATCCCATTTGTTGCACACCACACTGTATACAGGATTGCTCTGCTAACTTTTTCTCAAGTTGAACATGCGATCTTTACTAAAAAAAGTGGAGCATTAAAATTCTTATTAGAGCATTTAATTAGACTTTAATTGTGGTGTTATTAATCATTTGTTCTGCTGACTTTGTTCTGCTAAAGCCGGTCCCACACGATGTGGCGAATACCTTCCAACGTTGGACGCATCGGCATTTGCCACATCGTGTGGGCGTGAGTTGACGAACTGCATATGTCCAACGTTGGCCGCATGGCAAGTTCGGAGCCTATCGGTAAAACTGACCCATATCAAAGGTGCTTCCAACACTGGAAGCAACGTTCGTCACAGTTCTACACGAGGCGCGACCCACGTTCAGGGATTTGGATTTGTCAGTGGCGCTGGAAAACATTTTGTTGATTTGATTTGTTGTTAAGGTTTTCATTGAGGAAATAATCGTAGTAAGCTTGTGTATTTTTGTTGTATTATTTAGATTTTTATATAGTGTTTTCCTTGACACATTAAGTTCCCGTAGGTAGGTATATAAAATAGTGAGGTGAGGGAATAAATACTTTTTTCGGTTCAACTTTGTTGCTTAAAAACTAGTACATAAAATTATTGATTTATTTATACAGTGTATCACGGTCGATGGTACCTTAGACGTTGAACGTACAGAACATGGGATCATTCTGAAAATTTAGCTACTGAAGTAATTGTTGCTGGCATATCGAAGTAATATATTTTAAGCATCGCAGTGTTGCTGCTCATACGGGAAATTGGCAACACCTTCGTAATTTTAAACTTGGACCAAAAAGGGTTGAGGGCCCATTGAAGTTTTAAAGGTTGTTCAAGTTTGATTCATTATCTGTGAAGTATGCTGTAACCACCACCTCCTTCTTCGAGGTCTCCTTTTTTCTACCAACAGTATCTCGTAACATGTAACCACAATTCCAGCAGCAATGGCAGCTATTTGGCTATTCATTTTATCAGGTATTTTAAAAAAAGGTTATACCCGTACGACAATGACATCGAAGCAATATTTGTGAGATTTGTTACTTCAACATCTCTTTGATTTTTGGCAATGTTGTCAGTCGTATGACCTTAAAAAACGTCTACTTGGGAGTGCTTGTTTTATCATAAAATACCTAAGTCAGTTGATCAATTCTTTCCACAGCAGCTTATATGTGCCAAGACGTATGTTATTCATAGGCGTAGTTAAGTCCCTGAGAAGGGGGGCTTAGTCCCCGCCCTAGATACAATAACCATTCTTGGGGGGTAAGCCCCCACCCAACAACGCCTATGATGTTATTTTTACCATAACTTTCTCTATACACCGTGTCCCAGGACGAGTCCTGAGAAAAGAAATCGCAATTTGGTTTCGAAATGTGAAGCCGATATCAAAAAGAATTATTTTTAAATTAACATTTGTTACAGAGAAATCAACGTTTGAAGTTTTGTTATAAAGATGATTGAAACGTGTGTGACCCGCTTTATATCACTTTCTATAACACTTTCGATTTCACAGCAAAAAAGGACGAAGGTCGTTTACAGAGTCGGTACTCTCTAACTTAATATATAGAAACATGTTTCTATCACCATGACGATCGGGCAGTTTCGGGTGCATATCACGTGTCTACTACGCTGTCACGGCACGCTGTCATATTTACGAGACCAGCCGATCCCATAGTACATAGTGCATAGAAACACGTTTCTAAGTTACAGAGTACCGGCGCAGGTCTTTTTTTAATGTTTTTGTTGATTGTTTATCTCAGCAAGTGACATAGTGACGTACAAATATGACAAGGGCGGCCACACATTAACCATTTCGCGATCTAGTACTGACCTGAGTCGAAGGGCGTAGCCGAGTGGGCTTTGGGAGTTAAGAACCCCCCATTGAAGAAAGTTTTTGTCGATTTGTTAAAATAAGTGTTAAAGTGTGTAAGTATAAATGACATGCCTGCTAGCTGTCTGTTTTGTGGAGAACGAGAGAGGCCCGAATCTACTTGAGCTATTCGTTCTCCATGCTCCAGCATGTACAGGCTACCAAACCAGACATCTTCCTCGGATACCAACAGAAGACGCTGTTTGTTTTAGTTTTTGGCACCTGCCGAGGTGGACATCGTGTCTAAGGAGGAGGAAAGGCGGACCAAATAATATTAGAAGTTGCTAAGACAACTGTTCGCAGGCTCTGGTCAGACTACACTGTTAGTCTGCTTGTTATGGGTGCCTAGTACTCCAGGCGGTAGGGGATCTTTCACAGCAAAAGGTCGGAAAGAAATAAAATTTGGTGGGATCGTAGACATTGGTTCCCTGAATCTCCACCTAAGCTTGTCACCTCGAAGGGTCGCCGCGCTTTCGAAAAATAGCGCCGTTTTGGTAAGTGATATCGAAAAAAGCTTCAAATGATTTATGGAGGGAACAAAATTCTGCATAATTTTGGTCTTTACGTTTTTCGTGTGCGAACCAACAGTTTCCGTCCTACACTGCGTCAAAGTTAGGGGTTGATTTGTGATTTTCACTAAAACCAGAATTTAAGGGCGGATTATAAGGCAAAGAACTTTTTCAAAAAGACGTGTAACATTTTTGTGTCCCCAAAAGTTTATCTTCTCATTTTTTATTATCGGCAGCTACCTATATAAACTCACGCGTTTGGTTTAAAAAAATTACGCCATTTAGGAGCGCACCCCTACCTACTACCGATATGTGCTGTTGCGAAAAGAACCGTATTTGTGCATACTTCTAGTGGAAAATGATAATACCCCGGCATTGTTTAAATCATCATCGCTCCAGGGTGGGAGGAGAGGGTGAAAACTGTTTTTGAAACTTTTTGACAAATAGCGCCATTGTGGCAAGCGCTATCGAAAAAAAGTTCAAATGATGTATGGAGACAACAAAATTATTATTCACAATTGGTGCCCCAAAGTTAGGGTGTGGTTTGTGATTGTCACTAAAACCAGAATTTTATCGCTTATTATGTCTACAAACGCTATCAAAAAGTTCTATGACATTGATCATTTTCTACTTTTTTTTTTGGGTGCGAGTGAAATTTGGGGTGGTTGGAGGGTAAGGGGTGGTAAAATTGAAAAATTTGTTGCATTCATAATAGACTGTAACAGATCGACATAAATAACTTTTTCAGGTCCATCCAAATATAGGCGTAGGGATGTGGCGACCCCATCGCCCAGAGGTGATGGTACACTTTGCACCGACGACGGTGCATCATGTACTATTATCTCTGCAATCAGCCACAGGGGGGAGAAGTGCAGTCACTTAGCTTCGCCCGCGGTGCAATCACCCCCACATCGGAATATTTCCGGGAAACTAGAAATAGGTTCCCGGGAATAGGCGGCGCCAAATGGCCTCACGGTTCATGTTCCGTCGCTGGGCTGATGTTCTCGGTTTCTCATAAGTGACAAATTGGATTAATTAAAAGTAAAAAAATGCTCAATGGCTCTTCCAGGATCAAAAGATTCCGGAGGTAAAATACCTGGCCGTTCGGATCTCCGGGTGCCAGGTGGTCCGGGGGGAACATTAAGCGAAGATTGTTTAAAGAATTGTGCTGCCACTCCTCGTCAGGCTAACAACAGAAGCCGTCCTTCGCAGCAACTTCGCACTGACGACAGGCCCGAAGGCCAGAGAAACTTATTCAGAGCCGACTTTACAAATATACGAGGTCTTGCCTCCAACATAAACTCTGTCCATCAACACCTTCAGGCAGAGAAGCCACACATTCTGGCTCTTACGGAAACCCAAGTCGGCTCTTCAACAATGGATAACTGCTTTAGATATCCCGGATATGACTTATACACCCGATTTAGACGTAGGTTTGGCGTATGCGTGTACGTTAAATCTGGGCTTTCTTGTCATCGAGAAGAAGAGCTCGAACTGGAAGGATTTGACATCATATGGCTCAAAATATCCTTCCAAAATCATTCCAAATTTATATGCTGCATTTATAGGCCACCAAGCAGTAACAACTGCAAAGAGCTCTTCGAGAAGCTTTCAGCCACTGTGGACGCGCTGCAATCAGATCACCCTCATTCAGAGATAGTCTTTCTGGGTGACTTCAACGTTCACAACTCATACTGGCTGACACACTCAAACAAAACGGACGACGAGGGACGTGAAGCTGAAGCCTTCGCTATCAGCTGCGGCTTGGAGCAGATAGTCAAAGAACCAACAAGGATTCCCAGCCGCCACGGAGATTTTGCTAGTCTGTTGGACCTATATCTCACAACTGCTCCAACGGTCTACACAGTGAAGGTAACCGCCCCACTGGGATCGTCTGACCACAACACCGTCTCGACGCTATGCAAAATGCATTCTCCAGATCTCTACCATGCAAAGCCTCGTCGGGTCTGGCATTACGGATCAGCCAAGTGGGACGACCTAAGGGAATACTACCAGTCCTTTCCCTGGAACGTCTGCTTCAAGTCACGAGACCCATCAGCTTGCGCCCAAGAAATAACAGAGGTATTAATATCCGGCATGGAAGCCTATATTCCTCAAGTCGTCAAGCATCCCTCCAAAAATAAGCCATGGTTCAATAAGCGTTGTAGAGATGCAGTTACCTCTAAAAACCAACACTACAGAGAATGGAGGAAAAATCCAAATGCTGAGAGTCACCGCAGTTTTATCGACGCCAGAAATCACTGTAAACGCGTGATTGACAGCAGCAAGGAGGAACACAACCAAAAAATTAAGAACAAGCTCCTCTCATGTCCTAGTTCGTCCAGAACATTCTGGTCTGTAGCTAAGGTTGTTAGTCAGAACTTTTCCTATTCGTCAATACCACCCTTGACCAGAGAGGACAAATCCATCGCTTCTGCACCTAAAGAAAAAGCAGACATCTTGGGGAAGCTCTTCGCAGCCAATTCTACTGTAGACTTTCAAGGAAGTACTCCGACCACCACCATAAGCGTGAACTCGAGAATGGCAGAGGTCAAATTTCAACATCGAGATGTAAAAAGCATCCTCCAAAAACTGAACACCAATAAAGCTACTGGCCCTGACCAAATTCCAGCCATTGTCCTTAAACGCTGTGCCGCTGAGCTTGCACCTATTCTTTGCAAGCTCTTCAAACTTTCGTATCAACGAGGCGTGTTTCCCGATTCGTGGAAGATTGGCTGCGTTCAACCCATCCCTAAGAAAGGCAAAAAAACTGATCCCACCAATTATAGACCTGTGGCTCTTCTCAGCATCATGTCTAAGGTTATGGAGACTGTCATTAACACACAGCTCCTGAAATACCTGGACAACAATAACATCATAAATGATCGCCAGTATGGCTTCCGTAAGCACAGGTCTACAGGTGACCTCCTTGCCTACGTCACTCACTTGTGGAACAGAACAATAGACAACCATGGCGAATCCCGTGTTGTTGCACTTGATATATCCAAAGCTTTCGACAGAGTATGGCATGACGCACTTCTGGTCAAGCTGGCTGCTTATGGACTACCACCTGGTCTGCGCCAGTGGCTGAATAGCTTTTTGAAAGACCGATCTCTGTTCGTTGTAGTCGAGGGCTGTTCATCAGACGTATTTTCAATAAACGCCGGTGTTCCTCAGGGATCTGTCCTATCCCCTACACTATTTCTGCTGTACATCAACGAGCTGCTGGAAATAACATCCAATCCAATCTACAGCTTCGCAGATGACAGTACATTAGTGTCGTGCATGGAACCAGGCAAGCCACTATCATCCCAGGAGACGGTACGTCGGCGACAGCAGCATGCCGCACAGATCAACGCAGATATCAAAACAATTGTCGAGTGGGGATTAGCAAATAAAGTACAGTTCAACGTACAAAAAACTCAGGCAACAACACTTACAAAGAAGTCTCACAATGGCTTGCCAACCGTGGAAATGGAGGGTCACCCCATAGTCGAATCACTTTCCGTCAAGCTTTTGGGAATCAACATCAACAATAACATGTCCTGGCACGACCACGTCGTCAGTATTGCTAAAACGGCATCCCAGAAGCTTGGAGTTTTGTTCCGCTGTAGGAAGTTGTATACACCAGAGCAACTGCTGCTGCTCTACAAGGCACAGATCCGACCATCGCTGGAGTATTGCTCCCATGTGTGGGGATGCGCTCCGAAGCACTCTCTAAAGCTTCTGGACACTATCCAGAAAAGAGCGATTAGACTAATCGATACGCCTAACCTCACAAAGGACCTCCACAGCCTGGAACATCGAAGGAGGGTGGCTGACCTATCCCTGTTTTACAGATTCTATCACGGAAGATGTTCGAGTGAGCTCTCTCAGATAATAACACCACAGGCCGTCCGAACCAGGACCACTAGAGAAGCTCTTCGAGCTCATCCTTACCAGGTCGAGGTCCTTACTCCCCGAACCAGTCTCCTCCAGCATTCCTTCTTCTGGAGAACTTCGACGCTGTGGAATCAGCTGCCGGGAAATTTGTTTCCCGACGGCTACAACCTGCAGCGTTTCAAATCTAACGTGAACCGATACTTATCCTCTCGCAGCGCTTCTAAAGCGCCATAGGCTTTCAGCCTTTGCGGGAGGCCGACCATAAAAAAAAAAAAAAAAAAAAAAAAACACTGGCTTACCTATCACAGAAACCATCAAACCAAAGGACTTGAGAGTTTTTTCTGATGGTAAACATACCAGTATTGCTTTAGATCGTTCTGTATTGTGTAACGGGAAAACTATGGAATCGATTTTAATGAAATTTTGACACAGTATTACTACCATAGCGAGAATGGAATATGTGTTTTTTTAGAAATCGTGTCAATGGTGGGGCTCCAATACTAACGAAACTAAAAATATAAAAATAGATCAACTTCGTTTTTAGGCGTTTTAGGGGTCTCGGATCTTTTTTCAATTTTTTGGGCGGGAGGGGGGGGGGGTAGGTCTGGCGATTTGGTTGCAAAGGGATCTCAGATTACTGCATCATGCTATGGTAAAATAATAAACTGGTATCACCGTAATGTGTGGGAAATACTGAGTCAATCAGCTTGACTTCATTTTTTCAATTTAAACGTTTTACGAACTTCAAATAATTTTTCAGAACTGTTTGTTACTAAGACATCACCAGCAGCGCTGTGTTTGTATTTTGTTTTGCTATTACAACTAAATAATTGGTTTAATTTCTGTGGATTAGGTTTTAAGCGGCCCTGCGTTTCGGTCAGTAGCGTAACTTCAAATTCGGGCCCCTCCCGCAAGATTCTTCCCGGGGCCCCCGCAAGAAATTTTCCGTCGCTTTTCTTTTCATAATATATTATGTATCTATACAGGGTGAGCCCTAAGTTAAAATAAACATCTTTCTCCAATAACTTTTTTTCCGAAAACTGAAAAATAAGTGAGATACAGAATCAAATCATCTAGCCTTTTTATGTTTAGTTCTTATGTCTGTTTATGTTTAGTTTTTCGCTCAAATTTTTGTTTTATCATCAGGCAATTAATGTACTAAATTCAGTTTATCGTATAGTTAGTTGCGTTCCTAATACTGTGCCACATTTAGTATTTACCAATTTAAAATCAACAAAGAAAGTGACTACTGCACTATTGACAGGTGCAATGCCTAATCGATAAGACAAATATCGGAGCAAAAAACTAAAGATCAACAGACTAGGTTCCTTGATACACAAGCCCAGATTTACATTTTTTATTTTGTATCTCGTTTATTTTTCGGTTTTCTGAAAAGTTATTTGAAACAGTAGTTTATGTCAACGACTTCTATGAACAGTTAAAAAAGTTATCAACTCACCCTGTATATATTAAAGAGAAAATATTGGGCTTGTGGCCAAATTTTGAAAATAAACACGGGTCACTGCATAAAGGAGACTAATGACTATGGCGTTAACTGTCAAGCTTTAGGCAATTTTTATTTCCAGCTTCAGGGCGTAACGTTGAGATTTGCTCACAAAAAAAGCAACATTCATCGAGTCGCAGGCTTTAAAATGCAATTCTAGAAACAAAAGACGTCAAAAAAATTTTGGCTTATTTAACTCGGTGTCTTCCACAACACAGGTCACACAAACAATCAACACATATTATGTAGGTGTAAAATACAAACTAAACAATGACCTTATATACAAAAATACAAACTAAACAACGACCTTATATGTTTTAATCACCCGTAAAATTACAAAATTCGTGGTATAAAAACACATATTTTTTTATTTAATTTTCTTTAGAAGGTCGTTGTTTAGTTTATATTTTACACGTATGCGTTAGTTGTTAATGCGACCTGTGTTGTGGATGACAGCGAATTAAATTAGACAAAAAATTTTTGACGTATGCTGTCTTCCCGTATTTTTCCATTTACTGCGGATTCTCGGCCGATTTTTAGGGTTTAATTTAAAATTCAATACTGTCCCACTTTTTCACTGATGGGTATGCATCTTGGGGTTCATAGTTTGACGTTTTATTTGTAAAACATACTAACATGCAAGGAACATGACCTTTAATTTAGTACTTTTTGTTGCACAAACGATGGTGGTTGAGGAGCCTGGGCCTCGAGGATTACGGCGCCCCAAAAACCTCGGGGCTCCCCCGCAGCTGCGGGCCCTTAGTTACGCCACTGGTTTCGGTGTGGGGGCCGGGGGGTTCCGGACCTCCTGATCCTGAACCCCCATTAAATACATGCCCGGCTGTAATACATTCCTTACATATCCGAGATGTGGTTGAATTAAAGCGTAGAATTCAACCTTAAATACTTATTTACAACTAGAAAGCCCCCCAGATACTTTATTGAATTTACATAGAATAATCTTTTTTACAATTTTACTTCCCACACCGATAGGTGAGGGGAGTATTGTGATCGCGAAAATTTTCGATTTCGAGAAAATACGTTTTTTGGGCGTTTTATGATGTCTACATAACGGAAATCCACGTCACTCATTTCCGTCGGTCTGTCTGTCGGTCTGTCTGTACGCGTTTTTCTAGCCACGTAATCTCAGTAACCGCTGCATGGATTGTGATGAAATTTAGGTAGCAATATGCTGTGGGGTTGTTCTATAGGTAATGTTGGTATAATTTTGAAAATCGGTGTATGGGCGGCGGAGTAATTAGCAAAAAACCAAACATTTCAAATATTCCTCAAACTTCGTTTTAGGGGTTCCTGATAATTTTCTACTTTTTTTTTGGGTGGGGTGAAATTTGGGGTGGTTTGGGGGTGGAGGGTTGTAAAATTTAAAAATTTGTTGCTTTCATAATAGACTGTCCACTGACCTGTGAAGGAAGACCTAGCGACATAAGTAACGTTTTTAGGTCCATCCGAACATTGTCTTGCCTATCACAGAAACCAGAGGGCTTAGAATTTTTTCTCGTGTAAACATACGACTACTGCTTTAGATCGTTTTGTATTCTGTAACGAGGGAACTGTTGGTTGGTGGAATTTTGATACAGCATTACTACCGTGGCGAGGATGGAAGATGCGTATGACTGTTATAGATCGTGCCAGTGGCGGCGCAGAAATAATGAAAAAAAACTAAAAATATAAAAGCAGCTCTCGTTTTTAAGCGTGGGGGTGTAATTGGGGTGGCTGGGGGTGGGAGGTTGAAAAACTGAAAAATTTGTTGTATTCATAATAGGCTGTCCACTGACTTGTGAAGGAAGACCTAGCGACATAGATCACTTTTTTAGGTCCATCCGAACATTGCCTTGCCTATTATCAAAACGAAGGGACTTAGAATTTTCCGTATTCATACGAGTATTTATTGCTTTAGATCGTTTTGTGTTTTTGTGACGTGAAAACTATTAAATTGCTTCTAATGAAATTTTGACCCAGTATTTTTACCGTGGCGAGGATGGAAAATGCGCATGGTTGTTAGAAATCGTGTCAGTGGCAGCGTAGCAATAATAAAAAAATTAAAAAGATGAAAACAGTTCAAACTTCGTTTTTAGATGTTTTAGGGGTTCCTAATCATTTTCTACCGTTTTTTTGATGGGGGTGAAATTTGGGTGGTTGGGGGTGGGGGGTTGTAAAACTGAAAGGTTTGTAGTACTGACCATATAGGCTGTCCTTTGACCTGCTAAGGAAAGACCTTGTGGCATAACACAATTTTGGGGAGGGGGGAGGCTGTCGATGAGTTGGTTGCAAGGGGATCTCAGACTAACGCTTTATGCTATGGGAAAATAATAAACGGGTATCACGGTAATGTGTGGGAAGTACTAAGTCAATCAACTTGACTTCATTTTTTTATTTGTTAGTCCTCCTGACAAACAATCTAAGTATATTCCTTACTACTAATCTCCCTCTGGTACGTTTGATATAATGTGACTGAGCTGTGTGTAGTTGTGTAATGTATTGTTTAGCGGCCATATGTTTGGAAAAATTACTATAATATGACACGAATGGTAGATACGTCATAGTGTTATCTTAATTTACTGTCAGCTTCTTATATTGAAACCACTTGGAAATAACTGTAAAACAAAAAGAAACAATGAAATTCTACAGACCACTTCAAAAGATTAGGATGTAATTATAACAAGATTTAATCACAGAACAATTGAAAACTAAAAAAACATATTTACTAACATCTCATGAAAGTGATTTTAGTCTATTATATAAAAACTGGCCTATTTTCAGAATTTACAGTAGGTTTATTATCTATCAATTGATCAATCGTCGATATCTTCACCCAATATGCGCTCTATAATTTTCATGCTCTGCATATCACAGTTTTGTTCTGTAGCTTTTGGAAGAAGTAAGATTGTCCCACCGAAGCTAAATGATGTGACGGAAAAGCTGTTTCGTAAAGAAGTACTCATTCCTAAAGAGCAATGTCTTATTAAGGGTAAAAATCTGAAAGAGTAAGTGTTGTGTAAAAACTGGATATCACGATATACATATCTATAACTTAAATGTTTCACAGTGGATCCATAACCGCCAATTTGAATACTTTTGCAAACCAGGTGATAGAAAACTTCGGAAACGTGTTTATAAGATATGGATTGGATCCAGTCGAATTGCCTAATACGCATTTCAGGGTAAGGACATGATATAAATATGTGGCAGTAGTAAATTTAGTAGTAAGTAGTAAAATTTCTACTAGTAGTAGTAGTACTTTTTTATTATTATACATATATATTATATAATAAGCAGTTATTTCGAGGACAGGACCATATCTATATACAAAGTAGATCTGCCAATGACTACCGGGGTTCCACAGGGGTCGGCACTAGGACCAACTCTCTGGAACATCCTGTACGATAGGATATTGAAGCTACCGCTACCCGGTACCATTAGAACGATTGGCTTCGCAGATGACAGCTTTAGTCGCGACAGCCAAGGACGAGGTATCCCTATCATACAAGGTGAACCGGGCCTTGCAAAATATTGACGACTGGATAGGTGCTCATCACCTAGATTTGGCTCCAGAAAAGGCTGAGGCAGTGATACTACGAGGATATAGGATAAAGAGAAAGCACGTGAGCTTCCAGCTTAGAGGCAAAAGGATAATCCCCAGTAAGCCCGTGAGGTACTTGGTGCTCTCACAACGAGAGGTGCTTCTCAGACCACATGAAAAGGTCGACCCAGAAGGCAGAAGCTAGAATAGCCATGCCATCTAGACTGATGCCGAATATTGGGGGACCCACCAGTAGAAAAAAAACACTCCTGAACGGAATCGTCCAGTCGATTGTCCTTCACGGAGCGCCAGTTTGGCACAGGGCACTCAAAAGGAAAAAACATCAGCAAGAGCTGGATAGGCTGCAAAGGAATTCACTGCTGAGGGCAGCCAGTGCCTACCGCACAGTATCCAGTAAAGTTTTGCAAGTAGTGATATGGATACCACCCTTGCATCTGCTAGCTGAACGAGACGAGAGATTTACGTCCCTCAAGGAGACACAGAGACGAGACATTTACGTCCCACAAGGAGACACAGGGACGAGGCGGAAAGACTGCCGACAACGGACCCTACAGAAGTGGCAGCAGATATGGACTCAAACGACAGATGTTGCGCAGTGGACGAAAAAACTGATACCTGATATCAGTAGAAGATTGGATAAACTGCGAGCACAGGACTACCTGATATTTTCTAACGCAGGCTCTAACGGCACATGGCCCATTCCGAGTGTATCGGAAAAGGGTAGGAAGAGCTATGGATGACCAGTGCCGCCATTGCGGACAGACCGACACGGCGGAATATACGTTCTTCGTGTGTGAGAGGTGGCTCACATACAGACAAGAAGCCTGTGCAAACTTACCTGAAGATCTGAAAGCAGATAACATGGTGAGATTGATGATCTCCCATAAAGTCTATTGGATGACCATCCACTGTATGGTGAGGAAAATCCTGAGCGCCAAAGAAACCGAGGAACGTAGAAGTGGTGATCAACACCTTATCAACCAGCACAGACCAGCCCTACACTCATGTTGTTATGTCGTTCGACGAAGGTTCCGTGAGTGGTATGAGGGCTTGAAGGTAAGAAAAGAGGGAACGGGTTTTAGCCGGTCGGGCCGTGGTGGCATGTCGGATAGACGCGCTCGCGTCCGTTGGACATGCGATCAGAGGACTCAAGCTTGGTTCAGCGTCGGGCGGGCAGACTCTCTCTCGCACCTTCGGGTGTGTGAGAGCTTCTGTCCTTGCGATCATGCCGATTTCCTAAACCCTCTATAATAAGAAGAGTAATAAATTTAGTAGTAAGTAGTAAAATTTCTAGTAGTAGTAGTAGTACTTTTTTATTATAGAGGGTTTAGGAAATCGGCTTGATCGCAAGCACAGAAGCTCCCGCACACGGGAAGGTGTGAGAGTGAGTCTGCCCGCCTGACGCTGAACCAGCTTGAGTCCTCTGATCGCATGTGCAACGGACGCAAGCGTAATTTCTTTAGTTTAAACAGTAAAAAGTGTGGTTGACAACCCTACTCAGCAGTGACTTCCTTTGTAGCCGGTCTAGCTCCTGCCAAAGTTTACGGAATACATATAAGTTGGATCACTCCGCAAAAATATCAAAACGTCCTGCCCCTTGCTCCGTCTCCCCGGTACACCGGTAGCAGTGTACCGACGTCAGGCGGGAGATACGGGGCGGCGCAAAGTAAAGGTTGAACGTGTTTAACGCGAAGTCTATACAGTGTCTCAAAAATATCAGGTTTTGTTATCTCGGATTTATTTGCAGGAAATGGATAATATTTTTAGAAGTTTGATCTTATCAATTAAATTTATTAACGGATGGAAAATGACAATCAGATCCATCCTTATTTTGTCGTAAACCTTGAAATGTAAAGTATATAAATACAGGGTGTTTCTCGACGATTAAGACAAGCAATATGTCGGAACTGGGCAGTAGTAGAGAATTATAATTTTGGGGATGTAAATTAGAGCAGATGCTGTGTCTTTTTTTATCACTGTACTACCCAATGAGGTATTTGCTTTTGGTCACGTGACATTAAATTAAAAATAATTAATGAGATACCCTGTACATTTGTGCCTTTCTGTGTTCCTCCCGATAAAACAATTCCAACTAACTGCACACTTGGGGTCTAAAGTGATTGATTCAAGACTTCCAGGTACTTAAAGAATTGTATCACGCTAAAAGCGTATCGTGAGACAAAATGTTCATTCGGTGGTCTTACCATACCACCCAGGGACATTCTAAATTATATTTTAGAGCTCGGAGATATTTTTGTTGATAACTTTAACAATTTAGTTTCTACAGTAGCAATTGGAATGACACTGAAAAGCAACATGTCAAAAATTATTTACTCACATCCAAGTAAAGCATTTCCACATGATTATCTTTTAAAATTGTACATACGAGTTCGTATATACTATACCATACATTTTATAAGCTGTGGTCTCAAAAATAAGGCAAATAAACAAAACTTTAAGGTAAAAATACTACAGCACCTATGGACCAATTTTTACTTATCTACGAAATAGCTACAATATGTGAAATCATTTGAGATTCATTAGTAATAGGTTTGCTAGGTTTTATTTTTAATATCCATTTATGTAACTTAGTATATTAGCAAAATAAACGTTATATTTGTATTTGTATATCTAAATCGGCTGTCAATACATAGTCTTTCAATGACCCTCGTATATACGTAAAATCCAGGCGTTAGCAAGTGCCCGCTAAAAGACCCTCGTATTTGGGCAAAAACCAACGCAAAAACTAACTGGCGCGTGCGGTCGCGCCATCGCTTTCATGTGAGTTCTTCAAAGTGCCGACGGAGTGATCCAACTTATATGTATTCCGTAAACTTTGCTCCTGCTGATCTTTTTTCCTTTTGAGTGTCCTGGCGCTCTGTAAAGGGAGATCGACTGGACGATTTCGTTCAGGACTGCTCTTTTCCTGCTGCTGGGTACACAATATTCGGCGTCAGTCTATGTATTTCAAAACAGTAATTAGAAACTATTGTCTTTTCAGTGGTTAACATGGGAGTTCAATCTAACAACTGGTTGGCTAGAAGATCTATCCACAATATCTAAAGGAGGTGATGCATTAGCCACATACAATTCTAGAACGCGAACTATCAACATAGAAATTCCACTCAAATTTGATTCTTTGATGGTGAGTCACTAATTAAAAAATGGAGTCAATTTGATTGACTCAGTACTTTCCACACATAATAATGATTTCATTTTATTGTTTTCCTATTGCATGAAGCTATAGTCTGAAATTCCCTTGCCCTTGCTCATCGCCCGCCCTCCCAGAAAAAAACGTACCACACAAAACTCTCGTAAATAGTTTCTTGCGTCTCCCTCGTAGGACGCCACAGTTTTCATTCTGCATGCTTCAACTGAATGATGCAAAACGATCAAGAGCCTCTAAACCGTCTAGAAGCGAAGTACTCGTATGAGCTGTTTTCATATTTTCAGTTTTTTTATTATTGTTGCGCCGCCACTGACACGATTTTTCAGACACTGACCTGTTTTCCATTCTCGCCGCGACAGTCAATTCTGTGTCGAAATTTCATTGAAATCAATTTAATAATTACCTACTACGACCCCCCAGCATATCTCTGCCCGAATTTCATCACAATCCATGCAGAGGTTACTGGGATTACGAGGCTAGAAAAACGCGCACAGACAGACAGATAGACCGACAGACAGACAGACGAAAATGAGTGACATGGATTTTCGTTATGTAGACATAAAACGCCCAAAAAGCGTATTATCTCAAAATCGAAAATTTTCGCGTTCACAATATACTCCCCTCACCTATCGGTGTGGGAAGTAATAAAGTTATTATTTTTAGAGATAGATTTGATGCTTGTTTGCATTAGAAAATTTCTGCTTTAGAAATAGATAGATTTGATGTTATACTAACACATTTCGTTTTCCAGTTTTCTTATAAGTTTGATAGACATTTTATTTTCCACCACCGAGGTGATGTCTTTGGAAAAGTTGAAAACATTAAAATCGATTGCCAAATAAGTTTCAACTATGGGACTTACCAGCTTAAGCTCGACCACTTCCAAATCAAAGATAAATCGTAAGTATCATTTGAACATTAAATTCATATATTCGAAGTAAGTCTCATAAGTAAGCGAAATAAACACATATATCAGGTCTTTACGTTGTTTGTTTTCTAGTTCTATGTATGAATGACGAGGGAGTTAATTTGTTGACATGGTCACAGATGCATAAACCACTCGGTGCGTCCTCTTGCACCTTTGACCTCTAACCATGCTAGCACCCAAGATCTGCCTTTCTAGCAAAACTTGGAACGACCTTTGGCGCATTCTATGATAGCCTATCAGCAATATACAGGGTGTCCCAGATATAACACGCCAGAGTGACATGGAAGGTAGATTGGCTTTAGACCAATCAGAAAACATCGACATGACCTTAGTAAAAGTCTTCTAGTTTTCGAGATATTGCCACTTTTAAGGTTTTTCAAAAAATTCGTACTTTTGCTCCTTTTGTTGCCTGTTATGGCTATAAGGATTTGCGGACTTATGATCTTTTTTTTCTCGGGCTACTATTAATAGTTGTTTGAGACGATAAGGTATTGACTTCATTGAAAAATATCACGGTATGTTAAAAAAACAACCGAATTCTTAGATTTTGTGTCAATGCGAAAACCTTAACCAAGGTTTAACTGATTACTGTGACAACGAATGAACCAGACTGAATCAGCAAATGCTCTTGAAAACCAACCTACTTAATGCTCTTTCAAAAATAGTATAACATTTATAGGTTCTTTTTACTAAAAATCGAATAGCTCCAAGTTTTGGCATAGAAGTCTTAATACTTCTACGTCTAAAACGCCTAGATACATTGTCCTTTTTAATTCGTTGTAGGCATCAAAATAATAAATCGAACATAAATCTGGTTCTTTATTTCCATTTATTTTTAGTTACTGTAACAGATTTTCAAAATGTTTACCACCCACTCTTATACACAACCTGCATCTTCTTAAAAATTGTCCCTTAAAACTCAAATCTAGATCAGCAATTTCGCCTGCTGCTTGATGGATTCGTTGTCGCAATTCATCGGCTGATCGAACTGGTTTTCCATACACTTTATCTTTTGAACATGCCCAGTAAAAAAATTCAGAGGGTTCAGGTCTGGAGAGCGTGAGGGCCAAGAAACTGGTCCTTACCGGCCAATCAATCTGTTAGCGAAGGTTTCATCAAGATAAGCCCTTACTGCACGACCATAGTGCGCAGGGCACCCATCCTGCTGTAACCACATCCTTCTTCTTGACTCAAGAGGCACATCTTCCGAAAGAATGGGTAGATGATGTTGCAAAAAATCCAGGTATATTTCTGCATTGAGGGTCGCAGGGAGTTCGAATGGGCCAATGATGCATCCGTTGTGGATCTCCGTCCAAAGATTTACCATAAACTAATGCTGTGAACGGTCCTCTCTTATTTCATGGGGATTTTCCAACTGCCAGCTGTGGATATTATGCAAGTTAAGATACCCATCTCTTTTACAGGCCGACTCGTCGCTCCACAAAATCCTGTCGAAAGAATTAGGGTCTTCGTGATGCTTCTCCAGCATTGTCCGACAAAACGAAATACGTGTAGCATAATCACTGCTTAATAGCGTTTGAACTCTTTGGATGTGGTACGGGTGGTATTCATATCTCTTCATAATAAGTTGCGCCTGTGATTTAGATACGCCAGTACGTCGTTCGATTAAACGTACTGAAGTTGATGGGTCCTCCGTCACTTGCTCTAATACAATTTCATCCACTTGAGTACTACGGGGTCTTCCCTCAGAACCCTTCCGGCCAGGATTTCTGCCTTCTCGGTGGGAATTGACAGTGCGAAGAATTGATTGAACACATTGATTGGCCGGCAAGGACCAGTTTCTTGGCCCTCACGCTCTCCAGACCTGAACCCTCTGGATTTTTTTACTGGGCATGTTTAAAAGATAAAGTGTATGGAAAACCAATTCGATCAGCCGATGAATGGCGACAACGAATCCATCAAGCAGCAGGCGAAATTGCTGATCTAGATTTGAGAAGTTTTAAGGGACAATTTTTAAGAAGATGCAGGTTGTGTATAAGAGTGGGTGGTAAACATTTTGAAAATCTGTTATAGTGACTAAAAATAAATGGAAATAAGGAACCAGTTTTATGTTCTATTTATTATTTTGATGCCTACAACGAATTAAAAAGGACAATGTGTCTAGGCGTTTTAGACGTAGAAGTATTACGACTTCTATGTCAAAACTTGCAGCTATTCGATTTTTAGTAAAAAGAACCTATAAATGTTATACTATTTTTGAAAGAGCATTAAGTAGGTTGGTTTTTAAGAGCATTTGCTGATTCAGTCTGGTTCATTCGTTGTCACAGTAATCAGTTAAACCTTGGTTAAGGTTTTCGCATTGACACAAAATCTAAGAATTCGGTTGTTTTTTTAACATACCGTGATATTTTTCAATGAAGTCAATACCTTATCGTCTCAAACAACTATTAATAGTAGCCCGAGAAAAAAAAGATCATAAGTCCGCAAATTCTTATAGCCATAACAGGCAACAAAAGGAGCAAAAGTAGGAATTTTTTGAAAAACCTTAAAAGTGGCAATATCTCGAAAACTAGAAGACTTTTACTAAGGTCATGTCGATGTTTTCTGATTGGTCTAAAGCCAATCTACCTTCCATGTCACTCTGGCGTGTTATTTCTGGGACACCCTGTATAATTTATGCCAGACTCTTCTCGGTGCACACATTTCATCACAAACAATCAACTTCAGCTGCATGTGTTGTCTGAAGTTATTTTGAGGCGTTTGAACCTTTGCTGTTAGTTACGACCGTATCACTCGATCGGTCTATCAGGTCTGGTTACCTACAGACTGGACAAAGTCAAAATATTATGGCCTGTCACTAGACCCACCACTAGTTTCAGTTGACCTTTATCTAGAGAAACATAGAAACGTCCCTCTTTGGCCTCAGGCAATAATATGAGTTGCCTAATCTGGCAGAGATTTCCTGAGATACTGCGCCACCTGGAGGAGAGTTGATTTTGTGTCCACTCTTTAAAACCTTCTAGCCCAGTTCCCGGGTCTGGGTGGCGATAAGGTCGATCTAGTTGTTTGTTGTTAAATGTTTCGGTAAGGTAATCAACTAATAGTCGATTTAATAAAGCACCCCTGTCTTTTGGGGAGTTTACTGAGGGCATTTTGGGGTTATCTGACTCTTTGTGGTTAATGTGTCGACAACTATCATTTGCAATATTTTAAAAATTTACCCATTTTCCGTAATGATTGTACGAAGAGTTTCTTAAACTGTGATCAAAATACCGACAGACAGATTTAATATTTTTAATTAATTTTAATAAAAGCAATTCTACACTAAAGACGTATATTTGAGATATCATAGTAACCTCAATTTTTTATTTCTATTTTAAGGAAACTGAGCGTACATTATAGTGGCGATGGAATTATCCACTGGGTTACAGAAACGCTGATTAATTTTACAATTGGATTTCTGCACTACCCTCTGATACACATAATAGAATCCAATGTCAGACGTCCTTTGGAAGACATGATAATCACAGTGAACAAATTCCTCGGAGAGAACATGACACCGTAGCTTTGGACTCTTAGCTTATTACTTTGACTGCAGACCAATACTTTTACAGCTTCATAGTATTCTGTTATTTATAATTTGCACTTTAGTAGTTAGTTCCGAAAATTATTAGTGAAACATTGAAATAATATATTTGAAACACAATTATGCTAATATCAAGTTATTTATTGTATCACTATTCTATCTATTTTTGTTCCACTTCATAATAAGGGATCTCCAACAAATCCAGACAATTATCGCCTACTTTCTTTAATCTCTCATGCAAGTATCCGTACGGATGGGCTCGGTATATATTTTACAATCTCGTTTGGAAGGTTTTATTGGCTGTCAAATTTCTCAGGCACAGGCAGGTTTCGTGAAAGGACGCGGTACGCGTGAACAGATCTTACACTTAAGACAAATTATTGAAAAAGCCAGAGAGCATTATTTTCCAGTTTTTATCTGCTTTGTGGACTATTCTAAGGCGTTTGATAACGTAAAGTGGCCTAAACTGTGGAAAATCCTCATCTCTATGGGAATTCCTTATCACCTAGTGTTTCTCATACAGCAACTCTACGAGTCTAATTCGGCTCGTGTAAAAATTAATGGTAACCTGTCTGGTCAAACTGCAACCAGAAAAGGAGTTCGTCAGGGATGTGTGTTATCCCCGATGTTATTTAACATTTACTTTGAATTTGTGATGAGACAGGTATTGGACAACTGGAATGGCGGTATAACTATTGGCGGAAGAAAAATATCCAACTTAAGGTTCGCTGACGATACAACCCTTATTGCTGCTTCTCAGGAAGAACTAGTAGCTCTATTAAACGTCTTAGAACAACACAGTGCAGCGTATGGTCTTGGCATTAACTACAACAAGACCAAGGTTATGATCGATGATAGAGAGCAGTGAAGTAGTTCAAAGTTTTGTGTACAACGGTTCTTTGATCGACAATTCGGGTAGCTGTGAAAATGAGATTCGACGGTGCGTTCAATATGCACGTGTGGCTATGACAAAGCTTACTAAAATATGGCGTGACCATAACATCACTAAAGCTACCAAAATGTCGCTGGTTCAGTCTCTTGTGTTCTCCATATTTTTGTATGCCTCGGAAACTTGGACTGTTAAAAAGGCAGATCGAGCTCGCATAGATGCTTTTGAAATGTGGACGTGGAGGAAAATGTGATGATATGAGTTCCTTATACCGCCCATCCAACTAACGTTTCCATACTGGATGAGCTCGGTAATCCAAAGAGACTGTCTTCCATTGTGTCGACGAGATGCTTACATTCTTCGGACAGTGATGAAGCGATAATAATTGTAGTTCAGGGTCATGCCCCGAGTGGGCGGCGCCGTGGCCGTTCCCCTACATGCTGGGTGGATACGACGAAACAGTTGCTGAATTTGCTGGATATAAGTATCAAGAGCGCCACTGAACTGACAGTAAATCGCGAACAATGGCGAGTCACAGATCTCAGAACTATTGATAATATTCGCGTCGGCAAAACTCTAGCTCCGACTTAATCTATTTTACGAGTTCACAACAGAGATTGTGACTATGATGATGATGATGATTCTATTTAAGTACTTTTTTATTGCCCTACATCTTTAGATGTTCCGAAGGGTGCACTTTTTCGTTTAAAGAGGTGAATAAGTATTTTTCGAGTAAATTGCTACATTTACCTTACACTGTAAAGAAGACATTTTCTGATTGTGTATAGGATAAACTATTCAGCAAGTGCCCCCCCCCCCGGGCTCCGATGACAGGCCATTACTCTTTTCATGAAATTTTCGATGATTTTTTGACAAAGCTGTTGCAGCAAGTTTTGAAAATACTGCTCTTGTTGTTGGTAAAACAATGGTGGTGTTCAAATACCTGACGGACAGTTGCAAAAACAGTGGAAATGATTCTAATTTATGGTGTCCAAAATCAATGTGTTGGACAAACTGCCATTCCGTTTAATGCCAGGCATACGGGAAGATATCTTCGCATAGGTATGTTTTGGACGTTGTTACGAAATTTCCTCAAACTGGATTTGTTGCGACTGATATTTCATCTGGTTCTATGTATACACACAGTTACTGAACTCCAAAAGCTTTATCCATTTAAAATAAAAATAGTGAAAGTGTTAACCGAAAATGATTTCGATCGGTTAGTTGAGTTTTGTGAACAAATATCTGCCTCACTGATGAACGTATTTTTTACTGGATTTGTTAATAAGCATAACTGTGTAACGCCATTGTTTACTGCCCCGAGAATAAATGAGGCGTAAACCCGTCACAAATCATCTGACTAGCGTCAGAAGGTTCACATGTGGGTATTTTCACATTCAGCATGGGCAAGGTTTTCCATGTTGAAGCATATAGGCATTTGTAAAATTCCACAACCCTAACGATATTTAAGTTGATCAACCATAATGTAGTATGCCACTGTCTGATCAAAAATCAAAGAATAAATTAATCGCAAAAATTTAATAGTCTTAGAAATGCAATAATTTTGCTTTTTAGCGGACTTGGGTGTAACGACTGTGCTGTAAGAAGTGATGGGAGGAAATAAACAAATGTATAAAGTTTCAATATTTACTAATCTAAAAATGTAAATGACTAAATGGAAATAGGAAGATGATCAACGTGGTAATGGTGTCCAACCACACCATTGTAAATTTTGTGTGGGTTAAGGCACATTCAGGGATTCCAGGTAATGAGAGAGCTGACAGGGCTGCCAAAGAAGCCAGTAGACCTGCTGACCTTACTAATGTGTCGAGCCTTACTGACACTTTCAGCCATTACAGAGCAAACATGTTGAACGAATGGAGAAGTGAATGGCTAGCCCTCAGTGAAAATAATCTAAGCAACTATTTCTATTTACACCCAAACCTACCTCACAAAGTACCTCACATACACTACTTCAACGTGAATAGAAAGTACTCTACAACCATTACCCGACTCAAATTAAATCATGGTAACTTCCCCTCTCATCTTCATAAAATAGGTATCCTGGAGTCACCCCTTTGTCCCAACGATAACCAAATCTCGGACATAAATCATATTTTCTTTGGTTGCAGTGCAAAAAAAAACAACACTCCGAAAGGTTTGTTGACCAAATTGTGTGGCCTGAAAATTCCCTTACCGACTAATACGTGTATCCTACTTGCTAGCAACGATAAAGATATATATGATTTGCTGGTAACCTTCCTGAATAATACTAAAATATTAATCTAAAATAACAATATAAACAGTTTGTGGCAAAAAGGCTACTGACCTAATGCCAATGCTCGAGAAAAAAAAATGGCGGTGGTATTAATGTCGAGATGAAACAACCATTGAAAATCAAATCGAAGAGGGCGGGAATCCTAGGCTTTATGACGCTGAAATATATTTTCATCAAGATGGCGCTACTCCTGATGCCGTCCTTCCTGTTCGGTAATGGCTGGACATTTCCAGACAAACGTATAGGGAGAAGAGGATACATAGAATGGCCTGATAGATCTCCTGATTTGACGCCATTAGACTTTTTTGTACGGGTGGATGACCTTCATAAACGCAACATCGAAAGCTGCCACGATATCTCACTACTTACTGCAATAAAAAAGTGATATTTTCATCATGTGTTTTTTCTATTTGACCAAATTACCAAATTTTCGTAATTTTCTAGAAAACGAATCGAGCGATTCAAAAAATAAAATGTCAAAATAAAGGACTTCTCGACATACCTTTGGAACAAGATATATTACTCGCCATCCAAATTTTTTAAGGAGATGTCCCTAGGGGCAGAGGATCCAAGGAGTACAGTAGTTTTTGGTTAAAAGTGGCAGATTATTATGGAACAACTTTTAGGATTTACCAATTCAAAATAATTAACTATGATAAACTGAAACTCACAAAAATCCGAGCAAAAAAAACATAAACAGGCTAGGTATGTCTTGATGCACAAGCCCAGGTTTAATTTTTTTGATTCTGTATCTCGTTTATTTTTCAGTTTTCGGAAAAAATTTATTTCAAAAGTTGTTTATTTTGACGACTTCTATACACGACGGACGATTTCGTAATCAAATTGATTACACTTTAGTTCGTACACGGTGGAAGTCATCTATATTAGCCTTTGTAAGACTACCAGGTTAGACCATCAACTACTTCTGTGCGAACTTCAGTTAAAACTGAAGGTATGTCCACGTTCTAAGCGGATAGTACGGATGGAGATCGCTGACCCTGCTTCTTTTCGGTTAAAATGTTCAGAGCTTTTTCGGGATGCCTCTACAACGGATGTGTCAAATTCAAACGATATGTGCCTATCATTCAAAAATGTGCTCTTACATGCTGCCCAGATAAGTCAATCAAAGAGTAGCATTCAACCAAAACAACAATGGATTAGTAGCCACACATTGTCTGTTATTGAGGCACGTAGAAGCCTTAAGATCTCAGGTCTTGATTCAAATACAAAGCAAAACGCATATAGACAGCTCTCACGCGAGATTCAGAGACTATGCCGAAGAGATAAGAACTCTTATATACAGCAATTGTGCCAGGAAATAGAGATGCATGCCGATACTAATCATCCGAAAGAGATGTTTTTTAAGGTCAAATGCCTCAGTCGGGATTTTAAACCCAAATCTTGGGCTGTTAAAAATCCCGAGTAACAGCTAATTACCAACTTGCATGAAGTTATTGAGGTATGGCGAAATTACTGCGAAAACCTGTACCACGAGGATGGCCCTCAGGCCCTCTCATTGGATTTTGAATATGAACCTGATATTCTTTTGTCTGAAGTGGAACATGCTCTCAACAAGTTAAAAACTAATAGAGCTACAGGCATTGATGCTATTTATTCTGCCGAAACATTAAAATGCTTGGGTGAAGACGGCATCTCTCTTTTATATAATATTTGTAAGAGGGTCTGGTCCTCCGGTGTTTGGCAAGATGAATGGTGCACATCCGTGTTTGTTCCACTTCATAAAAAAGGATCTCCAACAAATCCAGACAATTATCGCCTACTTTCGTACAGTTTCGTTTGGAGGGTTTTATTGGCTGGCAAATCTCTCAGGCACATGCAGGTTTCGTGAAAGGACGCGGTACGCGTGAACAGATCTTAAACTTAAGACAGATTATTGAAAAAGCCAAAGAGCATTATTTTCCCGTTTTTTTCTGCTTTGTGGACTATTCTAAGGCGTTTGATAACGTAAAGTCGCCTAAACTGTGGGAAATCCTTATCTCCATGGGAGTCCCTTACCACTTAGTATTTCTCATACAGCATTTCTATGAGTCTAGCTCAGCTGCTCGTGTAAGAATTGATGGTAACCTGTCTGGTCAAACAGCAACCAGAAAAGGAGTTCGTCAGGGATGCGTATTATCTCCGATGTTATTTAACATTTACTCTGAATTTGTGATGAGACAGGTATTGGACAACTGGAATGGCGGTATAACTATTGACGGAAGCAAAATATCTAACTTAAGATTTGCTGACGATACAACCCTTATTGCTGCTTCTCAGGAAGAACTGTAGCTCTATTGAACGTTTTAGAACAACACAGTGCAGCATATGGTCTTGGTATTATCTACAACAAGACCAAGGTTATTATCGTAGATAGAGAGCATGACAATCATCGAGAAATAAAGTCAATAGGCAGCTGTGAGGTAGTTCAAAGTTGTGTGTACGTCGGTTCTTTGATTGACAATTCAGGTAGCTGTGAGAATGAGATTCGACGGCGCATTCAACAGGCACGGGTGGCCATGACAAAGCTTACTAAAATATGACAAAGCTTACTAAAATATGGCACTAAAGCTACCAAAATGTCACTGGTTCAGTCTCTTGTGTCCTCCATATTTTTGTATGCCTCGGAAACTTGGACTGTTAAAAAGGCAGATCGAGCTCGCATAGATGCTTTTGAAATGTGGACGTGGAGGAGAATGCTGAGAATTCCTTATACCGCCCATCGAACTAATGTTTCAATACTGGATGAGCTCGGTAATCCAAAGAGACTATCCTCCATTGTGTCGATGAGAATGCTTACATTCTTCGGACATATTGACATATTCACAAAAGCGATAATATGGAGACACTTGTATTTCAGGGTCTCGCCCCGAGTGGGCGGCGCCGTGGCCGTTCCCCTACACGCTGGGTGGATACGATGAAACAGTTGCTAGATATGAGTATCAAGAGCGCCACTGAACTGACAGTAAATCGCGAACGATGGCGAGCTACAGTTCTCAAAACTATTGATAATATTCGTGTCGGCTATACTCTAGCTCCGACTTAATGCATTTTACGAGTTCACAACATGTCTGTTAAGACATTGTGACTATGATGATGATACACAGTTTAATAAAAAGTATTTACTTAGGACTGACCCTGTATATGTATATAACCTTGGACTATAATCCCTAAGTTCTAAAAAGGACAACACAGGAGTAAATGGCGTGCCATCCAGACTGGAAAATAACTAAATAGATGCAGAAGTTTTGTACATTTCCTATTTAGGTTCATTGCTTTTCATTTGTTTGAGCCGCTCAAGATGAGTAGCTGGCAAATAATTACGGCAAAGTATCTCGAATATTGGATAAAATGTTAAGGTGCTTTGTCGGCAAGATAGCATTGATTTCATCTTGCCAACAGCAAGCCGAATCAGTGACCCTCTTAAAGCACAAGGCCTTGATAAAATATAAAGACCGCGAGAGCATATGCATAAACGAATCGATATCGGACCAGCCAATGTCGAGTAGTACGGCCTAACGCACTTATGTTTTGTATTATACTATTATGCAAATTCGATTTGAGAAAAAAATTATGTTACGCCTCTGACTGTTAGCAATGTCATCCGCCAACTTGTCTACGCCGGTAAGTTATCAATGGGGTATTTTCCAACTTGCTAATATTGCCTGTTTAATGGCTGAAATGGATTGCTTGTACCTAATTTGTAATGATGGCAGTGTTTGCTCAATTTTTTTCTGCCTACATGGAGTTAAGATAGACTTTGAAAATCATCCCTTTGAATAGAGCTCATTTAAATCTCTTAAACCTCGCGCCTAAGAAATCAACCAATCAAAAGTGATTTTTATGCCGGATGTAGATAGGATGTGACTATTTTAATTTGTAGATTCAAGGTTGTCACGTTGTTAATATTTTGCATAGTTTTTCTATAAAGGATGTAAACTTTATTTTATGTTCATTTAGTTTCCCTCTTTTTGTAGACTATAAATGTTATATTGCACAGCTATTCCATTTTTTGCATTGTTATGTAATTAGCAGTTTACTCTGAGAATGTTTCGTAGTTACTTTTCACAGTTTTCCTCGTCATTTGGCAACACTCGTCTTTAACAGCCTGTTACTAGTTTCATGCCTTAGATAAGGAAAGAGAGGGGATACCGCACGCCCATTTGATGCTATATGGATTAGCTGATACCGAAAATGAATAGCTGTCAAAATGCTGGTGGAAAACTGACGGTAGTGTCAAGGTGGTGTTTTTTGCGATATTTAACGTTTTTAAGACCAATAATTGTGAAATATTGTGGTGAGCGTAATGGTGGGGTGTGCAGCTTACCGTTGTAAAAGCCACAGCAGCAGGAAGGAGCCAGGAATCACTTTTCACAGGTAAATTTATGATCTTATTTTTTTGGTGTATCCGAAATTCATGCAAATATCTCGATATCTATTTCAAAGATATATGTGTATCCGAAATATAATTTGGAATGTACCACTAACATGCGAATCATAATGTTTTTGAGCACGTAAAGTCTAAAAATTATGTTTTTAAGGGATTTTTTGGTTCAAATACAATCAGTTTTCCAGTGGCGTATCTATTATAGCTTACATTTTGAATAGAAATATTATGACTTTGCATTGTAATATATAATATACCAATACCCTTATACAAGGTGTGCATTTCAAGGGTGGCCTTTATTTGTAGTTGTATGAATAATAAAATTAATTTTCTTTCTTCCTCGACAGGTTTCCTAAAGATCTTCCTAGACATGATTTATGGATCAAAAATATGAGGATCGAAGGTTGGAAGCCTACAAGCAACGATAGGCTTTGTTCTAAGCATTTTGAACAGAATTTCCTTCATCAAACAAATCAAAAAGTATATCTTCTGAAAGGAGCAGTCCCCACCATATTTGACGAGCTTCCGGAATACTTACGTCCAAAAATTGTAAGTTATAATTCCTAGCTTACATTGTCTACGCTTAATCAATATTAAAATAATAAACATTCTAGGATTATGATAGATGGATAGATGGATAGATGGATAGATGGATAGATGGATAGATAGATAGATCGATATACTTTATAGTCTAAGAATTTACAAGATTCTTATTGACAAAGCTATATAATAACAAACAAAACTTTTGGGATATTCACTAAAACCTGTGAGGAGGAAGTTTGTTATAAATCTTCACTCCATTGTATATAATTGGATCATTAATGAGTTATGATTTGGGTGTGATATTAATTTAAAATCATTCTTATGCCTTATGCCTATATTCTATATTTATGGTCTCAAATTTGGTTTTATATTTGAGTATTAGTGATGACGTTTCCAAAATAAACAGTGCAATAAAGTAAGGAGAAATACGATTACGAATGGCTGAATAACCATTTAAAAATTGATAGCTATGAAAATCAAAAGGCAGCTAACCTCAAAAATGTAATAATTTCTTGTGTTACAGTTACATTATTAAACAACTATATTTAGGTGTGTTTACTCGATACGAAATCAAAACAAAATGTTACTGTCACTTTTCCTATAAGATTCAGTCACTCATTCACATCTACTTAAATCATAAATTAATTTGTTCTGTCTTTCTTTCGGAAATAATGTTTCAAACATTGTCTAATATACAGCTCTGTTATTTTAGGCAAAAGAAAGAAAAAGACCCCGTGAACGTGATGTTCATCCAGAACCATCGCCATCAACCTCAGCTCTGGCTGCACAGGACGACTCTCCCCGGAAAAAGAAACTTAGAAGAGAACTGCTGCTACAAAAAGATAAGAATAAGGAAAAAACGAAAAAAATCCGTGCCCTTGGTCAATCACTGAAAAGAGCACACAAAAAAGTAGCCTCTTTAAAAATAATTGCTGAGGAATTAGAGCGACAAAATTTACTATCTCAAGAAAATTTAGTTTTAGTTCAAAATATGAGCAAGGTTAACATAGAAATATTGAACAGAAAAATGGGGAGAAATGTTCAATATTCACCTGAACTTAGGAAATTTGCCCTGACATTAAATTTTTTTTCACCAAAGGCATACAACTATGTGAGAGATGTTTTTGACACTTGTCTCCCGCATAGCAAAACTATTGCTAAATGGTTTCAGAATGTGGATGCTGAGCCTGGTTTTACCAAGGAATCAATAAATACCTTAAGAAATAAGGTTCAATCATCTGACAGACCAATAATTTGTTCATTAATTATCGATGAAATAGCCATACGGAAACATTTAGAATGGGATGGAAAAAAATTCCATGGTTATGTGAACTGTGGTACAAATTTAAACGATGACTCTAATGCTTTAGCCAAAGAAGCTTTTGTTATAATGTTGGTTTGCATCAATGGAACTTGGAAATTACCTGTCGGTTACTTTCTTACAGATTCTTTGAATGGCAGTCAAAAACATTCAATTGTATCTCAATGCATCCATCTGATTGAAGATACGGGAGCCAAAGTTATGTCAATCACATTCGATGGTGCTCCATCTAATACCGCTATGTGTCATAACTTTGGATTCTTATTTAACATTTCAAATATACAGACAAGTTTCAGAGTTACAGATCACAATGTATATATTTTTTATGATGTCATATGATAAAACTTGTTCGCAATGCATTTGGTGAAAAGAAAATCCTAATTGATTGTGATAACAATTTTATTCAATGGAAATACATAGCGCTTCTAGAGAAGCTGCAAACTAGCGAGGGCTTACATTTAGGGAATAAGTTACGTCGCGCTCATATTATTTTTTTCAAACAAAAAATGAAGGTTCGGCTTGCAGTTCAGTTACTTAGTGCATCAGTAGCCGATGCTATTGAGTATTGCGAAAAAAAGCTGAATCTTGAGGATTTTAAAGGTAGTCAGGCAACAGTTAAATTTATTAGAATTGTAAATAGCATTTTCGATATTTTAAACAGCAGAACCCTAGTAGCACCAGGTTATAAAAAAGCATTATGTCAAAAAAATATAGATCGATCTGCGGAATTTATCAATAGTGCAATTTTTTATCTTTCAAAGTTGAAATTATCTAATAATGAGCAAGTAATCATGTCTAACAGAAAAACTGGGTTTATTGGATTAATAATTTCATTATCAAGTTCTTTAGGATTGTACAAAGAACTTGTTTCTGAGAGAAAAACATTACTGTACCTTCCGTTGTATAAGATTAGTCAAGATCATTTAGAATTATTCTTTTCGTCAATTAGATCAAGAGGTGGCTGGAATAATAACCCAACCGCTCGACAGTTTCTAGCTGCTTACAAAAGGCTTCTGGTTCGAGCAGAAATTAGAGAGGGCGGTATGGGTAACTGTATTCCATTAGATCAAATCCCTATTCTAAGTAGTTCTACAAAAAATGTAAGGTCTGAAGATGTAATTAATAGTAGTTTATCTAACCATAGTTTAATAGACATAAATGAGCCTTCTGATGATCTAGAAACTATTTGGAAGGATCATGACTACATCATGAATGCACCTGTGATAAGTGAATGTTCATCCCAAATTGTGCAATATATTGCTGGTTATGTTTCGCACCAATTACAAAAAACAATAAAATGTGAAACATGTGTCACAGCATTGATTGGTACTAGAGATCGGTTTCTCAATTCCCTAATTGAATTTAAAAGCCACGGCGGTCTGACTTACCCATCAAATGATGTTATCAAGATATGTTTGAAATCGGAACATTTTCTGAGAGTTAATGAAAATTGTATTCACACCAAACATTTTGTACCTTTGCTGATAAGCAAAATAATATCAAGTTTTCTAGGCACCCCTATTTTCAGCTGCTTAGAACGTCACGTATTAGAAAATGATGTAAATCATATATATTTTTTAATAAAAGCTGTATGCACAAAATACTTAAATATCAGAATCCATTTTATTGTAAAATCTCGATCACAACAGGACAATCCAGTTCGGAGCCAATTAACAAAAATGATTCTGTTTAAAGGGCAGTAAAATATTGGTAGTTTTTGACCTTCGTGACTGTAATATTGACTGCCATCAATTGTAGGAGCAAGCGAAATGCCACGTTCCTACAAAAAAATTATTTTTGTTGAAGCACACAATACTGAGTTTCACCCAAACTTCCCCATAAGTAAATACATAACTGCAATAAATTAGAACTTACTGGAAGCAAGGGGTTAAGTGATAAAATAGAGTTGTAATTTCTATGTAAGTTATAGGACCTCACCTATATTGAATGAATTGTTCGTTTTTATTTACTACTAGCTAATCTAGGAGTCATTTTCTAATTTTGTAAATGTTTTGATTTTGGATAAGATTAAAGGACCTTTGTATTTCTAGCCCAAAACTTACTTTATTTCATGTCTGAGATAATTTTTATGTTTAACCCCCCAGCTTTTTCATTAATTATTGCCACCGTCGCAAAAAGAAGTTATGTATAAAAAAGCCTCGTTGGAGTAATTAAAAATACTGCTCTTCATTACACACTACAAACAGCAAGTAACAGCGTAACAGCAAGTAGATTTTTTTACTGCATATGGGGACTCCGAGATTGAAGGCATCAAATTCCTCAATCTCGTAAGCTAATCTATAATAACAAAAATGTTTTATTGCTGCTTCTGTTTACAGTATGTAATAGACAGTATTTTATATATAAACATAATGTCAATAAATATAAATATACTATAGGTATTATGTGTTCTTTAATAATAAAAAATTGATTTACTACAAACTACAAGCAGTTTTTTTCTTTCTGGGTAGAAGTATAATCGTGTCTTCCATCAGTCATATACTGCAAATGAACATAACATGTTCATGACTGAATAAAATATATACATTATCAATTTTTATATATTATTGGCCACAAAACAGCAGTCGAATGAAAATCACGGTTACGGTAATGTTAGTCACTTAAGTTTTAATTGTGGATGGCGAAATTGGCCATATAGAAACCCTGAATAACAATATTTCATTAAATTTTATTTGAAAAAGATTATTTCTACAAATAGCTCAACCAGAACGTTAATCCCATTAGTTACGCCACTGGGAATAGCGCTTTGGTGCCATTTGGTATCAGAAATGTCAGTCGCGGGTTCCGTCCTCTCTCTTTCCTTGTCTAAGTTTCATGCATACATAACCTCCCCTGGTGTCACGACTGTCACGGTATCTCATTTAACGAAGATAGATCATGAAATGACGTAAACAAACATCTGCCAATATCAATACGAAGCTGAGGTTATGTCTGTAGATGGAGAAAAGGTCAGACGACAAAGTAGAGTCACATTCTAAGGATAGCTCCACGAAAGACTTATTACGTCACGCTTAGATTTATTACGTCACAGCTTTGGCGCGAAATTTTATGTTTGAACTTTGCAGGTGCATTTAAGCCACTTCGCGCTCACAGTAAAAAGTAAAAATGTTAGCTACATGGTTTTTGGGGACGTAACATCAATATTCCGTCATAAAATTTTGTTCGGAAAATACCCCATTGTGTGACGTCACTGTTATATTCTTCCGCGGAATGGACCGTACTTCCTAGTTAAAGTACGCGCACATAAATCGGCATCGGTCGGACGGGACAGATGGAACGGCCGTACGGTACGGATTTTTCATAAGGGTATCGCACATATCTGATCGGAATCGACGGAATAATTGGAAGGCAGTTGCAAATATGTCTTCGAACGGTAACGAGTTGGTTCTGGAAGAAGAACATTTTCAAAAATGTAGAAAGCGTAGACGGGTGTGGGTTCATGAAGTATGTCAGAGAACGGCAGTTTTTGGGGAATATGTACATTAATTTTAGGACTTAATGAATGACGAAAAAAGGTTCTTACTTACAAGTACTTCGGAATGACGCGTTTTAAATTCCATTCGCTACTGGAGGCCATAAGAGAAGCCATTGCAGAAGGTAAAGGTTCATCTCGCCCGCCTATTAGAGCAAAAGAAAGGCTGATGGTAACTAGATACTTGCAAAAAGCCGACGGTGCTTCGGCAATCTCCGATCAGCATCGCACATACGTCGGTATCGGCACGCACGGCACGCGTCGGCCGGCATTTAATCCTAGTCGCTATATTCTCGCCGGATTTAGAAAATTCGATGCCTACCGTCCGAACATATCTGCGCTTGTCCATTAAATTTCATACAAGTATTTTTCTCCGATCCGTACCGTCCGTCCAATGCCGATTTATGTGCGCGTACCATTAATAGTAATGACGGCATACAGGCGCTCAGCCATTAGTCGGTTGTGTGAAAAATGTTTCCTAAATTATAAAATGGCCTACAACTACTACCACCCCAAACCATTATCCGGCATCTATTATCGATCAAACGGTGAGATGCGGTAAAGTCGAATTGAAATAATTATATCGTTGCTTATTTTTGATTAATTAAAGCAAAATATGCAATAAATATGTCAGACATAGAATCCGAAGATATTGAGGAGATATCAGAAAATGTTAGCGAAGTTTTTGAGCTACCTATTGACCTGAGCAAGAAAATATTAGTAGCAATTTTGGAAGAAGCATCTCATCAGCTTTTTATATTGAAGAGAATAGCAGAATGGCCAGATATTGAAGCTACAGTCAGGTACATATTTACTAAAATTGAAAGTATTGTTATCTCTAGTACTCATTGATGATGCACGTTGGACTATATCAAGGGCGCCACCAGAAAATTGTACGGGGGGGAGGCGACTTACATGAATTGAATAAGGGCAGGGGGGACGAATTTTATTTTTGCTTATACAAGTTTCTTATCTTCGCTGCTCCAGGGGGGGGCACGCCCCCCTGCACCCCTCTGCTGGCGCCCACGGATCACAGCATAGTAAACAACCAGCACAATAACTCAGGTTGACAGCAATTACACGCGCGTCCCCACTTTTGGATGATTTTTTGTAGAGGTGCTAACGATACTTCGATACTTGTACTTCTGCACTAATATAGTATGTAGTATTTTTATCTTAGATACTTTTTGAGCGATTCCAAGCTGGTATCGATACTTTTGTAGGGGCATCGGTATCGAAAATAATTATATAATTATTGAGGGGTATAATCAATTGCACAGAATTCTCTGTACGAACGAAACGCACCTATTTGGCTAAAAAATATCGAGTTGGTACCGGTATCGATATTTTCATTTTCGCATCTCTACCCAAACTTCACAGCGGTAAAATCATCCATAAATCATCCCAAGGTCAAATTTTGTGGGAACCATTTTTATATCGGAAATCCTCAAAGATATTGTGGTGGTTGTTTACTATGCTGTGCACGAACTATATGTATTTATGTCTCGCATATAGGCTGTAAAAGTGGTGTGCCGCTGTGCCCTTCTATGGAAAATGATCACATATCGGGGCTTCATTTGAGAAGCATAGATGACGTAATAATTATATAAAATTTCCACCCATTCCACTGTGGTTCAATGAGCGCCCCACATTTACTGTCAACACAATATTTGCAATCAGTACAGCGAGCGCGATGAATTGCCTAGATCTAGAATACCCATAGTTTTTTAGATATGAAGTTACTTTACCTAAAATCGAATCAAAAATGGTTAGCTTCCCGCAAAGGCTGAAGGCCCATGGCGCTGCAGAAGCGCTGCGAGAGGACAAGTACACGGCGCACGTTAGATTTGAAACGCTGCAGGTTGCAGCCATCGGGAACAAATTCCCCGGCAGCTCATTCCACGCGTCGAAGTTCTCCAAAAGAAAGAATGCTGGAGGAAACTGGTTCGGGGAGTAGGGACCTCGACCTGGTAAGGATGCGCTCGTAGAGCTTCTTTATTGTTCCTCGTTCGGACGGCCTTGGTGTTATTATCTGGAAGAGCTCACTCGAACATCTTCCGTGACAGAATCTGGAAAACAGGGATAGTTCAGCCACCCTTTTTCGATGTTCCAGACTGTGGAGGTCCTTTGTGAGGTTAGACGTTTCGATAAGTCTAATTGCTGTCTTCAGGATAGTATCTAGCAGCTTTAGAGAGTGCTTCGGAGCGCATCCCCATACATGGAAGCAATACTCCAACGATGGCCCGATCTGTAGAGGAGCAGCAGTTGCTCTGGTGTATACAGCTTCCTACAGCGGAACAAAACTCCAAGCTTCTGGGATGCCGTTTTAGCGATACTGACGACGTGGTCATGCCAGAACATGTTATTGTTGATGTTGATCCCCAAAAGCTTGACGGAAGATGATTCGACTATGGGGTGGCCCTCCATTTCCACGGTTAGTAAACCATCGTGGGACTTCTTTGTAGGTGTTGTTGCCTGAGTTTTTTGTACGTTGAACTGTACTTTATTTACTAATTCAATTCAATTTCAATTCAATTATTTATTGGTGCTAAATACAATGAATTGTTTGCACACGTCCCCACTCGGCAATTGTTTTGATATCTATGTTGATCTGTGAGGCATATTGCTGTCGCCGACGTATCGTCTCCTGGGGTGGTAGTGGCTTGCCTGATTCCATGCACGATATTAATGTACCGTCGTCTGCGACACTTTAGATTGGTTTGGATGTTATTTCCAGCAGCTCGTTGATCTACAGCAAAAACAATGTAGGGGATAGGAAATATCCTCGAGGAATGTCGGCGTTTATTGAAAATACGTCTGACGTACAGCCTTCGACTACAACAAACAGAGATCGGTCATTCAAGAAGCTATTCAGCCACTGGCGCAGGCCAGGTGGCAGTCCATCAGCGGCAAGCTTGACAAGAAGTCCCTCATGCCACACTCCATCAAAGGTCTTCGATATGTCAAGTGCAACAACACGGGATTCGCCATGATTTTCAAATGCTCTATTCCACAAGTGAGTGACGTAGGCAAGGAGGTCACCCGCAGACCTGCGCTTACAGAAGTCATACTGGCGAACATTTATGACGTTATTGTTGTCCAGGTATTTCAGGAGCCATGTGTTAACGACAGTCTCCATAACCTTAGACATGATACTGAGAAGAGCAACAGATCTTTTGTTGGTGGGATCGATTTTTTTGCCTTTCTTAAGAAGGACCATAAAAAAAGAAAGGTCTGTTCCATAGTCTCATCAAAATCAGGGGTCTCCAAGCTTTTATTTATCAGATCTTGTCTGTTGTACAAATAACAAATATCCATTAACTTGATATGCAGTTGAAAAGGGTTGATCGGTTTTATATACAGAAAGGAAGATTTTGAAATGGCTCTTATAAGGGGGAGAAAGACAGGATTGGTACCGTGCGACTCGTGAGTTTCTAGCATTTTGTTCTTCTCCTTCAAGTTCCATCTCCTAGCGGAGGTTGGATATTATCATGGCAATTCTAACTTTGGTTGCCGCTGTTGTAAATAGTTGATTAGATGTCATTCCAAACCAATCCCTCGAATTTTTCAGCCAAGAGGTTCTTCTTCTTCCTTGGCTTCTCTTGCCCTTGATCTTCCCCTCCATAATATTGTTTAGTAGAGTGTATTTGGGTCCTCTTATAACATGACCAAGGTACTCTAGTTTTTTGTTTTTAGGATGTTAATGATTTCTTCCTCTTTTTGGATCCTCTCCCGTAGTTGCACATTTGACACCCTATCAGCCCAAGAGATCCTCAGCGTTCTTCTATAACACCATCTTTCGAAAGCCTCCAGCCTATCCATTTTGTTACCAGTTGACATTAGAGAGCCGTCGACGGTTGAGCACCGCCATGCTATTAAGATGAACGTGAGCTTCATCACTCATGAACAAAATGAGGTTCCCATTTTGCTCAAAAGTTGCTTCTATCTCACGAGCGAAGTTGATTCGTTGTGCGTAATCCGAACGCATTCTATGCGAAGTTTAGCAGCATGTTGCCCAAGTAGATCGAGTCGGGCTGCGACGAAGGGCTTGTCGAATACGTTCTTCATCTTCAAGGTTTCGAACCGTTCGTGGAGCTCCTGGTGGTCTTTTATTGATCACTACGCCATGGGGGAGCAAAGTGCTTCAATCTAATGAAGCATGGTGTTTCGAGTAGGTATATAGCTCGATTCCGATGAATGTTCAAGGGGCGACGAAACTCACGCTGTATAGCCGTGATAGACTCATTATTTCGGACAAAACTGGAAAACGTTAAAAAAGCGGTGCTGAACCGTTAACTGGATCTGTGATCAACTGGTAACAAAATGATAAAAACCCTCGAGAAAGGGGGACTAGCAGTTTCAAAGACCACCGTTTTTTTATGCTAGACTCTATATTCTCTACTGCTGTGGCTGAAATATACAAATTACTCTTTTTCTGAAGATAAAAATATGACTGGTATATCTACGTACGTACCTATAGGTCTACCGCCGCTATAAATAGCCTCTTGATATAACCACCTCCCCCCTCCCAGCATGCTCAAAATCATAACAACGGTTCCCGATGTATCATCATCATAGTCACAATGTCTTAACAGACATGAACTCGTAAAATGCATTAAGTCGGAGCTAGAGTATTGCCGACACGAATATTATCAATAGTTTTGAGAACTGTAGCTCGCCATAGTTCGCGATTTACTGTCCAGTGGCGCTCTTGATATTCATATCCAGCAACTGTTTCATCGTATCCACCCAGCGTGTAGGGGAACAGCCGCGGCGCCGCCCACTCGGGGCGTGACCCTGAACTACAAGTTTCTCCATATTATCGCTTATGTGAATATGTCCGAACAATGAAAGCATTCTCGTCGACACAATGGAGGATAGTCTCTTTGGATTACCGAGCTCATCCAGTATGGAAACATTAGTTCGATGGGCGGTATACGGAACTCTCGGCATTCTCCTCCAGGTCCACATTTCAAAAGCGAGCTCGATCTGCCTTTTTAACAGTCCAAGTTTCTGAGGCATACAAAAATATGGAGAACACAAGAGACTGAACCAGCGAGATTTTGGTAGCTTTAGTGATGTTATGGTCACGCCATATTTTAGTAAGCTTTGTCATGACCACACGTGCCTGTTGAATGCGCCGTCGAATCTCATTTTCACAGCTACCCGAATTGTCGATCAAAGAACCGAGGTACACAAAACTTTGAACTACTTCACAACGGCCTATTGACTTGGTTTCTCGATGATTATCATGTTCTCTATCTACGATCATAACCTTGGTCTTGTTGTAGTTAGTACCAAGACCATATGCTGCACTGTGTTGTTCTAAGATGTTTAACAGAGCTACTAGTTCTTCCTCAGAAGCGGCAATAAGTGTTGTATCGTCAGCAAATCTTAAGTTGGATATTTTGCTTCCGCCAATAACTATTGGTATAATGGCGGTATAACTATACCGCCATTCCAGTTGTCCAATACCTGTCTCATCACAAATTCAGAGTAAATGCTAAATAACATCGGAGATATTACATACACATCCCTGACGAACTCCTTTTCTGGTTGCTGTCCCCGATGTAACGTGGTGGCAAAAATGCCAACAGGCATATGCACTTACAAAAATTAATAACCCAGGTTTTCGAGACTCGTTAAAATGTTATTATTTGGAAATTAGGAATTTTCGCGCTGAGATTATTATTCTTCAGTTTTTATAAATGTTTCTAGCATGGCTGCGGTAGTATTGACGGGCTGTGCCAAGTTAACACCTGAGCTATTAGGTATTATTCTGAATTTAGAAAGGGCCGTAGGTACATTATTACAGGTTTTGCGGATTACATACTTTTGGAAAATTTTGTGTAACTTCTCGTCCAAGCCAAACTGTTGCAGGTGTGGTGTAAATGTATTCGGTGTAAGGCCAGAGACCGACATAATGAGGGGGACAACAACAACTTCATTTTGTTTCCAGAGCCGTTTTATTTCGATGGCAAGATCTGTGTAGATATCTTTCCAGATTTGGATATTATTATCATTAAGAATGGTAATATCGATAAAATAGCTAACTTTGTCTGCCTTTGTCTCAACGTGTCTGTATAGTTTGTATTGACTGTTTTCGGGTACTACAGATGTCTAAGTGTAATTATATTATCGATCTGTGTTTTCTATGAGTCTGTTTATTATGGCTAGTGCTTGGTGTAAGACTTTGCCTGCAGAGTTATGTCTGGCTGTGTATTCGGTTCCAGCGAGAGTTTCACCCGCGCTTGTTATGTGTTCTATTGTTACCTTCTGTTGCTGACATTTTCTGCAACTATCGTCGGTGATGGATAGATTTTCTTGTAGTTTCGTGTCACAATCACTTGGTCCTGGATTCTTCTTCTTATCATGCCATCTCCATCAGTGAAGGTTGGATATCACAGTGGCAAATTCTTCTCTGCTTTCAGCGATTCTTATCAATTCTTCGAATTCCAGGCCAGTCCACTGACGTATATTCCTCAGCCATGACAGTTTTTTCCGTCCCAGCCCCCGCTTGCCTTCGATCTTTCCTTTTACGATGAGTTGTGCGCATCGATATTTATCATTTCTCAGGATGTGGCCCAGGTATGCTGTTTTACGGATTTTTACGCGTTTAAATAGTTCTCGTTCTATTCCCAGCCTACGTAAAACTTCTTCGTTCGTAGTACGCGATGTCCATGGTATTTTGAGAATTCTGCGGTATGTCCACATCTCGAAAGCTTCCAATTTATTGATGGTTTGTGTTTTGAGTGTCCATGTTTCAAATCCGTACAAGAGAGTAGACCATACATAGCATTTTGAGAGTCTTAAACGCAGGTCAAGACTGATGCGTGAATCGCAGAGGAGCTTTCTGAGACGCACAAAACAGCTTCTGGATTGTTCTATTCTCGATCTTATTTCTGTGTCTGGATCTAGTTTGCTGTCCACCCAGCATCCCAGGTATTGGGTATTAGTCCTAGATAGCAAGCACAAAAGCCTCCGTTTCTGGAAAGAGCTGGCCATCCTGCAGCCAGGTGTATGATTGTTTTTGATTAATATGTTCTTGTGTGGCCCGGTATCTATGCTTGCCATGAAGTGCTTTCTGAGACCAGGTATTTATTGTATATGTCTGCTGCGTGGTCTGGACAAGAGAGGTTGAGTGGTGGTTATTATTATTACCTACCTCACATGGATGGTGGGTAAAATTATAATAGGCATTGGAAAAGTTATTTCATCCATATCATATGTAAATAGGTATAAATCTATCGATGAGAGATTTCAAGAGAATACCTACCAACCCCTCATTATTGAAGACTTAGAAGAAAAATCAAGGGATGATTTAAAAAAGAAATGCAGTTTCATTGTTGAGAGAATAGATTTGCTGCTTAAGGAAGTCACAGAAAATGGTAGATACGACGATTTTGCAGATATGTTACAAACATTCCATCAGATGCAGCAAGATGAAGAAGATTTGATAGCAAATACGAAGTATAACGAAACTAAGGTTGCTCAACTTCAAGAAATTTTGGAAAAAGAAACGATAGCCTTAACTGGACAAATTTCTGAATATATGCAGAAAATTGGGCATATAAAAGACGACATAGAGGTAACTACTCTTAAGAAAATCAATTATATTTGCCAATTATTGAAAATGTATTTGTAGGATTTCATATCTGAAGCAGACATGAAAACAAAATACATCACACAATTGAAAACTACTGAACAAGACATGACCGACAAACATTTCTCTAACAAACAAAATGAGATGTTGCAAAAAATAAAAACAACAGAAGGTAATATCATGAAAGAAATCAGAGTCCATGAGGAAACTATAACATACTTCAACCTGGTTCAAAAGGTAAGGTAATATGGAACATGTTTCTTCAAAAATATATACGGATTATCGTTGCAATTTAAAAAAAGCATTATTTAAAATTAGCTAAGCAGTATTGTACGACATAGTATTTATGTATCAAAGCCGTAAAGTTGATGACTCGTATGTGACTCAACGCATTCCATGATTTTTCTCGTATAGATCTGTAGATTGTATTTTGCTTCATGTGCAGCTTTATAGATTTCAGATGAAATTCAATTAATATCATTATTTATTTTAGTTGGCTTAAAAATTAATGTTATTCATGTTTAACACCTTCAGTAATTAATTTTTTTAGCGTTTAATGATAATTATTTTAGTTATTATGCACATGTGATACTGAGAGTTTATAATAAATTGCCAAAAATAATGAATATTTTTGTGTTATATGAAATACTATCTTATATATATGTACATATAAGCAAAAAACTGTTAGCGGCTAATTAAATGCGACCAAAAAGTAATACTCTACAGTCTCTAGTAGGTTCAATTTTTTTTTACTTCTGTGTAATTGGCATCGACTGCTCTGGTCATTAGTCTCCTGTTCTGGCTGTTCTGTGTAGGCTTCGTTAATGTTTCCCAGCGCCACTCTACGAACAGCACTGCTAATTAGGAGCTAACAGTAAAGGCTCAAGTGGGCATTCTCGCTGAGATTTTTTATGGATATTTATTTTTTTCGAAAAAACCAGAAATGAGTTTCCGCCTCTAACGATAATCGAACCCGGGACCTTCCAGTCACGAACCCTTGACTCTATAACCACTGAGTCAACCCACCGCCTAGGTTCAAATTATCATTTTTTTTTAACACAGACGCCTCAAAACTATTTTTTGTTCTAGGAAATAGAAGATGTTCTGAACTCCTGGAAATTGCGATATACAAAAACGTTGAATTGCTTAAATAAGAAAATCGAAGTAGAGACTGATAAGGTGGATAGTTTGATTGCAGAAATGAAGAGAATGAAGGAGTTGGTGAGTTCCAAGAGTTTTGCCACGGCTCAACAAACAATCAGCTATACTGTGTAAGGCTTTCGCGGCCATCGTCCAATGAATTTGTGGTTCTTGGGTTTTTAGGCCGTCGTCGTTTAGCGTTAAAGCTTGACGTTTCGCCACCACGAGTGGATGGCATCTTCAGAAGCTATTTCACTTCGGCGACTTCCAAAATACTGACGGCTGGTGGATCTGCACCTGTATTTATACCTGCTAATGGTGACGTGGCCCAACCAGGTAGCGTTGGTAGCCCCGCCCCTTCGCGATATGGTAGTGTCTTCAGGTCCTTTAGGATGGGTATCCATGTCCGGTTGACTTTCTGTGTTTCTTCTTTCCTATTGAAATTATTATGATGTTTCTGTATTTCGATGGCTTCGTAAACATTTAAGACAACATAAACATAAAGTTTATGTTGTCTTAAATGTTTACCTGCCATAAAGTAGGTACTAGTTTTGCGCTATATCTCTATTACTTATATCTATACTTATATCACAGCATAGTAAACAACCAGCACAATATCTCAGGTTGGCGGCAATTACACCCACATCCCCACTTTTGGATGATTTTTTGTAGGGATGCTAACGATACTTCGGTACTTGTACTTCTGCACTAATATCGAGTATTTTTATCTTAGATATTTTTTGAGCGATTTCAAGCTGGTATCGCTACTTCTGTAGCGGTATCGGTATCGAAAATAATTATATAATTATTGAGGGGTGTAATCAATTGCACAAAATTCTCTGTACGAACCAAACGCGCCTATTTGGCTAAAAAATATCGAGTTGGTACCGGTATCGATATTTTCGTTTTCGCATCTCTACCTAAACTTCACAGCCGTAAAATCATCCCAAGGTCAAATTCTGTGGGAACCATTCTTATATAGGAAATCCTTAGAGATATTGTGCTGGTTGTTTACTATGCTGTGCTTATATTCTATGTAGATAGCCATGACCCTGTAGTGCCGCCGCTGTTAAAATCAGAACCAATGTACCCCAAAATGTCGATGCGCAAAGGGATCTGCGCAAAGCTTTCCCAGACCTTGAGTTAGACAGCTGATTGTTTGTTGAGCCGTGGTTTTGCTACGTACATGATTCGGCACAAAACACGGACGTTTTTGAAATGGTTAGCACTCTTCCCCTATCAGGACGCAAGGGGTGGGGGAGGGGAGCACCGTTCAACTAGTGAGTTTCTAGCATTTTGTTACCAGTTGAAATCATAGAGCCATGTCATTAACGTTTATCTGAGCTTCATTGCTCATGAACAACATGAGATTCTCATTATGGTCGATTTATTTATTATTTTATTTATTTTTTTATTTATCGTATGGCTCAAAAACATGACAATAGTAAATACAGATTAAAAGAAAAACTATTATAACCTATACTAAAATAAAATATATACAGCTACAAACTAAGATACATAGTCTTTGGTATTTACAGGTTGATGTCAAGTTCTTTCAGCCACTTCAGCGCCAACGGTGTGGCTGTGAAGAACTCTTCTCGCGATCCCTGAAACGCACGCAGTTCACATTCGCTCGTAATATGGTTTATAGTTTGGCGGGGCGCGCCACAGTCACATAAGGGAGATTGCACATAGCCCCACTTGTAAAGGGAGTCGGCACATCTGCCGTGGCCTGTTCGGACTCTATTAAGTTTTACCCACTCTTTCCGGGGTAGTTCTGATCCTGGAAGTAAGGCTGCCCCCATAAATGCGCATCGCGAGTGGTGTTCCGCAAAACCTTCCCACTGAGAGCGCCATTGGTTTAAGGAGTCGAAGTTGTTGGTTTTAAGCCCTTCTGCATCCCTTATTGGTGGTTGTCGGGGTTTAAGTCTGTTTATTTGCAACGGGGGTATTGCTCGGTGGATGGGCAGTTTGTTGTTGGCCTTAATCTTGTTATACTCCCTTAGAAGGGCGTCAGTCCTTCGCAGCTGCGGTGGGGCTATTCCAGAGAGTACAGGCAGCCATTGAGTTGGGGTTGTCTTAACTGCGCCTGTAATAAGTCTCATAGTGTGATTTAGTTGGACGTCAATTAGTCTTGTATGATGGCTGTTAATCCAGACAGGCGCACAGTACTCAGCACACGAATAGACAAGAGCTAGTGCACTGGTTCGTAGAGTTGGAGCAGTGGCACCTCACGTCGTTCCACACAGCTTTTGGATAATGTTGTTGCGTGTTTTGAGTTTTCCTGCAGTGTTTGCGAGATGTTTCTTATAGCAGAGGGTGCGATCTAACGTTACTCCAAGATATTTTGGGAAATGGTTATGCTTCAGGGGTTCGCCTGCAAAAAGTACCTGCAGTTCATATTTAGCTAGTTTGTTATTCAGGTGGAAGCAGGAAACTTCGGTTTTGTTGGGGCTCGGTACTAGTCTCCATTTCTTGAAGTAGTTGTTTAGAGCTAACAAGTCGTTAGAAAGAGCATGCTCAACGTTCCTGAAGCTCTTATCGGAAAAAGCTATGGCTATATCGTCCGCATAGCAAAACTTGTAACTGACTGTTTCTGGCATGTCAGATATATATAGATTGAAAAGTAAGGGGGCCAGTACTGAACCTTGTGAAGTCCGTTGTTCAATTTGCGCTGCCTGCTTGCTTTCTCGTTTAGGATTACTTGGAACTTTCTTTCGCATAACATGTTGTTTATGAGTCTTGTAGTGGTCTGACAGGGAATCACCTGCAGCAACTTATATAGGAGACCCTCCCTCCAGACCGTATCGTATGCGGCAGTGAGGTCAACAAACGCCACTCCTGTCTTCATGTTTTGCTGGTAGCCTGCCTCTATATGCGTTGTGAGGGACAGTACTTGATCACAACAACTGCGACCCGGTCTGAAACCAGCCTGGGTTATCGGGACCCGGTCTAAGATAGTCGCGCTCAATCGGTTGTAGACGGCTCTTTCTAGCAATTTATAGGAGCAACTGAGCAAGGCTATAGGTCTGTAGCTGGCGGGTTGATCGTTCGGTTTACCGGATTTTAATATTGATATGACCTTCGTTCTTTTGAATTCCCGTGGGAGGTTTCCCGTATTAAGGAGGTTCGTGAAGAAGAGAGATAGCCACGCTCTTGTTTGCTGACCTGCGTGAATGAGAAATTCCGGCAGGACGCCGTCGAAACCAGGAGCCCTTCCAGGCCTAACATCTGATATGGCATTATTAATGTCTTCGATCGAGAAGGGTCGGGAAAACGTTGTTTGGGTAGGAGCGTTCCTCCTCAGTAAAGTCAATCCCTTCTTCACGCGTTTTGTATGCTCTCTATCAGAAGGTGCTCTTGACGTTTCTACAATATGCGCAGCAATCTTGTCTGGAGTTACTCCCGACGGTGCCCGTGTGGATGGCGTGCTTGAGCCTAGTTTTCTAAGAAGGCTCCAGGCCTTTCGACTTGAGTGTTGGAAGTTCATTTCCGACGTAGTCTCCTCCCACTTACGTCTTCGTGAGCTGTCCAGGGCAGAGATGAGTTCGTCGGCAATATCTGGATTGTTGGTTTCCTGAAAGTCGCCGTATAGGAGTTCGCACCGCTCATCCCATCCAGGGATATATTCCTTCCTGTATCCCCTAGGAATGGTCCTTTTTGCAGCGCTCATCACTGCTCCAATGAAACGTTTGTAATTGCTTGATGTTGGCGGTATCCACTGTACCAGCCGGTCCAGCTCCCGTGAGTAGTTACACCAGTCCGCCTTTGCAAGATTCCATCGAGGCCGAGGGATGGATCGTATTAGGGGTATTTGGATTCCCACCTCTAAGAAAACTGGCCTGTGTTGGCTGTGTGGGAAGGCCTCTGCGACTTTTCTGTTAGCTGGTATAGGGATCCCTTTCCGGTTGCAGCTCACAAAGCACAAATCAGGGTTACTTTCTGAGTTCCAGGTTACTTTCTGAGTTCCAGGCTGCTGATTTGAAAGTGCCTTTATCTTTGGCATCAAATACAAGAAAGATATCATTATCATCAGCCCAGTCAGCCAACCTTGTGCCATTTTCGTCACAGTCGGGGTATCTCCACCGTTGGTGGTGGCTGTTAAAGTCTCCAATATATATAGCCGGATGCTGTTGTACTGGAAGTGGTTGTTCAGGCCACTCCGCTGCCGGTGGCTTATATACGTTTACAATTGTGACTTCTCCCACTTTTACTATTACGCTGTGTATGTTGTTATTTGTGTCATTGGAAATGAGTTGGGCATTGTCAATATTGTTTCGAATATAAGAGGCTACGCCGTAAGTATGGTGGTAAGTGGCTCCCAGTAATGTATAACCAGAAATGTGTCCCCGTCTGGTGAGTGATTCCTCACTGTCGGCGTGAGTTTCTTGGATCGCTATGACATCAACCTTATTGTCCAAAAGTAGTTTGGAGATACATTCGCTTTTAGCTCTGCTTATGCTCTCCACATTTAGCTGACAAATACGAATAAAACTACCGATATTTCTAGTCTGTAAGTTTTTAGCACTTATGTTCGTCATGTTTTAACCAGGAAATCTCAAAAAAAATCTTTTTTTTGAGTCTGGTTGCCAGGTTCGCTCTAGCTCATTTAGCGTTACCCAGGGTGCACGTGTAGCTTCCTGCTACGGACGCGAGCTAGTCTGCACCCCATTATGGTCGATAACTGCTTCCATCTCACGTCCGATGTTCATTTGTTGTGCGTTACTCCGAACGCTCACTAAGGCGAAGTACAGCAGCATGTTGCCCAGCAAATCGTGTCAGGCTGTGACGAAGGGCTTGTCGAAGGCGTTCCAAATTTTCAGGGTTTCGAACCGTTCGTGGAGCTGCTGGTGGTCCTCTGTTGAACAGTACGCCAAGAGTGCGAAGTGTTTCAACCGAATGAAGGATGGGGTTCCAAGTATGAATAGCTCGATTCCGAGAATGTTGAGGTGGCGACGAAACTCTTTTTTTACGATCAGCCTCCCGCAAAGGCTGTAGAAGTTCTGCGAGAGGATAAGTGCCGGTGCTCGTTAGATTTGAAACGCTGCAGATTGTAGCTGCCGAGTAACAAATTCCCCGGCACCTCATTCCACAGCGTCGAAGTTCTCCAAAAGAAGGAATACTAGCGGAGATTGGTTGGGGGAGTAGATACCTCGACCTGGTAAGGATGAGCTCACAGAGCCTCTCTAGTATTTCTCGTTCAGACGGCCTTAGGTGTTATTATCTGGGAGAGCTGACTCGAACATAATAGAATAGGGACAGGTCGGCCACCCTTCTTCGATGTTCCAGGCTGTGGAAGTCCTTTGTGAGGTTAGGCGTATCGGTTAGTCTAGTTGCTCTTTTCTCTTTAATGCCCAGAAGCTTTAGATAGTGCTTCGGTGCGCATCCCCACACATGGGAGCAATACTCCAGCGATAGTCGGATCCGTGCCTTATAGAGCAGCAGTAGTTGTATTGGTGTATACAGCTTTCTACAGCGGAACAAAACTCCAAGCTTCTGAGATGTCGTTTTAGCAATACTGACGATGTGGTCGTGCCAGGACATTTTATTGTTGATCCCCAAAAGCTTGACGGAAGGTGACACGTCTATTTGGTGACCCTCCATTTCCACAATTGATAAACCAACGTCAGATTTCTTTGTAAGTGTTGTTGCCCGAGTTTTTTGTACGTTAAAATGTATTTATTAATCCTCACTCGACAATTGTTTTGATATCTACTTTAATCTGTGAGGCATGTTGCTGTCGCCGACCTTCCGTCTCTTGGTTCCATGCAAGATATTAATGTACCGCAGGCCAAGTGGTAGTCCATATAAGCAGCAAGCTGGACCAGAAGTTCCTCATGCCACATTCTGTCTAAGGCTTTCGATATGTCAAGTACAAAAACACGGGATTCGCCATGATTTTCAATTATTGCTCTGTTCCACAAGTGAGTAACGTAGGCCAGGAGGTCACCCGTAGACCTATGCTTACGGAAGCCGTACTGGCGCTCATTTATGATGTTATTCTTATCCAGGTATTTCAGGAGCTGTGTTAATGACAGTCTCCGTAACCTTAGACATGATGCTGAGAAGAACCACAGGTCTATAGTTGATGGGATCGGTTTTTTTACATCTCGATGTTGAAATTTGACCTTTGCAATTCTAGAGTTCACGTTTATGATGGTGGTCGGAGTACTTCTTGGAAGTCTACAGTAGAATTGGCTGCGAAAAGCTTCCCTAGGATGTCTGCTGTTTCTTTGGTAGCAAAACCAATGGACTTGTCCTCTACACTCAAGGATGGTATTGACGAATAACAAAAGTTCTGACTAATAGCCTTAGCTTCAGACCATAATATTCTGGACGAACTAGGATATAATAGGAGCTTGTTCTTAATTTTATGGTTGTGTTCCTCCTTGCTGCTGTCAATCACGCGTTTACAGTAATTCCTGGTGTCGATAAAACTGCAGTGGTCCTCGGCATTTGGATTTTTCCTCCATTCTTTGTAATGTTGGTTTTTAGAGGTAACTGCATCTCTACAACGCTGATTAAACCATGGCTTGTTTTTGGAAGGTCTCATGACGACATGTGGAATATAGGCTTCCATGCCGGATATTAATATCTCTGTTATTTCTTGGACGCAAGCTGATGGGTCTCGTGACTTGAAGCAGACATCAGCTTCAGGAAAAGCACTGGTAGTAGTGTCTTAGGTCGTCACACTTTGCTGATCCGTAATGCCAGACCCGGCGAGGCATTGTATGGTGGATATCTGGAAAACGCATTCTGCACAGCGTTGAAACGCGGTGGTCAGACGCTCCTAGTGGAGCGGATACTTTCACTGTGTAAATTGTTGGATAACTCACGCTGTATAGCCGCGATACATTCATTATTTCTATCGAAACTGTATACAGCTACACCTACAGCTCCACAGTGTCAATGCTAGACACTTACGAGTCGAACGTTACCCTCCCCACCTCTCTCGCCTTGATGGGAGAAGAGTACTAGCCATTTCAAACACGTCTGTCCTTGTGCCAGACCCAGTAGAAGCATAACAATAAAGGATCAAAAAGGCGTCCAGGGTCCAGAGTTATTAACCTTCGAAGGATCATCTTCGCGAGATATTTTTGTTGGCTGCCTTCAGGAGGGTGATTCCAATTCGCCAAGCGAGGGTCGCTTGAGACGACCCTTGACTAAATTAACAATTGCCGTCGGTTCCACCAATGGGAGCTAAGTATTTTCGTGCAACATTAATGCTTTGGCGAGGGTCGCCTCATTTTTGTCAAGGGTCGACAAGATTCAAGCGACCCTCGCTTGATGTGCGACAAGGATGTGAGATATGCCGTCTTTTTACTTTGACATACGACGAAAACTGCAAATGTAAGGTTATGAATGAAATCGGTGTTCGTGTTTTGATCAGAATAAAAGTAAGATCTTTTGATTTGCGTACGTGTTGATTTCTTGATCTTGTGTTCATTATTCATTTGTGAGATACCTATTAGTGATTTTGCAAGTATGGCATTGCCTTTTATGCATTTGCAAATTGTTGATGAGTTGCAAAGGGCGGAAGAACGGGATCGATCTCGATGACTTCGGAGGATGATCAGAGATGCTCAAGATCCACTTTCCATCCCGGATTGAGCATTTAAAGACAATTTTCCCCCCATCTAAAGATGCTTGTCAGTATTTGGTGAATACATTCATGAGAAGGAGAACTTATGAAAACCGAATTTCTGTAGCATTCAAGGTAAATGGTAGATTTAACAAACCTTGTACAGTTTGCTGATTATAATTTTGTAGGTGCTTGGAGCGTTACATTTTTTTAGTTTTGGTAGCTATCAATGAAGTATAGCTGGTAATAGCGTGTCCTGCATGAGCCAGACAATGAGTAGATCAATAAAGGAGGTCTGTGATACAATACTCAGGCATGTTATGAAAACTTGGGTACCTTATCCTAGGCATGTCCAAGAAAAGGAAGCCAATAAGCAACAGTAATACCATTAAATAATGTAAAATAAATGATATTACAAAAGGCTTAATTTCAGATTTATCAATCGTCACCATCAGATGCTCAAAGTTATAGGAATTGTAGATGGGAAACAAGTAGCTATAACAATGACAGAAAAGGTTACCATAGTCTGAATTGCCAAATTGTGAGTCAAACTCATGAATATTTGATAGAATCCACAAATAGAATCATTAAATTTCCTGTATTCAGATATGTGATGCAAATATGAAAATATTGAATGTTGTTGCTAAATGGCCAGGCAGCAGGTATGATGCATATATATGTGGCACCAAAGCAATATTGGAAGAATAATGGCTACAATGCAGAACAGAATAGTAAGATTATGGGTAAGTGAAATAAACAAAAAAATTATAATTATTATTATTACAATTGTGATTAGTATTGTTGTCAGGCATCTGGATAAAGCCAGACATAGGTAGGCTTTTTGATTGTGTGTTTAACCAAAATAAACAATGCCTGGCTTTTGTTAGGCTTTTTACATTTTACATTTCGATGACTATTTGATTAATAATAAAATACCTATACCTAAGACTAATCTGCCATTCGATTTAATTTATTTTTTCACTAGAATTTAACAAGATTTATGATAATAATAAAAAAAGCTAGATGTTACATACATTTTTTTTTGTTGTACCTATTAATACTGAGACAAAATCTAGAATGTCCAGCTTTTCTAACCAAACTCACTGGTCTGTCTGGCGATTAGGTTTGGCGATCTGACAACCCTAGTGATAAGAGCAGTTGGTGGCTAAAACTGCGCCAGGTTTGTCATTCTTTTGCATGTTACACACTATTGCTACAGTTAAAATGTCACACTGTTGAAATATACAGTTTGTGCCAAATTATCACAGTGGTGCGATGGATGATGAATGCTAACTTGAAATGGTGGATCATTCTATTGCTGATAGAAGCCAATTCATTATCAACCTTGTTTTTATTTGTTTATTGAAGGTGTAGTGACTATAACTTTGCAAGCTATTCCATAAATATACAGAGAGTTTGCTTAAAAAGTTTTCCTTGGTAGTGTTAAACTACTCTCTTGGGCGAGTTTTAATTGGTGTAATTAATTAATTAAGTGGTAATATTTCCAAAGAGTGGAGTAGTGGTGACTTATGTTTTAGTATATAACAATAAGATCCCCTCTTTGTCCTCTCTCCATAAGGGACGTGAGATTGATATGCCTGCAGATTTGGCAAGTCTTGTTTCCATCAGAATTTTTCATAATTCTTTTTTCTTTTCTTTAGGTGATTCTGGGTATCCCTGCCTACCTTGGCTGATGACGTCTATCAAAAATCCAGCATCTCATGAGGAGCAGGCTTACAACACAAGATTTGTAAGATGTAGGAGTACAGTAGAGCGATGTATTGGTTTGTTGAAAGGGCGATTCTGGTGCCTCTTGAAGCATAGAACCGTGCATTACATGCCACTAACTGCAGCAATAATCATAATGGCATGTGCTGTAATACACAACATTGCACTGCAGTATAATGTTGAAAATCCACCAGAGATTCTGGATGATATAGATTTGGAACCAGTGCCACCACCTCTGCTTCCTAGTGCTGATATGATGTTGAGGTAGCAAGGACAACAGGCAAAACTCCAGTATGTTCAAAGATACTTTTGAACATATTAAAGCTATTGCCAATTATTGTAATTTATTTTGTTGTTGTCTCTTACTAATCAACACCATCGCTCTGGCTAATAAAAAACCACATTCACTGATATTATAAGAAGTAGTTAATGTATCATCATTTGATAGGTATTAATTTTTAAAGTACCAACAAAAGCATGTCAGGTAATACATAATTTGGCTAAAGCCAGTTTGAAGAGTTTTTAAAAAAAATAATTTAGTAACCTTAGCTGAATTTTCAACAAAAATTATACAAAAAATCAAAAATATAGCTCTAGAGCTCTACCACGTTAACATATTCATAAATTGTCAGGCATTGATTACTTGAGTACTTATCTGATATATTTTTTTTAGATCAAATTTAATTATTTGTAATACAGTATAATTTTTCTGTGGCAAAGACTTCCACAAAATTACTAACCTTTTTAATTTCAATGAATGTGGTTTGATTTAATGGTGAGTTACTGATGATATTTCAGAACTATTTATTACATTTCCTACATTATAGCAATAGCCTGTGTAGTTATATACTGATAGAAACACAGTGATGCTACATCGAAAAAATTGGTTTAGCAAGGTCCTTGGACATAGTTCTACATGGATATATCTGTAGGAATTTATTCATTTATTGGTAGATCTTACAACCACAAATTTCACAGTTCTACATGGATATATCTGTAGGAATTTATTCATTTATTGGTAGATCTTACAACCACAAATTTCACGGTAGTTACTAGTTGCTTATCACTATATACTACATTAAAAACATCTTAGTCACTAAAACAGTAAACTAGTTCTTCAATCACAGACAAAAAGTGACTACCTTATGGGATATCATCTCAAGGTGTGGTTGATCATAATATATTCCTTTGCTCTGGAGTTAAAGCAGTCCAGATTACTAATGCTACTATAAAGTTTATAGGAGACATATTAGAAGGCCTAGAAAAATTTGGTTACAGCTGTTCAGTGTGTACTATAGATAAAATTGCATAGGAACAATATACAAACGCAATGCATACTTCACCTATGAGATAAGGTCTGCATATTGAAAATATTATTGGTTATTGTTGTTTTAGTAGGCATTGGGTAAGAATATAAAATATTCTTTTAAGATATAATTATGAAACCTTATATTATTATGATTTTCCAAGTTTCTCTCGCATGACTGTGGTAGCAACAAATGTTGACAGGCTGTGCCAGGTCAACACCTGAACTATTACTGATCTGAATATATTATTATCATTATTATATTATAAACATTATTATAATAGGTTTTCTTTTTGCGCAACAACTTCTTTTATTTGCGTGAATAATTTATAATGAAATTTCTGACAATGTAAAAACCAAAAGTTCAATATCAGGTTTTAAAAGAGCCTCAAAGTATGAGATCCTGTCGAGTATGTAACTCAGGTTTTACTCGCTTATTCATAGTCAATTTAAGACATTCAACTGATTTGTATTTTGTATTATGTAGAGTATTATTTATGGGCACGAGTAAACTAGTTATAAGGATTTGATCATTTTGTAACTATGAAATTGCAAATATTATGTATGGTACTCTGTTAAGTAGAGGAGTGATGGATGGACTTCACCGATGATAACTAAAATAAAGCTGTTTTAGTGTTATTATTAAATGATACATTATTTATACTTTTCTGTTATTCAATATCATGGAAATCACTAAGACTGTTTATAATATTGAAAAGTTTTAAGTCATCCGCATTATATTAAACAATGTGAATATACCTAGAATATACCACATACTAATAAATGATTCAATGTAATACATTTACTTCTTCTAATATGTGGCATTTATAATAATAATGATGACATTCACCTCAGTGAAGTTAAGATGACATTAAACGGAAATTAATATATATACTAAAACATAATATGGTATATTGAGCTAAATTCTAAATTTCACTTTTGAACAAACACAGGAAATATAGTATTGCGTCAAATGCAAACTATGCAACCTATGCCTAAGAAAAAGACGAACATACAACAGTAAACTAAACAGAATTTGTGTATTTCATTAATATGTGCCATATTATGTGACTCTCATTTGTTCAATATAGACTATATATGTCTCAGGAGATAAAATTATTGATGTCTATGTATATGACCATAATGCATATTTGAAGATAATGAAAGAAATATAGCTGCAACACTATACCGATTAATAAATCTCAATGATCTCTGAAAAATATTATATACAGTTATGAAACCAAACCATTCGGAGCGAAAGAATAAAAAACCGGAACATACAAAATTCAATTTGATCTAATGTTACAGTTACATATATCACAGCCATTTTCAATTTATCTTAAATATGCTCTGGGTACCTAGACTTTATTGTCCATTTTGTACATTAGATTTTTTATAAGAAGTAATAATAATATTCAGGTGATAATATGGATACAATAACAATGAACACATTTCAGACCCAACTGAGTGAAAGTAGACCACATTTTATCAACAAAAACTGCTTCCTTTATATTCACATTTTGAGTTTTTCTGGCGATTTTTATTTGAATTATTATAACTAGAAACAGTAGGGATCTATAACCATATGAATTTGTAATAAAGTATTGTATCTACATAGGTAACTGAATACCTATATGTGTACTGTGTAAAACTAGAATATAAAGGAACTGAGTATTGAAAGTTAAATTCTAAAAGAAGGTGGAACCTAAAGAACGGCCATTAAAAGCAATAAGGAAATTAAATTAAAATTAAATATTTAGGTAACAAATTATATGTTTTGGATGTAAGTCAAAAAACCTAATTTTTTTATGTGTAGGCATTAGGAATTTCTAGACGTTTTGTTTATATTAATTCTAGTTTGCTGTGGATGGCTTATATATAAAACTGACTGATTTTTGAACAATTATGCAGGGATCAGTCATCAAAAATATCTTTTGAATAGAAAAGGGCGGTAATGACATTTGTCTCATCTTACAAAACTATCAAATCAATATAATATGTCTCCAATTTCAAAAACTATACCAATTATCTTGTTAATAAATTGACTTGTACACTATGCACAGAGAAAGAACGTTTATATTCTAGTATGAAATCTTACAACTTAATGAGATAAATAGATATTTATTTGTTATTGAATCATATGCAGTGTATGACTGTTAAGTTTAGTTACTCCTTCTTCATATCTTCTTCCTTGATTTACTTAAAATTTGTATTTATATTATTATTCTGAAATAAATCGATATTTCTATCCAATGGTCTTGCTGTCTTTACAGTGAAAAAAAAAAATAAAATTAACTGCTAAAAAAGATGAATTTGATATGACAGTAATAGATTGGCATTCTGGAAACTTTATTGATGATTATAAATTCTGGAATATATACTTGTTGGTAAATGAATCTAATCTACTAATCCAAAATAAGAAGGAGCAATGCATTGGCAAAACGTATTTTATTGCTGAGGTACTGATGCGGTTTTCTTACAGATTAATACATTATAGTTACTTTTCAAATCAAATGCAAGAATAACTAACTGCAGGAAGTTTTTATGGTGATACTTGCCCATGTGAAGAGTACATACAAATTAAAAAAAAAAGATACATCATCTAATACATTAAAAATTTTCAGAGCTGCAATGTACCAATCTCCTGCCACCTACCCTAAGCAATGTCCATTTGAGCTTCACCTTAGAAGCTTTATTATATATCTTATGGTTGAAATGCTTACATGGTTACTTTATAAACTAGCTGGATATTATACAAACTATCCAAATGCCTGGTTATTTTAGTGGAAAGTAATCTTTCAATTAAAATATCAATGAATGTTGGTTAATTTGTATTATATCCAGACAGTTTGTAAACTAGCCACGAATTGTAAAGTACAAACCTCAAAAGAATTCCACAAATTAACCGGGGGTTTTGGGTAGTTTACAGACTAACCACAGTATTTTGATAAAGTGTGAGCTATATTCCTAGTAATTATGTAATAACTAACTCGTTGATTACCATGCAAAATAAGCCACCTTTGGTTAATTTAATTTAAATAATCCCCAGCAAAAAATAGGGTCCCCTAATGAGTTGGTTGTTATACATTACTAGAAATTTCAGTTCACACAATATCCAAATACTATACACAGTTTGTAGACTAGCCAAAAACCCAAGCCAATTTGTGGCTTGTACTTTAATGGGATTCTTGGCTAGTTTACATACTCACTGGATAGTATAGAAACTAACTAAAATTTATTGCTATTTTAATCAAAACATAACTTTTCACTAAATTAATCAGGTATTTGGATAATTTAGATACTATCCAGCTAATTTACAAACTATCCATGTAAGACACTTTAACTGTAACATATATAATTAGGTATGCAGAAATGTTGTGCAAACTCAAAGGCAAAAAAGTTATTTGATTCATCCATAGGCTAAGGATTAGGGCATTATTGTTAAATCATATAGTACAGATTTATGTCTTGTCTGTAGAATTATTGCATCTTCATTATTTTCTGTGGTATAGCATTACAATGCCATTTTCATATATGTACAACGAAAAGCTGATAATGGTAAATGTAGATTCATTTTCACTATGAAGTATGTAATCTGTTTAGATGCATTTATGTAATTAAAACAAAGTTTAATTTAATTTATTTTATTTAAGATAAAGTAAAGTTTAAAATTGTACCTATCACAAGTAATATATACCCATTCCATCAACTCGTCTAAACTCATGAGGATTTATTTTGATGGCGAACCTATATAACAATGCACTGATTCTTGCATCACTGATTTATCTATGTTTGAAAGAAAGACGAACACATAATTTGTTTAATTTCTTCATCATTTCTTCTAGCTTCTTACTCAAAAAAATAATTTTCAGCTTCTGTACTTCCACAGTATTTACAGAAGCTTGTTGATGCTAAGCAAGCCTCGTCAATTTGTCTTTCAACTATGACCTATGACTGTTTCATGAAGCTTGTTTCCTGTAAATAATGAGATTTAAAAGAAAACAGTTTATAAATGGTTTTTATTTTTACAAGATACACATAATTTGCAACCAGTTGACTTTGGTTTCTCCATTTGTAAATTATCATACATAGACCTTAACATACCCAATATTTATTTCCACACTGTCTGCTTAGACGATAAACTTTCTTTCTACCAACTGGCAAATAAAATAATCACTTCAATTTGTTAGGTTTTGTAGAGCCCCTGCTTGAGGCTTCATCATAGTATTATGATTTATTATTTTCAAGAATGGTGGTCCATTTATGTATGCCCATGCTTGAAGTAAAAAGAACACACCAGACGATGCATCGACAGCTCTCTACTTTTTCTTCTGAAAAAAAGATGCTTTTATTAAATTGTTAGTATTGTTACATGTCAAATGTAGATTCATGAATCCACACAGACAGATAAGTAAATAACCTATTTTTATCTCTTTCAATTAGAAGTGATGTGAGGGATATACAAGGCAATACAACCAAGTCTCTTTAATATTGGATCACTTACCGCAGTAAACAAAAAATGCATTCTTGTTTTTCGTCGTAATCAACAATTCGTCGGTTTAATGTTTGCGATCGGGAGCTGCAGCATACATACACTATTCATTCGCGTATTTCCACGTATTTCAACTTTTAAAAGTACTTAAAGCATAAATATAAAGTGATCCTTAACCAGTGGCCTGGCCTGGGCCCCAGTGCCCCCAAAAAACAGGTGACGGTGACGTCACGTATTGTCAAAATCAGTGATTTAGGGTTTTCAGTAATGCCAACCTCGAACGTATATGCTACCAACCTAAGGCTATCAAGGTCCTAAACGTCTCCCAACAATCCCGTGCAACAATCGCAACATCGAAGTAGGCGGCCAAGCGAGGGTTGAGTCACGAAGCGAGGGTCGCTTGAATTAGAATCAGGCCTCAGAAGTGTGGGCTGAGGCAGTAGAGGCCAACCTATCGGAGGAGGAGGACATTGGGGACATGGCAGTCCTTGATCACTATCCTCGCGATCCGTGATGACAGGACTTCGCAATGGAGTAATTCATCTCGTCGTGCTGCATCGCAGTTCAGACTACATATTTTTTGTTATCTATAAATGATGAATCACAATTTTCTATAATATTTTCGAGAAATCAGTACGATTGTTTCAGTATGCGAAACGAGCAGAAGAAATAAATGACTATAAAGTTTACAAGCAGCAACAAGAAGAGAAGAGACTGCTCAAGAAAAAAATGGATGATGCTGCCACGAAGATTCAAGCTTGGTGGCGAGGAACCATGGTCAGGAAAGGATTTGGAAAATATAGGAAGAAAAAGGATAGAAAAGGAAAAAAGAACAAAAATAAAAAGTAACTCTAATATACCTTTAGTTGATACTCTCGAGATTCATACCAAATTCTAATCGCTTTATAATTTTCAGAATTTATTTTAAGCATATATACAATATACACATTATATTTAAAATATGTCCGGTCATCGGAGTCGGAGCCTTTAGGATGATGAAATGCAGTATTTTTTATTGACAAGTCTACCACCATAATAAAATGGCAGCTATTTTGTTTTTTTAATCGAAGCATGAGTGTTGTACTAATTTAGCTATAGTTATCTATGTAGAGGTCCTAGAAATATGTAGACTATAAACTGGTGGTAAATATTTTCCGAATTTTATTTCATAAAAGGGAAAAAATATGTTGAAAGAAAATAATTATATATAATAACTGGACGGGGCTCCGGCACACTTCGCTGTAAATGTATGAAGCCATTTAAATGAACAATATTTGCCGTGGATTGGACGCGGTGGAACAATCACTTGGCCACCGCGTTCACCGGACTTGACCCCACTTGATTTTTTCTTGTGGGGTACAATGAAACAGAATGAGACTTTGTTTGCGCCGCTTTCCTTTAATTTTCCGTTTATTATTTTCCGCACCTCTTTTCCTTTTCGTCACACTTTATACGGAGAAAGAGCAAGGAGGAAAAGTGGCAACCGCGCATAGAGGACAGTACCAAGGACGAACTCACACGAGGAGTTGTAACGACGTGAGTGACTGTCGAGATAAGAAGCATTCCGTCTCCGCATTTGACCTATTGAACATTTTCTTTATCGTGTAGTGCCTATTCGTGCCATCAGGATACATCAGGGAGGCCTCCCCATCTTCAACTGGTAGCTGAGCAAGTTATGGCCACCGCAGAAAATATTGGTTTAAGATCAAAAATGTTGTCTAAATATGCTGCAGCCTGTAAACGTTTATCTTGATATTTTGCCTCAAGGGTTTTCAAAATGATTGCGTAATTGGACTCACATGGAGTTAAACCAGAAAATACTGATTTGGCCTTTCCTGTCAGTTTCCCAGTTAAATAATACAATCTTTCAGAATCAGTTAGCGACTTATTGTTATGGATATTAGATTTAAAACAGGCATAAAATAATGGCCAATTGCTTAAATCCCCATTAAAGTCGGGTATTTCCATTGCGGGCAAGTTAGGTTTATTAGGCCTAAGTTCAGACTGCGAAACATTGGTGCGTGGTTTATTTTCGGCTAAAAGGCTAGCCTGGCGCTTTATGCGACAAAACAAATCTTCAAATGCTAACCATGCGTTATGATTAACGGTAGATTCGGGATCAATAATCAAGTTTAATGCATTTATATCCTCAATAGTTTGAAGATAGCCTTCTCTAATAGTATCTAAGGACTCTATACTAGCAAGGAAATTTTCAATGGCGGCTTCATTCTTTAGGGTTCTTGTGCTACTATAGATCATCTGAACACGCTTGAAGTAAGCCTGTGTAAGTGATATTCTTACGTACAAGTTACTATGGCAACTGCTATAATCTCGATTTGAATGAAAAGGAATGCGGTTGGCTAGTAAATGCGTCTGTGGTTGTGTTGTACCAAATAAAATAAAAATAAAAGAAAATGTATCAGAAATTTTAAATGTATAACTATGTATTAATATGTGCTGATTCAATAAATCTGGCTCGATTAGGACCAAAAAAATGGTTGTGCGAAGATATTCAAAATGGAGGAGCGATGCTGCGGTATAGGGAAAATAAACTCGAAGGACCTGTGACACTTTATACTACGAATAACTAAGAGGTGAGGTTACCTTGCTCAGCTACCAGTTGAAGATGGGGAGGCCTCCCTGATGTATCCTGATGGCACGAATAGGCACTACACGATAAAGAAAATGTTCAATAGGTCAAATGCGGAAAATGCGGAAAATGCGGAGACGGAATGCTTCTTATCTCGACAGTCACTCACGTCGTTACAACTCCTCGTGTGAGTTCGTCCTTGGTACTGTCCTCTATGCGCTGTTGCCACTTTTCCTCCTTGCTCTTTCTCCGTATAAAGTGTGACGAAAAGGAAAAGAGGTGCGGAAAATAATAAACGGAAAATTAAAGGAAAGCGGCGCAAACATCCCCCTCCAGACTTATTTGTGTTTGTAGAACCTCTACATAGGTACCTATAGCTAAATTAGTACAACTTTCGTGCATCAATTAAACAAATAAAAAACAAAATGGCTGCCTTTTTATTACGGTGGGAGAAAAACTACTTTTGAGGGGTGATTTGTCGATAAAAATTAACGTATTCTATCCCCCTAAAGGCTCCGACACCGATGAGCGGACACGTTGTATACTTCATAAAAACCATGTATTATTATTATTAATATGTTGCAACAAGCAAATTTGTCTACATCCTCATAATGTCATAATGTGAAAATATAAAATAAAAAAATATGATTACGTCTACGTTTTCAAATTCCTGTAGAATTGATATATCCCAATGAGTGGTATTTCTGCTTGTGATAAAAATTTCAGTGTCGCTTACACAAGTTATTTCACCTTGACTTTTAGGCTAATGTCCATAATAGCCTCGGAAAAGGAATAATAGACCTTGTATTTTACTTTGAACTCTATCTTAGCGGTCATAAATAGAGGTACAGTTTGCAAATTCAAAAGTACCCCAATAATTTTCACTGTAAATCCAGATAAAGTGTTAAATGGAAAACAAAAAAGGTTCCAAGCATAGGATTAAGTATCATGAGAAATCATACGTACACTTAGTCTTGGCGTCTGGAAATAGTCGAAATAATATCGTCAGAGATGCATATTAGAAGAATACAATAGCAATAAGCATTTTCCTTGAGGTCAACATCAAATTCAACTTCACTTTCAATTTTTAATTTTTGAAACTTACATGGAAAACTTTTCTCTCGTACATGCGATGTTAGCAAGACTCCCAAATTGTATTTAGTCTAAGAGCCCGCTGTTTTTCTACCTTAAAGCGACCGACACTTTTGAAATCATGTAAACGATTTGTCATGAAAAAACATTTTCAAAAAGACAATCGTTCCAGTTTCAATGTTGTCTTGGGGTTGCCTCTCGAGGGATGGGATTTCACCCCCCCCCCCCGGGTGAAAACCCTACCCCGTGTCGATTTTCGAGGAATAGCGTCGTTTTAGTAAGTGGTACCGAAAAAAGGTTCAAATGACTTATTGCGAGAACAAAATTCTGCACAATCTTGGTCTCGTGTAACAACCAATAGTTTCCATTCTACAATCCCCCAAAGTTAGGGGTTGATTTGTGATTTTCACTAAAATCAGTATTTAATCGCGGATTAAGACGAAGAACGTTATCAAAAAGTTCTGTACATTTTTTTTCACTAAAGAATTTTATCATTTCTATAGATATTATCTGCAGCTACCTAAACTAAATATTATTTCTTTAGAAAACAAGCTGCTCAATAATTTTTTGGTAGTGATATTCATTTTAATTTTTGATTAAATTATGATTTTTTTAAAAGTTATAAACCAACCTTTCGACTTTGGCGTGCTCCAGAACGGAAACTATTGGTCGCACACAAAAACATGATCCCCCTCTCCCCTCGAGCGACAACCCCTCGAGGTAGGCAATCGAATCTTGCCTTGATTGAACAACGCCGACGTTGTATCGCCTCCACTAAAAGCATGCACAAATAAAATATTTTTCGCGACACGCTCCTAAAAGCCGTACTTTTTTATAAGACCAAATGTGTCGAGTTTATGCAGCTGCAGATAATATAGAAATGAGAAAATATCATTCTAGTAAAAAAAATGCTACAGAACTTTTTGATAACGTTCTTCGTCTTAATCCGTCAAAGTCACAAATCAACCCATAACTTTGGTGGATTGTAGAATTTAAAGTATTGGTCGCACACGAAAAATGTAACGACCAGAATTGTACAGAATTTTGATCTCTCCAAAAGTCATTTGAACATTTTTTTGATAGCACTTACCAAAACGACGCCCCTCATACCTTGAGCGGCAACCTCCCGACAAAATTGAAAATGGCACTTCTTTTTATGGTCAGCCTCCCGTAAAGACTGAAAGCCTATGGCGCTGCGAGAGGACAAGTGTCGGTTCACGTTAGATTTGAAACGCTGCATGTTATAGCCGTCGGGAAACAAATTCCCCGGCAGCTGATTCCACAGCGTCGAAGTTCTCCAAAAGAAGGAATGCTGGAGGAGACTGGTTCGGGGAGTAAGGACCTCGACCTGGTAAGGATGAGCTTGCAGAGCTTCTCTAGTGTTCCTGGTTCGGACGGCCTTTGGTGTTATTATCTGGGAGAGCTCACTCGATCATCTTCCGTGATAGAATCTGTAAAACAGGAATAGGTCAGCCACCCTCCTTCGATATTCCAGGCTGTGGAGGTCCTTTGTGAGGTTAGACGTAACGATTAATCTAATTGCTCTTTTCTGGATAGTGTCCAGAAGCTTTAGAAAGTGCTTAGGAGCGCATCCCCACACATGGGGGCAATACTCCAGCGATGGTCGAATCTGTGCCTTGTAGAACAGCAGCAGTTGCTCTGGTGTATACAACTTCCTACAGCGGAACAAAACTCCAAGCTTCTGGGATGCCGTTTTAGCAACACTGACGACGTGGTCATGCCAGGACATATTGTTGATGTTGATCCCCAAAAGCTTGACGGAAGGTGATTCGACTATGGGGTGACCCTCCATTTCCACGGTTGGTAAGCTATCGTGAGACTTCTTTGTAAGTGTTGTTGCCTGAGTTTTTTGTACGTTTAACTGTATTTTATTTGCTAATCCCCACTCGACAATTGTTTTGATGTCTGCGTCGATCTGTGAGGCATGCTGCTGTCGCCGACGTACCGTCTCCTGGGATGATAGTGGCTTACCTGGTTCCATGCACGACACTAATGTACTGTCATCTGCGAAGCTGTAGATTGGATTGAATGTTATTTCCAGCAGCTCGTTGATGTACAACAGAAACAGTGTAGGGGATAGGACAGATCCCTGATGACCACCGGCGTTTATTGAAAATACGTCTGATGAACAGCCCTCGACTACAACAAACAGAGATCGGTCATTCAAAAAGCTATTCAGCCACTGGCGCAGGCCAGGTGGTAGTCCATAAGCAGCAAGCTTGACCAGAAGTCGCTCATGCCACACTCTGTCGAAAACTTTCGATATGTCAAGTACAAGAACACGGGATTCGCCATGACTTTCTATTGCTCTGTTCCACAAGTGAGTGACGTAGGCAAGGAGGTCACCTGTAGAGCTGTGCTTACGGAAGCCATACTGGCGATCATTTATGATGTTATTGTTGTCCAGGTATTTCAGGAGCTGTGTGTTATAATGACAGTCTCCATAACCTTAGATATGATGCTGAGAAGAGCCACAGGTCTATAATTGGTGGGATCAGTTTTTTGCCTTTCCTAGGGATGGGTTGTGCGCAGCCAATCTTCCACGAAGCGGGAAACACGCCTCGTTGATACGAAAGTTTGAAAAGTTTGCAAAGAATAGGTGCAAGCTCAGCGGCACAGCGTTTAAGGACAATGGCTGGAATTTGATCAGGACCAGTAGCTTTATTCGTGTTCAGTTTTTGGAGGACGCTTTTTACATCTCCATGTTGAAATTTGACCTCTACCATTCTCGAGTTCACGCTTATGATGGTGGTCGGAGTATTTCCTTGAAAGTCTACAGTAGAATTGGCTGCAAAGAGCTTTCCCAAGATGCCTGCTTTTTCTTTAGGAGCAGAAGCGATGGACTTATCCTCTCTGGTCAATGGTGGTATCGACGAATAGGAAAAGTTCTAACAGCCTTAGCTACAGGCCAGAATGTTCTGGACGAACTAGGACATGAGAGGAGTTTGTTCTTAATTTTTTGGTTGTGTTCCTCCTTGCTGCTGTCAATCACGCGTTTACAGCGATTTCTGGCGTCGCGTCGATAAAACTACGGTGGTTCTCGGCATTTTGAAAACGTCCTTTCATGACAAATCGATTACGTGATTTCAAAACTGTCGATCGCTTCAAGGTAGGAAAACTTAGCGGGCTCTTAGAGTAATTTTACAATGGCCTAGACAAGACCTCCCAGTCTGATGGCTTCTGTAATTCTTGAATTGTAACTTCTTTTTGAGTTTAATTTTAAAATCACGTTAAGGTCTTGGTTCACGTCAAAGAGGTCACGTAATTGCTGCAACCAGAGGAATTTTAGACAAGAAGGCGAACCACAGAAACATTTGGACTACAGGAAGCTCTTTTTATTGTTAATTTTTTTAACTTATACTAAAGTGTTTTATCATAACTCCCATATCATCTTACAACTATCGATCACCTCTTTTGGGTCCGAGTGCTTATTAAACATGAAAAATCCCTGTAACTGCGCTGGACTAACATTCTTCTTGAAAGAAACCACTTTCTCGGTGAACACTTTGGCATGATTGTGGGCATCCTCCCCATCATAAAACCTAAGGAACATTTTTTCTATCTGGTTAGCAGAACACCAACCAATATATTCTTTTAGATCAACTCTACCTGGTCGTATCAAAGCTGGATCTAACCTAAAATTCCAAATTGAAAATGTCAATTTGAGTCAATTATGCTTCTAAAGAATTAATTTCGATTGGATTTTTTTTACTACAGCTCTTTTTTCATAAAATTGCACCTTCAGAGCAACAAGCAAATAAACGTTAAGAGTTCCTATGTACGATGATATATTAGTATATGTATGTATATCATTCATTTGAAAACTTCCCATCACGAATTTATCGAAAAACAGTGATTAAAAGAAAAAACGCCGAGACACGTCAAAAAGTTTGACAACTTTCTAACCAAAAAGTACCTCGCCCCCTTGTATCCTCTGCCCCGTAGGGTCATCCCCTTAAAAAATTTAAATGAAAGGGGTATCGAGCAATATCTCGTTTAAAAGGTATGTCGAAGTCCTTTATTGTGACGTTTGATTATTTAAAATCGGCCGATCTTTTTTTTTGAGAATATTAGAAAAATATTTATGTTATCTTAATTTGTTTAGATAGGAAACAGTAACACACGAATGTACCACTTTTCATTGCAATAGTGTTCAAAATGTTGCCCGTTATTGGCCTAACTGGAAGAACATAGTGAGATGGAGCGCCTTGTCGCTGGAAATAGTTTTCAGCCTCATCCGCCGGATGTCTTGCGTTAAACGGAACAGCAATTTGCCGAGCACATTGATTTTGGGCAACAAATTGGCATCATTTCCGCCGTTTTTGCCACTGTCCGTCAGGAATTTGAAAATCGCCTATATCAGTCTTTGGCCAATAACGGACAACATTTTGAATACTTATTGCAATAAAAAGTGGTATATTTGTGTGCTTTTGTTTCCTATCTAAAAAAAATTTAAGATACATAAAGATTTTGAAACGAATCGACCGATTTTAGAAACTCAAACATCAAAAAAGGGTCTGCGACATACATTTGAAACAAGCTATTACTCGATACCCCATGTCATTCAAAACCTTTAAGGGGATGACCCTGGGGTGCAGTAGTTTTTGGTTAAAAAATTGTCTGCCTCGACAAATCTTTTGAGGTGTCTCGGCGTTTTTTCTTTTAATCAGTGGTTTTCGATAAATCCGTGGTGGTAAGTTTTCAATTGAACACCCTGTATATTTGTATAACACGCAAAATGGCACATGAGAGCCTCATCTTTAATTTACTTTCACTCAAGTAGGCTTTGAATTACCGTTTGATGTTTGCTAGAAATGAATAATTAATAAATATAATGTTTTACCTTTCTATATAATTTGTTGTCATGAACATCATTCTAGCTTCACTACTTGCTACTCCATCTAAACAGTTCAACAATCCACTAAATGTTACTCTGTTTAGTCCCTCATAGGCCGATTTTTGTTGAGGCGTTTCTTCTCTGTATTAAAAAAATATATGTATACAATATGAGTACTGTCCTTCGATCCTTTGTTATAGTTTTAAATGCGCGTTCAACCACAGTTTTCTAAGTTCAAAAAAATGTGAGAGATTCAAGTTGGCCGTTATACCTTCAGGTCAGAAGAGTTAAACGCACAACTGTAACTCGAAAACGTTCTAGCTCTGGCTAGAAATTGGAAATTCTCAATAAATTATTCTGAATTATACCATGAAAAATAAAGAAACAATATAAGTTTTAACTATTAGGATTCAAATGCATAAAATCTAAGCTTTCATGATAACCTATAAGTATTGACTGTTATAATAAAAAAAGATATACAAAGTAAAACTACACAAAGTATTTTCCTCTAATTTTTTATCTATAGCTGGCTTAGAAAAACTATTACAGGTAAATGCAGACATACCTGGAAACAAATGCAGCATCAATATCTTCTAATAAAAGAATACTCTGTTGTGGTGCTGTACTCAAAAGATGATTCAATCTGTCATCTGATAGTCCCCTTTCTGACAGATTCAATACAGATATTGAAAACCCAAGTTCACCTGCTAAGGCTGTGATGAATGATGACTTTCCACATCCAGGTGGCCCATACAATAGGTAGCCCCTTCTGTATGGAATTCCTAGAATGTTAAGTTAATTAGTCCTTAAGGTTCTGCCAGTTTACAATATTTTCTCTAGTAATTAGGCATGATTAAACATGTAACTAAACTCCTGTGATTAATTTCTGCCTGGATTATATTCTAATAGGTGAAAAAATGGAATACGGTCCAGATTTATTGATCGAGAGGTAATATTTTTGAAATCATACGTTTTTATATCATCTTGTTGTGCCATCAAAAATTAAATAAACTGTGAAATGCTAACCACAGGCTTCTGGCGGTAAAAAAGAATGTCACCATTTGTATAATACCTGACAGTAGTTCATAATGGATATCATAAGAATGGCGACAAGTATTTCTGTTGGCGTGTACTTCACTCATTATATGTGCGAACAAAAAATTTCGATTTTCATCAAGAAAGTAGCTAACGATCTGGGAGCTTTGGAACATCTAAGATCGAGGTTTAGACTATTTTTAAATTTTCAGGTTCAGGAACCCCTGCAACGCCTGAAACCGAAGTCTGGAGGAGTTCTGATAATTTTTTGTTGTGCATAGTATCTCAAAATTGAAACTTTTCGCGACCACAATACTCCCCTATCCCCTAACGGAAGTAAAATGTCGAAAACGACCAGGAACTTCCAAATCGCCTAAAACCGCAGTTTGAGCTAGTTTATATTTTGAGTTTTTATTACTGCTACGCCACCACTGACACGATGTCTGAAAACCCTACGCCTTTTCCATCCTCGCTACGGTAGTAATACCGTGTCAAAATTTAATCAAAATCAATTCGATAATTTTCACGTTACACAATACAGAACGATCTAAAAGCTTAACTCGTATACATCAAAAGTCCGTTGACTCCTGTAGTAGGCCACAGGTCAATGGACAACCTATTATACATATATACAACAAATTTTTCAGTTTTATAACCCCCCACCAACCCCCATTTCAACCCCATCCAAGCACACGTAGAAAAAGATCAGGAACCCCTAAAACGTCTAAAAACGAAGTTAGAGGAATATTTGAAATTTTTTTGTTTTTGCTAATTACTCCGCTGCCCATGCCTCGACTTTCATAATAGGCTCGTTCAGCATATTTTTTTTATTGCATATTCTAAAAGGGCGTATTGAGTTTAGCAGCTGTGCAAAATTTCAGAATTTTCTGAGCTCGATTTCATATTCTAATAAATTATCAAAGTGCTGCAAATTGAAAACGCGCGGCACTTGCGAGTGTGCGACGGTGACGTCACTACACCTCTCCGACCGGCGCGGCGCGGCATCTTGGCCACGCATTGTACGGGTGCTTGGTAAATAATAACGCTGCGGCGCATCCTACTTGCTATGCAAGCTTTCCGAACTGCATACGCGTGTATTGGATAATTTATTTAATTGTTTCATCGACCCTGAATATTTACCAAGCTATTTGAATTCGTTGATACTGAGTATAATAATGGAAGGAGGACAGATGAAGAAAAATTATAAATACTGTATGGTTCCCCAATGTGAAAATACGCCAGTGACCACTCCTGATGAATTTTTTATTGGTTTGCCACGAAATATAAAAATCAGGAAATTGTGGCAGAGAGCTATGCGTAGGAATGAATTTGTGAGCGATAAGTCAACAAAGTACTCTGTGAGGACCATTTTAATATAAGTATTTTTATAACTAAGTGAATTGTACTATTATCAAGAATCCGCATTTGTGAATGCCATTCTAAATCAATTCTCATTGATATGTGGAACGTGTGAAAGGCTGTTTTCAATCCTTTGATGTAACCAAAATTCATATGTATTTTGATTATGTAGAAAAAATTGTTTTATATTATATTATCTAGTTCTTTGTGTCTCACATTTCTGTATTTTGGGTAGAAAATCGTGGATACTTAGCCTACAAAATATCCCTACTTCAAATGTGTATCTCAGACTTGTATATTTTGTCTAAATTTGAGTTAGATGTTGAAAATTACATGTGTTACAAATTAATGAAAGATTTAAAACTCAAGATGTAACCGGAAGTAGTTCCGCACATTTTTGTTTGTCAAAAAGACCAACAAGCCTTACACGCTAGAGATCCTCGGAATGTTTTCCTTAAGACAACGAAAATGAGATTTAGATGAACCTAGTACCAGCACAAAAAAAATTCGATGTTCGTCACCAAGCAGCGAATCTGTTATAGCACCAATGTTTCGCAAGTAGAACTAGATTGTACTGAAGACAACGCGAGAGGGAACGTTGGAAGACAGATAAGTGAGTCCAAGTCAATATAAAGGCCAAAGTTATATCAAAATATGTTGAGTGCAATATACTAAGGCAGCCACTAAGGGAAGGCAGAAACAAATGCCATTAAAACATATCCCAAAATAATGTTACTCCTTAACCAGTGGTTCGGGTTCGTATCATCCAACAAGGAACTTGTAGAAAAGCGAACTGCTTTTCTTATACAAAATAATCCGAAAATTTATATCGGGATACCCAGTCACTCATTTTGAGTTTTGAGAACTACCGATAAAATGATTGTAGAAGAATCTGGATTTTTGAATGTGTTAGAAAAAACCACCCGATCAAACAAAACATAGCGTCAACCAAAGCACTTGAACGTATTATAAACGTATGCTGGGCGCTGTCGCTGTACAGCCGCCAGCCGGTCTGGGCTCGCCGACAGACCCAATGACGTCACAACGATGAATTTTCAGCGCATGAAATATTTTAATCTTTGAAGGCGCGTAACTTTTTCAATTCTCATCCAATTAAGTTGAAATTTTTTTTGTATGTTATATGTAAGTAATACTTCGTGAAAATGCGCATAAATATGGTTATTGGAATTTCACTGAACGACCCTATTATAGCAACATTACCTACTACGACCCCACATCATATCGCTGTCCAAATTTCATCACAATTCATGCAGTGGTTACCGAGATTACGAGGATAGAAAAACGCCAACAGACCGACGGAAATGAGTGACGTGGATTTTCGTTATATAGATATCAAAAATTTACTATCTCAAAATCGAATATTTTTGCGATCACAATACGCCCGTCACCTAACGGTGTGGGAAGTACAAAATATTGTGAATGGTACTCCTTGCTTGATTAATCTGTCATGTGCTGTTGTTGGTTAATATTCATCATTGCGTGTTTAAAATCAATCCCTTAAATTTGATAACACAAAAGTTCTATTATATTTTATGAATTATTAAAACCAAAGACTACTCAAAATTAACTAAATCTAAGGCAACATCGTTACCTTAGCTTTTTCATTTTATACTATAGTGATCACTATATTGTATGGTAAATAGGAATCAATGTATTGAACAGGTCAGAAATATAAGAGCTGTTTACATTTTTTGTGCTCCTATCGACTGCCGACACTACAAAGGAGCCCTTAATCCTTCACAAGACACCCGACCTCGAATGACCTTTATAGCTTTCGACCTTTTTTGCTGCGCTGTTATACGACCATTAGTATAGTCAAAATTGTATATGTCTGTGTATAATGAGATGTTATTATACAATAAATAGATCAATGTATTTTGTTTTTATTTATTGCAAATTGGTATTTTCGATTATTTTGATCTCCTACGACTTTCTGAATGATTATAATCACAGGCGTATACAAGGGGGGGGGGCGGTAATAGGGGTAATTACCCCCCCCCAAGATTTTCGAAAAAAAAACTCGATTCAACTTTGACTTATTTATTTAAGCAATTGTCGCACTGAAAAAAAATCTTTTTTGCAGTAACTGAATTACAAAAGGGTTTGTTTTGCATTATTACAGTGATGCATATCTAATATATTTCCATTGTCACATAATCAGTTGAATAGAGAGCTTTTGGACGTCCGTTTCCTGACGTTATTGCACGTTATCGGCTATTTGTGGCATGCGAAATTCTCCCGAAATAACAGAATCGGCGAATAACCGATAAAGTAGTACGTTAGCTACGGAAGTTTACGGTAAGATATGATTACGTGCGGTATTGACACGTCTAAACCACTATGCGGCAATGAGAAAAGGACCGTGATGATTTTGATAACAACAATACTTACTTTGTAGTTTATCATTGTACAAAATGATCATGTTTTCTTTCGTCAATTTTATTTGACAGTATTATCCAATAAAACCTACAAAGTTAGGTGTCTCCGGCAACAGCGTGTAATCATCACGGGACTGAACCATGGTAGTGAAATCTGAACTGTCATGCTTCGGGGATCCTTCATAACCTATTTTTTATTTTACTTGTGATGTGATCTATTTTCTGCTTGTGGTGTTTACTTGTTGCATGTAACATTTTTTGGAGATTTCCGACCAAATTGATCATAATGTGAGGTTAAGTTAGAATCAAATAGGTCCAATAATTGTTAATGTCAATTGTCGAATAACGCAACGATACACGTCGTTATTCGAAACACAATGCGCATGCTCAGAATAATCTTTTACGGATAGCGTCGTCCCAATTTTTAGTGGCTCAAAACCTCTCTACAATGTCCTATACAACGTGGTAGCTTGTCACAAAAATTTACCTAACTCATTAATTACCTGTTTTGAAAATTGCACCGACTAGAAAAGTTAAAACACTAACTAAAAAAATAGAATACGTATTGTGGCTATTAGGGTACACGTACCTGACTGGTGAGTGTTTATGATCGTTTAATTTTGTATGTTGTGCCAATAAAATGTTCACGGATGATACACGTATTACATATTATGTGTATTCCGTAAAATTAAAATTGATTAATGCATCAATAGATTTTTCATTTCATCTCCCTAAAATACCTGATACTCCACTGTTTCGCATGCTGTTTATCTCTTGCATCAACATCTTTCACGAAGGTATTACAAAAAATGGTGAAAGCACATACAATTTCATGCCCCGCTACCGCCCCAAGACTGAGGTCTGGATACGCCCCTGATTATAATATACTATATTTTGTATAGATAATTACGGTTTTATCATCACTCAGGTCTACATAATAACGTAACTGCACTATAGAAGTGTCGAGACTGATTGAGATCTGAAAAAATGTAAACGACTCATATATATCTGACTTCTACAATAACACAATAGCATAGTTATGATTTAGGGCTGTATTTACACTTGCCACTTGAGTGTTCCTTAATACTTGAGTATCCCTCAAGTACTGTTTTGTGTTTTACGTCGTTTGATACTCAAGTAACAAAATGTCACTGACATTTTGTTGCAGTCAAGGCGGATTCGTAGGTTAATTTTGGACTTGACTTGACTTGACTAATGTTAATCATCAGGGTAGGCCAAAGGCCTTTTGCCCAAAAATTACTGATGTTACTGACAGAACAGCGAGTACGTCTCTTCGAAAAATGTTTTAAACAAACATTCTAAAAGATAGTTTGTGACAATTTTTTTTTATAGAAATAGATTAATGAAGATATGAGATTTGAAGATAAAATATAATAAATTTATAGTTTAAGAATACAATAAAAATAAGTGCTATAGAAGTGCCAATCTGGCTCTTTTTGTGTTTCCGTATGGATGCAGGGTAATATGGCACTGCAGCCCATATCAGAGGATTTGAATGAAATATTGTAATTTTGGAGTAAGGTGCTGTCAGTGTCTGTTGCATCCGGAAAAATATCCGACAAAAAACACGAAACACTGGCATAAACAAAAAACAGATCACATCAATATGCGTAGCATAACAATTGATAACAATGACAATGACTTATATTTGACATAGGAAAACGTCGCCAAGGGCTCACTTGAGTAGTTACAGAAGGTACTCTCCAGTAGACACTTGAGAGACAACTATGAATACGGCCCTTAATAATGAGAATAAATCTGAAGTAATATAATGACTTTGTATGAATTCAAAAAAAGAAAAACCTTCAATCGATTTCTGACATGCCACGTCGTATCACTGACAGTAGTTCTATTTTGAAATTGTGGATTTAGTTTTGCGAAGTCAGTCGTTACTGTGTCGTTTATTTGTACCAGATTTCTGCATGATCAAACAAAATGTTTTGATTGTAGAGCAACTAATAAGATGTATGTAATATTTATCCACTTTTTATACACACCAATTATTCCAAAGTCTTGAACTAGGTATAGAAAAAATTCCTTTTCTGTAATTTTACGTTAAAATGTAGACAATTTTTTGGGTCAATATTAGGTTTTATTTGTCCCTTAAAGTTTGTGTGTCCCCTGGAAAATTGTTTGAATGAAAAATTGATAGGAGTAGGTACACACTGTATTTTTTCATGTCCATAAATGTAACCAAACCACAGTTCAAAACAACTAATTTGATTAACGATTCTAGAATATTTAAACTTACGTAACAGTTAGAATGAAGATACAACAACAAAACGCATACGAAGAGAATTCATTCTTACATAATGGTTTTAAGAGGGTTTCTATTACCTAAAATGATTTTAGAATGTTCAAATTTAGTATGGGGCATGGAGAAATAACTTTCTGTAATAAGATGTACTTTTATTCATAGATTTTTGCAATAAAATAGCATTGGGAGAGTTTACCTCTATCTGTATACCAGGTTGGGTTAGATATGAACTCCAGACAGTCATTTAGGATTCGTTCACTGATGCCAACATCCAGAATTACAGAAGAAATTGGTCTTCTTTTCCTGGGATGACCAAACTGTCGCCATTCACTGCCCATGGCTTGGTACATTATCGTTTTTCCCTCATGTTGTTTCAGTGCCATTTGTCTAGCTAACGAGATTTTAAGTAAATCAAACAAAACAAATATTCTATTTCTTTACTTTGCTTGTGTTTATATTAGTCAAGTGTTTTAATGTTGCAATTTAGCAAAGGCAATGTAATTTTGACATGTGTTATGTCGCTATATGATTTGTAGGTTTAAGTTATATCATGTAATACATGCTTTTTTACTTATTCCTCTCTGTATCATGTAAAAGCAAATAAACTTATTATTACTTATATTGGGATCTACCAGGTCAATAAATTTCATTCATATTCTGAAATATAGTATCCTGGGACAAATCCCGAAAAAAGAAAGATCTCTTTTAGAGCTTGGATGGTGGAGGCGATATCAAATAAAATTATTAAAAAAAATCAGCAAAAATGAGATGCTTAATAGTAGGGTTTTGCTCACAGGTCTTTTTAATGTTTTTGTTGATTGTTTACTAATGACTATCAGAAGTCCCTTGCATACCAATGAATACATCCATCATTAAAGTGGCCAGAATTACACGATATAATTAAGGAAATTTTGACTACTTGACTATTACCAATAAAAATATAATTTAAACATATCATAATATCAGTTGGTATCAGCAATCATTACTAAAGTTTTCCGTTCGCCGTGGGACACAGTGTATAGTAAAAATATCTGCCAAATCCCAGATCATATGACCAACCACAGCTTCAAAAGTAGTTTTCCTGCTTAATATTCCGTGATTTATAGGTTGTTAAGAAATGTTCACATATTTGATATTTGTAGACCATTAATAATGTATCTCACCTTCCTCTAGTATCTCAAAATACATTTCTTTATTTCTACCAAGAGCAGTTAACTGTACTGTTTCCCATGGCGTACCCATGTGCAAGTCTAATGTGTGCTGTTCTCTTGTCCTTTCAACTCTAATCCAGGTCCTTCCATATCTACAAGTAAAACAAACACTTGAATAACAATCACATTGAAAATGCAAATAATTATATAAGAAGATCTATGAATAGAACAACCTAGCAAGTTGAATGTGTAAGATCTACTCCACAGTGATGTTTTGTAGTCACTAAAAAACCACACTATGGCCAGAATTTTCTTGCAAAAAGCCAAAGGCAGAGTAATATTTAGCCTCTTACACTATATTTTTCATACTAACATTTTTTTTATGGTCTACTTCCTGCAAAGGCTGAAAGCCTATAATGCTCCATAATCTCCATAACAGTGAATGCTGGAGGAGACTGGTTCGGAGAGTAGGGACCTTGACCTGGTAAGGATGAGCTTGCAGAGCCTCTCTAGTGTTATATTAAAATAATCTATAGCTATCTCGAAAAAATAACTAACGTAATTAAATATTTTGTTGTTATTTAAAGATCAAATGTTTAAATCATTTTTTAAATGAGCTTAACCTCTGAAGTTATTGATCCAAGTGCATCAAAGGCTTAGCAAATTAAAGAAAGATCAAAAAAAGATTATTTGGCCCCAAATGCTATTTTTTAAGCAATTGTCTTACCAGGACCTACATTTCATAGAAATACTTCTCTCAATTGTTTTATTTTAGGCCTGCCTCTACCATCCCTTTGCAGTACAGTAGTTGAAATGCTAGTTGTAGAGCTGCACCCAGCTGGCATTCTTTATTTTCCATGCATGATTCAATTGTTTTTATTGCTAGCAGTACACTGCCTAAAGGGTACAACAATGTGCTAGATGGCTTAGATTGTGAGTTTGTAAAGCCAATAAACCACCAGAGATACATTATTTAAAAGCTTGAGCCATTAAGCAGATAGCTAACTCCTTAGATCATTTCTTACCAGAGACCTAGATAACTTTTTGCAATGAGGAAGGGGGAAGTTACATAAAAAATACCCCAAATAGCCAGAGTTACTTCTTTTATGAACTGATAAGGTGTCAATCTCTCCTATATCTATGCCTACTGTTAATATCTTTGAAAAATGATGTTTAATTTTATGGATTTATTTTGTAGACAAAATTTAAGATGGAACTTACCTTACCGAAAGAAATGTGTGCCTATGCTAGGTATGAAATCATATTTTGTCTTCACATGTCCACTGTCTTTTTGTTCAAAACTAGTTTCTACACTTAAATGCTGGGTTTGTCTTGCACCTTCAAAGGAATGAGTGTTATAAACATGTTTTTCATTAACCTTCTAGGACTGGTGCATAAACCATATTGTATCAAATTGCTTATTGCTTTTTCAAATGATTAAGGATTTTGCCACCTGTCAAGTCAATGCAGCCAAAATTGCTTCAACTCAAGCCACCAACAAAATAGTGTGTGACAAGGTCTCATCAGTAAATGATTTTCTTTGAAATAGATACCTTAGAAGTAGATGAACTTTGTTACAGAACAGGAAATATCAGATGATGAAAATAATTTAAAGAGATTTTTACATGGTCTGTTTTTGTTAGATAAAATAAATCATCTAAATAGCCAAAACTAAAACTCGTTGAAAACTTGATACTCACGCCAAGACCAAAAGTTGCAGAAAAAAACCTAAGAGAGGGAGAGTGCAAAAAGTATTCAGCATCACTTATTCATTTTGTTACAGTGTTCTTCTTAAAGAGAGAGTTTTTTCATATTGGTAAATGGCATGTACAATAAATTATTACAATTCAAAACAATCTCCTTTTGTATCCCCATAAATAAAAGCTAAAATTTAGAAAAAAAAACGGACCTGCAGTATCAGTCCGCAGCCAGTAAGCATTGTCTAAGACAGAGCAGGAGTCCTAGAAGGCTAAAAGTGGGTACCGTCAAGTGGGGTTACTTAAGACAGAGGTCTAACATGGGACGATTTGTCAAATAATTTTCAAAAAATCACTGTAGCGATATTGGTAGATCTATGTGCTCAATAGACAAGCAGGTGTTTTCAGACATAAATTGATGTATCTGACAGAGTAAGTACTTTGTAATTATACATAAATAGTTTTCCTCTATGTTAAGTGAATAATTGATATTGAATAACTTCTATTGCACAAACCATGGATATTTGTTGACAAGCCCACATTCCCATTACATTATAACATAACATCATTGTTATGTTTTTCAACTAGTGATTTTATGCTTAGTTGTATAGTTTTCTAAGATGTGAGATATTTCAAAACTGGTGACCTACGAGGAAGGGACTTCTTCGACAATTAATTTCTGTTTTTGGGATTCAGAGTTTTCCTCTGTTCAAGTTTGCTCTGCTTATAAGCCTCAATTATGAATAAAATGATTGTTTTCCTAATTTGTGCTGTAAGTTTGATAAAATCAACGAATTCGAATAGGTAGAAGCAGTAAACAAGGGTTTTGTTTGGACCCACTATCTCAAGCACATTATAAATATTGTGTTTATCCTTGTGTTTATCAAGCAGCTTGATGCTCGTAGTAGGCAGTTAGGCTGGTAGAGGATCGGAGGCAAAAAATAGCAAAGGATAACTTGGCCACGTTGCCAGATCGTCTCCGTGTAAACCTATTGCATTTTCGTTAGCTGTGACAACTGACAATATATATTTTGCAGTCATTGCAGTAATAGTAAAGTTGAAAAAAGCGTGTGAGGAAAATCACAGAATAGACTTTTGCTCCAAAGGAAGATCCTGATCAATGTATTGTTATTATACAGGGTGATACTTCTTTGTCAACTGTACATAGAAGTCGTTAAAATAAACAACTTTTTCAAATAACTCTTACCCGAAAACTGAAAAAATAAGCGAGTTACAAAATCGAAAAAAGTAAGTCTTGATTGTGTAATGTGTATCAAGACGTACCTACCTAGTCTGTTTGTATTTAGTTTTTTGCTTTTTTAGGTTGATCGTTTCGGGTTCATTGTTATAGTTTAGAGTAAAATTTGGGTTTTAACGGTGCATAAAGTATTAAAAGATCATTTTTAACAATTCCACAAAATTTATTTCCCGCGAATTTCTGTAAAAAAATAACATCGTGTTTGTGAACACAGTAAATAAGAACAACTGGGCCTTGCCAATATACACATGCCTGCTAGAGCATGGACTGAGACGAGCCGATTAACAATTGACTAAACCCCAGTTAAACCATTTTAACCTCAACAATTGAACCCGTGAGGTTAAGTTAGGTTAGTTACTGAAACTTAAAAATACCATAGTAGTTTTTCAGCGGCCCGGGAGTGGCGTCCACACACAAACCAGTCTCACCCCCATTTCGGTTTCCGCTAAATTAGGTCAAGCCAATATTTCTGAAAAAACGTGACAACGTCGCATCAACGGAAATCCCAATTCACAGGTACCCAGATCTGGACCCAACCATGACCCTTTCCTTTTTCACCCTTTATTTACCAGACGACAGGTAGCGGACTCGCTGAGTTCTATTGTTTGTTTTGGGTGATGCCTGCAAACCTTATCATCGGGTAAGAAATGCCAGTGACGTCTCAAAAGGGCTCATGGAGCGAGAGAATATTATATTCATGTATTTCCATTTCGTTTACGTTTCTATTCCAGCTAATTCTCATGAACATGCAGTTTTTTTAGCCAACCGCGATTCATAGAACTGAGATTTGATTAAATAAGAAACGTTTCGAAGTTAATGTCACTTTAAATTTGTTTTTCCAGCTTTACGTAAAATGAATTATTGAAAAAAAATTTATTTTGCGCCGTAAACAATTTATGCTAAATATGATAAATTTATAAAAATAGAATTTAAATAAATTTATTTTATACGTTTCTTGTCTTCAAACTTTATTGTTCATTTGTGTACCAGACGGTTACCTGTTGCAGGTTCCCTTCTTCAAAATGTTTCGATCTGTAATGATAGTCTCGAAACTGGGAAGATTGCGATACATAATGCTCATAAGTACCCGTTCCCATATATTATAGTTAATGTGTCTCTGTTTCTAAGGCAATAATAGGTAATACAGCAAATTTATTACTGCACTGCCTGTTGCTCCAATGTGAGAATCACACACTCCGAAGGTGAGAAGCCTGACAAAGGTGATAAAACCTCCCTTTTATATATTTACAGGGCCAAATTCTTTCAAATACCAAATCATAATCACTAAATAGATGGGTTCTTCAAGTTGTATTTTTTGTAGGTCTGTTGTATTTAAGTTTATTTTGGACATTATCTGGTAATAGAAATATGTATATTGAAATATATTGAAAAAGTTCAGTTAAGTTTTCATTAATGCACCCCAATGTAAGTACTTAGTAGTTTTGTAGTTCCCTTTCAAATATTCAAACAATTAGTGGACCCGTATGGTACATAAATAGTCCAATAAATTTGGACTGGCTGCGATTGGTCGTAAATCCTATGCCACGAGTATTTAAGATCTGGCATCTTTCATTTTTTCCTATCACTCTGTAATAGTTTCTCTTTTCTATATCCTCAACGTAATCGTCATTATCTTATAGCCACACCGTTAAGTGCTTATCCCTTCAACGTATCTTGTTACTATTATTATTATTACATAGAACAAAGAAGAAAAATGTGCAGCCCGGGCTACTGCCCGCCCAGCTGCTCTTTCGTCACACGCTGACCATCACTCCCTCAAAAATAATGTAACGTACGTCTATGTCTGTATAATAAAAGCTTTTTAAATCCAGCGGATTTCTGTCAATTTCTGTAAACAATAACATTGTCTTTGTAAACAAGTGGTAAATAATAACACCAGGGTCATGGATACACTCACATGCCTGTTAGCGCATGGGCTTTGCTTCTTCTAGCCTATTCGAATTCGTTGGATAAAATAATATAGTTTTTGTTTTCTTTAAATCATTGGTAGTGTTCGACGGGACTTAGCAGACATAACCGCCTGTGGCCTATGTTGATTGTATTGTTCAGAAATTGGTACTGATACTTCAAAAACTAATGATTCCATGTTACCCCACTTCACAGGGTAACTTGGGTTGGGACACTATATGGAATTATAAAAAAACAACTGAAGATTTTGTTAAATAACAAATCACATGGGGAACAAAGTTTAAGGTCAAACTCGTGCCTCAGTTACTAAAGAGTTAAATTATCATCTCATATAAGATGAAAAAATTATCTGAGAGGTAAAATGTGTCCCAAGTAATCCATAACTTGATGACAAATGCAATGATGCAATATTATGAAACATTAATTTTCTTGTTTAAAAGGAATTGCTATATGACTTCTCAGTAGATAATCTTTTAAAAAATACATTGTTGGAGAGTTTAGAATTCAATCATAAAATTTGTGTACCTTTGGTAGTCATCCATTGTAACAACCACTGATATGACTTATCTCTGCATGGTACTTCTAAAGTGATCATATAATGCCTCCTAAAAAGGATCATACTTGTTTGGAAGCCTTTTCTCAGTATTGCAGCTCCTGCACCAACACCAAAAAGTCCAAAACCAGCACCAAAATAAGGGTTGTCGGCTAGGGTGGCAAAATATTCCGTGATTGCCATGATCGAGGACAAAGATGATACAGTTCTTTACTGGAGTTCGGTTTCTTATAGACAGTGATAGTTATTAAAATTAAATTGTATAGAAAATGAATTCCATGAATGATAATTCCCAGATATTTTGATACTGCTGTTAAGGTTAGAATGTCAATGTCAAATTTTAGGTTAGTGTTTACATTTTATGACATATGACATGCTTCAACTTCACATGATACATATGTACAGAGAATAGAGGTGAGGCATGGCCGACTCTACACTAGGCCGGAGCCTTAGATGTGGCAACGTGGCTTAGCTGTCAAATAGTTGGCCTATAGTTTCAGAATAATTATTACATTTTATATGTATTAGAGTTCATCTGGGTTAATAAATTAAGAAAAATACTTTTTAGAACTACTACTACTAATACCACTTACATCTGATGTCTGGTTCATCACAGTCAGACACTACAAAATAAAAATAAACGCAACCTGTTTCCTGCTGCCACTTCCACTTAAATGAACACTCAATTTACTTTGTAAATTGTCACTTGAGCTAGAAAAATTCACTATTAGGTCACTGTGAAGCCATTCTTGCTGGTCTTGATTCCCTTTCACTATCAAATCTTTTCGTAGGTATGCCCAGATGCATGCCCTCGTTGGCATGCACAGATGAGTTCTATTAACTGTCTTTTTCTGTGATATTTGGGAGATCCAGAAAACATTGTAGGTACCACATTGTGGTTTAAAATAGGTCACATCCTTTGAAATGTTTGGAAATTATTGTATTTATTCTTATAAATATAACCAGCCCTTATGAGGAATACCTTTCACTCACTTCTGTTTATGTCCTTCATTGGAAGCACTAATTGCTAGTGTAACCTGGTACTACACACTTTGCAGGCATCTTTTTATCTTTATAGTTTCGTTTGTGCTGGTAAATAATTAGAAACACATTAAAAATCACCTTCCAATCTTATTTTTCACTCTCTATCATGTTTTAAGACATTGGGGTCTTGGGGCACGCTCGGAAAACCAACTGTACAGACGTTCTCAGGTGCAATCGTCACTGTTGAGTCGGCGATTGATAGTAGATGGTAGAAAGTATCGATCCAGTTCAGACTGTTCAGAGTCTTATGCTAACTGCTGATGATGAGTGATATAACCAGATTCTACAATAAATGTCACAAGGAGCAATAATCAGTATCCGGTGCAATTTATAACGTTTAATCATCCTAATGGAAGCTCTCGAGTCATGGCCGACTCTACTCACAGTCGGTCATGCTCGAGAACGAATCATATAACATGGCCGACTCTATACTAGGCCGAAGCCTTAGATGTGGCAACGTCGCTTTGCTGTCAAATAGTGGGCCGGTTACCGTGGGCCGAATGGCGGGCATTCCGCGGAAAATTTAAATTGTTGTATAGTTTTAGAATAATTATTATATTTTATATGTATTAGAGTTCATCTCGGTTGATAAATTAAGAAAAATACTTTTTGAAAAAATAAGAATGGTGAAAAATGCCAGTAGTATCAGTACAAAGATGTACATGTATTTAGATTAGAGATTTTCTCTTCTGTTGGACATTTCTCATTTCCATTAGATTTCCTCTTTTCGGTTTTGTCAGTCTGTATTTTGTCTTGAACTGTTTCAGTGTAATTATTAATAAAAATATTTGCTACATTAACAAACATAAATTCAAGCAGAATTTCATCAGTTTGGGGTTGATTACATGAACAAATGTGCCTAAAACAAACTCATCTATATGTATCCCACATAGCACTGGATATTCCATGAATATTCTTTGAATCTCCTATATGTTCCATGAATATTCAGTAGAATCATAGAATATTCGTTATTTCTCTTGATTATTCTGGACTATTAAAATAATATTCTTTATAGAATATTATTATTTTATCCACTTAGGATAATCAGTGATTATTCGTTTAATGTCTGAATTATTCCAGAATATAGGTACCAGTAATATCCTTCATAGGATATTATTTTAATAATCTACTAAGAACAATATGTAGCTATTTTCTGACGAATATTTAGTAATATTCGTAAAAGAAATATCTGTATGTAGGCAAATATTCAATATGAGGTATTATTCATTTATATTTGCACGTTTCTCAGTGAATTAAAAAAACCTTCATCCGTTTTGCGTTCATCCTAAATATACCTACTAAGTATTATGTGCAATTTTCAAAAGTTTATTAGTCGCTAGCCATTGCCAGCAATACAATACGACATCCACCGACGATAAAGTAACAGCATCTTATCAAAGAGTAGGTAAGTTACCTACTCTTTGATCTTATGCTGATGTATGGTGACTATGGTGTCGTCAGTTGTCAATCTTGCCTGGTTGTCACTCTATTCTTCGCTTCAAGTGTTCTGTCATTCTGTGCTACAACATGTGGATTGTGATGTGGATGCCGGCATTTTAGCAATTCACGAATTCACGAGTTTTATTCCGGAAAGGCCTGCATTTATACCCAATTTTGTACAATAAAGTTGCTGGTTGTTATAAAGTGTGTGAAAGTGTTCCAAATTATGGTCACCTACTATGGTGTATAGTTCATTATATAATGTGAGTAGAATTTTGAAGTTAGATGTAACAAGTTTACATTTTTACACTTTATTTAGGCATCGAGACTGAGATGTCTAACCACTTAACTTTTGTGACCATCTGCAACTAGTAGGTGCCATTATTTTTGGAACAGTATCCATAATTCCCTAAAAATGCTTCGTATATGAGGTAATTTAGACAAAATATTCCTAGAATATTCAAAAACATTCTACCACGATTGTTCGAGTAATATCCGTGCGGTATATTCTAGGAATATAGCGTGTTTTTCCCATTTCGAACATTTACAGAATATTCTGTAAATATTCGAATTATCCATGGAGTTTTCTCAGAATATTCATTATATCTGTAGTGAATCTGAACAGAATATTCTCATATCATCCAGTGCTATGTGGGATGTTGATGTATTCTTTTGCAATTTTCATTAAAACTGCTTTGTGCAATTGCCCAAAAACTTACTTTTATACCTATTGGCCTGAAATCAAAATTTTAACAATACCTATTGTGAATAAGGACTGTAATTTGAGCTGTATACTCTGATGGAAGGGTTACACCTACCAACTATAAGCTGTATGTATTTAATATACCTATCAAATAATTTTGTCCTGCATGTTCTATCTTTTATTTTTGTAATAACAATCACATCTATACAGGCTGATATTTCATCAATTTGCAAAACAATGTACTTCTCAGAGAATAATAAACCCTCTGCAACAGTTTTAATGTAAGGCATATTTTCTGTCAGGTGCAATTTTTAAAGAACTGCAAAGTTTTGAGGAATATTTAGGATGGTGCAGGGCCGTATATAAGGGGGGGGGGGTTTGGGAGGTCCAACTCTCCTCCATAAGTATTCCCACGAATAAAATAACTAATAAAATAATGCAAAATAAAAATAATCAAGATGCTTGAAACATTAGCAGCATTACAATCTATACAGTTTTCAAGCAAATTTAAGACATTACAAAGTCAAGTCTTTTCTTTAATACATGAACTCTCTCCCCCAGGTCCAGATGAACCCCCACCCATGGTCAACGCCTAGCTACGGCCCTGGGATGGTGGTAAAATTGGCAACTTATTCTCTCTCACAAAACTGTAAACTTTCTTTGGCTGGACATAGAAAAGGTTTTAACATTAAATCAACAGAAAACCTATTTGAAAATAGTGTGCCAAAATATTTTCTATTTGAGACCAACAGGATATTCTTAATGACAGTGGAAAAATCTAACTCAAGTCACCAATAAATTATGATTTATTGATTTAAAGGAATGTCTACATTCATTGATACTAATACCACTTTACATCTGATGTCTGGTTCATCGTAGTCAAACACTACAAAATAAAAATAAACGCAACCTATTTCCTGCTGCCACTTCCACTTCCACTTAAATGAACACTCAATTTACTTTGTAAATTTTCACTTAAGCTAGAAAAATTCATTATTAGGTCACTTTGAAGCCATTCTTGCTGGTCTTGATTCCCCTTCACTATCAAATCTTTTCATAGGTGTGCCCACCCAAGAAACATTTCAGCAGCCTATTAGCTTCATGGAGGTTTTAAATAGGTTTTAAGGTGACATTTGATTAGAGTTCTGTTTTATGACTGCATTGACGATGGCGAAATGCACTCAAGCAGCGTGCACTCAAGATCAAATTATCGTATCAACAGGTTATAAAGAGTATCCATAAAACCTGCCAATAGTCAATTTAAACTGTGAAGTTTTAATGAAGCTTTATGGTGGTCTCATATAAATTCTGTTAAAGCTATTTTGTCCTTACGACTATCTTAAGACTTTCCGACTTTAAAAAAACCTTCAAGAAAGCCTAATGGTTTCAAACAAGGAAAATACCCAATAAAGCCGCCTTAAAACTATATATTTTCCAAGTCAAATAGGCACAACTAAGATCTTCCTTCAAACTTATTAGCTTTAAGGATGCTTATGATAGGATAGACGTGTTTTTGTTAAATAGGCTTGGATAAAATTAAAACTTAACAAGGGTTCCAAACTTAATAAGTGGTGCAAAATAAATAAAAATGGGCATTTCAAAGGCAAATTAAAAAAAATATTTGGAGATAAGAAATACAAAGGTCATTTCAAACAATTTCAAAGGCTCAACTCCATAGCAGCACATAATTATTATTAATGCATGAAACCACAAAATGATTAGTTTTTAGTTTGTCAATTTCAATGTCACACTGAATTGTCAACAACAACAGGTTAACCTACTTTTGAGGTTAGCTATTTTAAAACAATTAGGCCAGTATCAAGACCATATTATCCATATGAAGGACTTACGAGTTTTAAGGTGGTTTTAAGAATATTCTGGAAATGGGCGTTTATTGCGCCATATTTTTTATTTTATATACGTAATTCTATTTGATAATAGTACAATTCCTAGCATGCATATCGACTGAACATATATATTGCAAGTGAACCCTTGCATTTTGAAACTAATATATACGCGACTTTATATTTTAACCTAAAAGTATTGAATATTTCTTAATTAAGATTTTCATCAGAATTGTAGTATATTTGGAGGGCTGTCATTTTTTAGGGCTATCTTATAAAGTTTCATCAATAAACTATGATTCGTTTTATTTTTTTCATTGTAGTAATCGAGAAAATTCGGAATTTATGATCATAAAATAGTAATAGGTGGTATATATACCTACAATACTCCATGTTGTAAATGCCTAGATAAAAAAGCTTTCCGTTTTCATGATAGAGCACTGATAAAATGTACATAACACCAACTTATCTTTATACGTCACTTTGTCTACCAAAATATCTACAGGAAAGCAATCTTAAGATAGAATAGTTATTTCATGGCCTCAAGTGATGATGTCTTAAAGCCTAAAGGATTTAACAAAGCTTTAAGAATAGAAGAATGAGTATTTATCGGTGACTTAACATAGACTTGTTCAAGTACTTGTGGTTTAAAGGGTAACTTCATCGAAAGCCGTGACAGCTCTCTTAAGTGTGGGCCCTCCCGGCTGTGTGGAGGTTATATGATTGCCTTAATGAAGTTCTTAAAGCAAGTTTGCTTTAAAAGGGTACGAAATACTGCGCTGCATCAGCCTCCTGTAAGTTTCGTTAAAACTAAAAATGTTTCTTGGGCAGATGTGTTCTATTAGAACTGTATTTTTGTGTGATATTTCGGAGGGCCAGAAAACGTTGTAGGTACCACATTGTGCTTTAAAATAGGTCTTATCTTTGGAAATGTTTGTAAATTATTGTCTTTATTCTTATAAATATAACCAGCCCTTACGAGGAATACCTTTCACCCACTTCTGTTGAGGAAAATTGAACACCCTAATATGTCCTTTGTTGGAAGCACAATTGCTAGTGCAACCTGGTACTACACACTTTGCAGGCATCTTTTTATCTTTATAGTTTCGTTTGTGCAGGTAAATAATTAAAAAACACATTAAAAATCACCTTCCAATCTTCTTTTCTACTCTGGAAGATTACACTAATGACTTAAAAACAAATAAAAGCTCGGCTGAGCTCGGCCCGCTATTCAGTGTGGCCATATTTCAATGCTCCGGCCTAGTGAGTAGAGTCGGCCATATGTATAACATCATCCTTCTTGACTTTTCAACGAAAGGCCAGTGTACGACACGTGTCTCCTTTTAAAGGAGGAGAAAAAGCAGATCAGATATTATATCAGGAGCATCTCAGACAACTTCGCAAGTTTTGGTCGAATTACACACATTCATCAGTCACCGAACAATCCCGGTCTGCCATGCATCGGCGAACATTTTGGACCTGCGTTACGCTGAAGGTAGATTTTATTATTATACTTAAAGAAATGCAGCCCGGGCTCCGACACACCGAGCTGCTGTTTCATTACCCAGTGACTACTCCTCACACCGTGAGGTGAGCAATCACTGGATCGGCGAATCGTACTCACTAAGTAGACGGAGGGACCCAAGGAGGATTGTCTTCTGCATTCTGGCGGCTAAGATGTGCGCCGCCGCACGGCACACCGGTATTTTGCGCAGTGCAGAGAGCAGACTTACAGTGTAGTCTGGCCAAAGCCTGCGAACTTGTCCGAGCAACTTCTGATTTTTAGTCCGCTTTTCCTCCTCCTTTGAGACGATATTCACCTCGCCAGGTGCCGAAAACTCGATAACGAACATCGCCTTTGTTGGTGGTCGAGAAGGACTATGTTGGGCTTGTTTGCCTGTACAAGGAGTGTGGGAAACGAGTAGTTCCAGTAAATCCGGCATCTCTCGTTCTCTACAACGGATTCTATATCCCCTGGAGCGTATGGCAGATCGGTGCTTAAACGATAAATAGAGCACTCGTAGAGCCGCGTTGTGCCGATGGACGTAAGCAGTCCCAGCGTACGCCTTACAAGCCGACAAGAGATGCATAAGCATCTCTGGCGCCTGTCGGCAAGCCCTACAACGGGTGTCGGTTACATCTGCACCCATTAACTCTTTTACGGTATACCAAGGTGTTGAAGACATCGTCTTGGCAAGCCATTATATAAAGCCCTCAGTCTCTGACTTCAACCCACTAGACCTTAGGAAAGAGAAGGTCAACTGTTCAGACAAGCCATGCTCTACTAGATGTATGTAGAAGATTCCATGCATTGGCTTATCATTATGCAGTCTTAAAAGGAAGTCGACTTCGGCAGGTTTAATGTGAGATTTTAATTGTGCGGGAGCAAGTTCCGTAATGGACCTCCGCTTGAAGTCGAGTGTGAGCTCATCCTCGGCTGCTAAAGGCTCCTTTACTCGCATTCTCATGTTCTCGCACAAAGCGGATCAGGATGCAGATTTCTCTCCATATTCATCCTTTTGCGGGTCTTCGTGTCGATTTCCTTCAGCTCGTTCACTTTCTAGTGTTTACCACCAAAGGTGTATAATAACAATGGGACCGCAAGCATGTTTGTGGCAGCGACTTTGTCTTTGCCGGACAGTTCTGACGACCAGATCTGCCGGAGTCGGTGCAAATACTTGCGGCGGAGACACTCTTTGACCAATTCTGCCTCTTGGACATGACGCTGCGTCACTCCAAGATAGATATATGTATCTCCGACATGCAGTTCTCGCAAGATGCTTCCATCAACGAGCTGTTCCTCATCTCTACTATCTCCGCTTCGTCCTTTCTTGAGATGAACCAATGCTCATTTGTCTGTCCCGAACTCCATTCCGATAGCATGACTGTACTCCTGCACCACCCTCAGCGATTGTTGTAGTTCGCGTTGGCCGGAGGCATAAAGTTTTAGGTCATCCATATAAAACAGATGGGTGACCTTGTGCCTCCGGTTATTGGGCGTGCCACAGCTGAATCCTTTAGTATTTCTCAGCGCTATGGACAGAGGAAAAAGTGAGATGCAAAAGAGCAAGGGACACAAGGAGTTTCCTTGGAAAACACCTCTTTTGAACGATAGCAACTCTGTCTGAACTCGGGTTACATCTGATGTTATAGTGAACCGGGTCTTCCAGAGTGGCATCAGTGTTATCCACCGAAAGACATTCCAAGAGCTGCACAATGAGCTCATGAGACGTGGTGTCGAATGCCTTTTGCGATAGTCAATCCAGGCCATAAAAAGGTTTTGCTTGTACTGCACGGAGTCCTGCGTGACACATCGGTCAATCAACAGGTTCTCCTTGCAGCCAGCTACTCCTTTCTTTGACCCTCTCTGTTCATACACGTCGAGAAATACAGGATTCACAGCTTGAAGGATACGCATATACAAGATACTGGTGACGAACGTGAAACCTACGTTCAGACATGTTATTGGCCTGTAGCTTTTGGGATCAGACAAATTTCTGGACTTCGGGAGAAGCACGGTTCGACCCTCGACAAACAAAGCCGGAATTGGCTGCTCCTGATTTAGCCACGAGTTAAAACCTCTAGCTAAATGCCGGTGGCAACTGGGATTTTTTTCCACCAGTAGGTGTTTATGCCATCCGGGCCAGGAGCTGCGAAATTATTTGCGCCTCGTAAGGCGCCAAGAATTTCTTCCATGTTTATCGGATGACGAAGTACATTCAAGTTAGGAGTCCTCGTACAAACGGACTTGAACTGCGCCAAGGCCGGAGTGTCTGCCGAGAGAGATTTCGGCTATTCGTAGATGCCCCCCAAAAGGTCTTCACGCGATCAGCAGTCGGCGGCTGCTCTATGGCTGGTGGGGGCTGTTGGAAGAGGCGAGAAGGTCTTTCGTAGAACATTCTGTTCTCCTCCAGACCCCTCGCCCGCACCACCAGCGATCGCTTATTATCAATGTTAAAAACAAAAAAGTGCAGCTCGGGCTCCGACACACCGAGCTGCTGTTCCATTACCCAATGACTACTCCTCACACCGTGAGGTGAGCAATCACTGGGTCCGCGAATCGTGCGTCCTAAGTAGACGAAGGGACCCAAGGATGACTGCCTTCTGCATTCTGGCGGCTAAGATGTGCGCCGCCGCACGGCACACCGGTATTTTGCGCAGTGCAGAGAGCAGCGTATTCCTCATTCCACCTAGGGATCCAATGACCATAACCAGCAGACTTACAGTGTAGTCTGGCCAGAGCCTGCGAAGTTGTCCGAGCAACTCCTGATATTTGGTCCGCTTTTCCTCCTCCTTAGAGACGATGTTCACTTCGGCAGGCGCCGCAAACTCAATAACGAACATCGTCTTCTGTTGGTGGTCGAGAAGGACTATGTCGGGCTTGTTTGCCTGTACAAGCTCGAGCGTGGGGAACGAGTAGTTCCAGTAAATCCGGCATCTCTCGTTCTCCACAACGGACTCTATATCCCCTGGAGCGTATGGCAGCACCGGTGTCTCATCGATACCGTATGAGTGCCTTAAATGATAGTAGAGCACTCGTAGAGCCGCGTTGTGCCGATGGACGTAAGCCGTCCCAGCGTACGTCTTACACGCCGACAAGAGATGCATAAGCGTCTCTGGCGCCTGTCGGCAAGCTCTACAAAGGGTGTCGGGTACATCTACACCCATAACCCTTTTACGGTATACCAAGGTGTTGAAGACACCGTCTTGGCAAGCCATTATAAAGCCCTCAGTCTCCGACTTCAACCCACTAGACCTTAGGAAAGAGAAGGTCAACTGCTCAGACAAGCCATGCTCTTCTAGATGTTTGAAGAAGATTCCATGCATTGGCTTATCTTTATGAAGTCTTAAGAGGAAGTCGACTTCGGCAGTTTTAATGTGGGCTTTTAATTCTGCGGGAGCAAGTTCCGTAATGGACTGCTGACACCTCCGCTTGAAGTCGAGTGTGAGGCTGAGCTCCTCGGCTGCTCGTTTCGCTGCGCTAAAAAGAAAGGCTCCTTTTCCCGCATTCTCGTGCTCTCGCACGAAGCGGATCAGGGGATCGGTGCTGTTCGTTACATAGCAGGCAGTGGCCAGTACTACTCTGTTGTGCAGACGCTCCAAACTCAATAGTCCACGCCCTCCCAGGTGTCGCGGGAGGTATATTCGCGGGACAGAGGACTTAGGATGCAGGCTTCTCTCCATATTCATCCTTTTGCGGGTCTTCGTGTCGATTTCCTTCAGCTCGTTCACTTTCCAGTGTACAGCACCAAAGGTGTATAATAACAATGGGACCGCAAGCATGTTTGTGGCAGCGACTTTGTTCTTGCCGGACAGTTCTGACGACCAGATCTGCCGGAGTCGGTGCAAATACTTGCGGCGGAGACACTCTTTAACCAATGCTGCCTCTTGGACATGACGCTGCGCCACTCCAAGGTAGGTATAAGTATCTCCGGCATGCAGTTGTCGCAAGATGCTCCCATCAACGAGCTGTTCCTCATCTCCACTATCTCCGCTTCGTCCTTTCTTGAGATGAACCAATGCACATTTGTCTGTCCCGAACTCCATTCCGATAGCATGACTGTACTCCTGCACCACCCTCAGCGATTGTTGTAGTTCGCGTTGGCCGGAGGCATAAAGTTTTAGGTCATCCATATAAAACAGATGGGTGACCTTGTGCCTCCGGTTATTGGGCGTGCCACAGCTGTATCCTTTAGTATTTCTCAGCGCTATGGACAGAGGCAAAAGTGAGATGCAAAAGAGCAAGGGACTCAAGGAGTCTCCTTGGAAGACACCTCTTTTCAATGACACCACCTCTGTCTGAACCCGAGTTTCACCTGATGTTATGGTAAACCGGGTCTTCCAGAGTGGCATCAGTTGTTTGATGCATCCCACTATCTGATTATCCACCGAAAGACATTCCAACAGCCGCACAATGAGGTCATGAGACGTGCTGTCGAATGCCTTGCGATAGTCAATCCAGGCCATAGAAAGGTTTCGCTTGTACTGCACAGAGTCCTGCGTGACACATCGGTCAATCAACAGGTTCTCCTTGCAGCCAGCTACTCCTTTCTTTGACCCTCTCTGTTCATACACGTTGAGAAATACAGGATTCACAGCTTGAAGGATACGCATGTACAAGATTCTGGTGAAGAGCTTGTAACACGCGTTCAGACATGTTATTGGCCTGTAGTTTTTGGGATCAGACAAATCTCCGGTCTTCGGGAGAAGCACGGTTCGACCCTCGACAAACCAAGCCGGAATTGGCTGCTCCTGATTTAGCCACGAGTTAAAAACTCTAGCTAAATGCCGGTGGCAACTGGGGAATTTTTTCCACCAGTAGGTGTTTATGCCATCCGGGCCAGGAGCTGCGAAATTCTTTGCGCCTCGTAAGGCGTCAAGAATTTCTTCCGTGTTTATCGGGTGACGCAGTACATTCAAGTTAGGAGTCCTCCTACAAACGGACTCGAACTGCGCCAAGGCCGGAGTGTCTGCTGAGGGAGGTTTGGGTTGGTTTGGGATCGCTTATTATTATTCATCTTTCTAAGTTCCTCTCGCATAATTGCGGTAGCAACAAGTGTTGACGGGCTGAGCCAAGTCAACACCCGGACTATTATTGATCGGAATTTAGGAAGGATCGTACGATGTTACAGGTCTTCAGAATTACAGACTTTTGGAATGTTTTGTGTAACTTTTCGTCCAGGCCTAACTGTTGTAAGTGTGGTGTAAATGTGTTTGGTGTAAGGCCTGAGACTGACATAATGAGGGGAACAATAGTAACTTTGTCCTGCTTCCAAAGGCGTTTTATTTCCATGGCAAGGTCCGTGTACTTAGATATTTTCCCAGCGTAGGTGTTTTGTATATTCACATCATCGGGAATAGCAATGTCTATCAGGTATGTAACTTTGTCGAGCTTTGACTGGAAAACTATATCTGGTCTATTGGCTGGTATAGTCTTGTCTGTATGTATTTGAACGTCCCAGTATAGTTTGTATTGATCGTTTTCGAGTACTGATGTCGGAGTGTAATTGTAATACGGATCTGTGTTTTCTATTAGTTTGTTTGTTGTGGCTAATGCTTGGTGGATGACTTTGGCCGCAGAGTTATGTCTGGCTGTGTATTCGGTACCGGCAAGAGTTTTGCACCCGCTTGTTATGTGATCTATTGTTTCTTTTTGTTGTTGGCATTTTCTGCAATTATCGTCAGTTATGGATGGATCTTTAATTATATATTTTTTGTAGTTTCGTGTTGCAATCACTTGGTCCTGGATAGCAAGCATGAAACCCTCCGTTTCTGGGAACAGCTGGCCATCCTGCAACCAGGTGTATGACTGTTTTTTGTTAATGTGGTCTTGGGTGACACGGTATCTATGTTTGCCATGGAGTGGTTTCTGCGACCAGGTGCTTATTTTTTCTTGTTGTGATTGGGTGGGATTGTGTGTGTCTGCGACGTGGTCTGGACATGATAGGTTGAGTGGTGTATAGTTTTTGTCTGCTTTTACTATTGCTCGATGTAAATTTGTTTGTTTGTTTTGGAAGAAATGTCTGAGTGTCTTTATCTGTCTTGTGCGAAGCGACTGTATATCTATAATCCCTCGGCCTCCTTGTGTCCTGTCTATGGTGAGCCTTTCTTTGCATGCGTTTGGATGTGACATCCGGTATTTCGTGAGTTCTGTCCGTATGAGGATGTGGATGTTTTCTATATCAGTGTGTGACCACTTGATGATGCCAAATGAGTACGTGAGGATTGGTATTGCAAATGTATTAATAGCTTTTGTAAGGTTTCTAGAATTCAGTTTTGTTTTCAGAAGCTTAATGAGGCGGTCTCTAAACACTTGTCTAAGTTCTGCTTTGATTTGTGTGTGGTCGATCTTAACACTCTGATTGATACCCAGGTACTTATACGTTTCTTCCTTGTCCATGTTATCCAACGTCTGGCCTGTTACTATTTACTGTTCGGGATGGTTTTTCCATTGGCCTTTGTTTATGTGTAGCACCTTGCATTTGTTCATCCCGAACTCCATCCTGACATCTGACGTATAAACCTCTGTTATTCTGAGTAATTCTCTCAGTTGCACGTCAGTGGCAGCATATAGTTTTATATCGTCCATGTAGAGGAGATGATTGATTCTGTGTTGATTTACTTTCTGATGTCTGATGTTGAAACCATGGTTTGTGTTGTTCAGTGCGTTGGAGAGTGGATTTAGACAGAGGCAGAACCAAAGTGAACTGAGGGAATCACCCTGGAAGATACCACGTTGTATGTGTAGTTCCTCGGTTTGGATATGGCCGTCCTGAGTTGTAAGGTGTATGTTGGTTCGCCATGTCTTCATGGTTTTTGCAAGAAACTGACGAAGTCCTGGGTTAATTTTATATATTTGCAGAATTTTCGTTAGCCAGCTATGTGGTACAGAATCGAATGCTTTTTTATAATCTATGAAACAGGTATGAAGGTTTCTATGGTCTTTTCTAGTTTGCTCCATGATCACACTATCAATTATAAGTTGTTCCTTGCAACCTTGGCTTTGTTTTCTACAGCCTTTCTGTTCTTCAGTGAGGATGTTGTTTTGCGTGAGGTGTTGTTCAATCCTCCTGCATAATGTTGCGGTGATGATCTTATACAAGGTAGGAAGGCAAGTGATTGGGCGGTAATTCGCAGGGTTCTTGGTATCTGCATTTTTGGGTTTTATATACGTTATTCCTTGAGTGAGGAATTTGGGAAGCCTATCAGGTTGACGTATGGCTTTATTGATTTGGTTTGTGAGCACTTCGTATGTTGAGCTGAAATGTTTGTACCAAAAATTTTGCACGTTGTCCACGCCTGGGCACTTCCAGTCGTGGGTATGTTTTATTGTTTCGACTATTTCCTCTTTTGAAAGAATAACGTCTCCCTGTTCTGCTATATGTTGATGTTTTTCCTCTTCCTCTCTGATCCATGGAGCGTCTTCATTATGTGTTTTGGGTTCAGACCACAGGCTTCCCCAAAACTCGGTTAACTCTTGTTTACTGGGAGGTTCTATTGTTGTGATCTGGTTGTCGGCTGTTATCTTTTGATAGAACTGTTTTTCACTTTTCCGAAAAAGGCTGTTAGCATCCTTTCTGGCATTGGACTCGTTGTATCTGCGGAGTCTAGCTGCATAAACTGCAAGTTTCTGTTTAAGTGTATCAGTAATTTCTGGTATTGTTTGTTGTGGTGACTTGGATTTCAGTATATTTATTGTTCTCTGTATGTGCCTTGAAGGATGGTTGTTATTGATGGTGTATTGTGCGAGATGTGCCAGATCCTTTCTGATTGTGCTAATTTTGTTTTCGATTCTTATTTGCCATTTAGGCTTAGTCCTATTGCTTGTCTGGTGTTTAGACCGCTTTGAGAGTTTTTGGCCATTAACTATGAGAGTGGTTGCTGCGGCAGCATATATAACTGTGTGGATGTCCTCCAGGTTACTGTCGTCCCTTACGAATTGTGGTATTACGTTAGCATTTACTGTATGTAATATTTGTTGAGTGTTATTTTTAAAAATTAGTCTGGGCAGGGGATCTCGTAGTGCAGGATTGGTGCCGCACCATTTGTTATACTGCGTACTCATCACTTGCTCGACAGATTGTGTCACGGCAAATGGTCGAGTGATGTTTTGGATTTGTATGATTGTGGAAGGTAGGTTAGTGATTGTTGTGTCTGGTGTATCTAGTGCCTGGTCATATTCTGGGCCTAGTTGTGAGTGTATGCTGGTGTTGTTAGTTTTTGCTGTGTTTGAAGTCTGGCTAGTTTGGGTATCACTGTTTTGGGTTTCCACAATCTGTTCAGTGGTTAGGGAGTCATTTGGTTGGACGATATTCATTTCGTTGGATACAAGATTTTTTATATCTTGCAGTTCTTGGGGTGTAAGACGGTTGTTCTTTGTGATGACGCGTTTTTGGTCGATAAGTCTTTGTTCTGTTACACGTGTTGAGAGATGTGGGTATTGTGTCGTAAATAGTCTGTGCAGCTCGTGCCTGTAGCCTGTAGAGATGGTTTCTAGTTTTGTGGCAGTATAGTAACAGCGCATTACAGATTTGTTCATTTCTGTGGTCCATTGTAATCGCTGTCTTGGTTTACCAGCTTTGGTGGTTGCCGGCTGCGTCGGCAAAACATCCGCAGCTGGGTTGTGTTCTGTGGGTTGTTCTGTTTGGGTTTGGGGTTCGGGTGAGTTTAATCGACGTACCCTAGGCCGTCGTTGGTTATTCATAAAATTAACTCTATCCATCGTGTTCCCACGAGTAGGGACGATCTAAATGTCGCTCTCCCGGGTGACGCCCATTCCAGGAGAGAAGGGACTTATATTTACTCCGAAGTTGGCCCAAGGTGCTCCGGAGGATTTACGACTTTACTGTCGGGTTTTGTTGAGGCTTTCTCCTCGCAGGCCGGCCGGTTAAGGCGAGCCCCCCGGTTGCGTACCCCTCACAACGTTCCCCAGCCACGCCCTGTTGAGGTCGTTGAAGTGTGGGGCGCAATAACGGTATGTGACAGAAGGACCGGCGCTCAGCCTTCTGTGGCATTTCTCCCCGGATTTGCCAAATCCCTATCTAACCGAGGTCAGAATAGCTTGGGGAAAGGAGCTTTGTGCTCGGTAGGCTATGTAAAGTCTACCTAGCACCCAGCTTCCTGGGTGTGCTAGCCTTGGTTGAAGTGACCCTTTGATCACAAGCCCTGTCGGCATAATACCGCGGTGGTATCAAAGCCTCCGATGAACCATCAACCGACATAGCCTGCCCATCAAAAAGTCACTTTCTAAGCCCCCAAACGAGCGTCATATTATTATTATTATTATTATTTATCATTTATCATTTAGACTGTAACTCTAGCTAAATGCCGGTGGCAACTGGGGAATTTTTTCCACCAGTAGGTGTTTATGCCATCCGGGCCAGGAGCTGCGAAATTCTTTGCGCCTCGTAAGGCGTCAAGAATTTCTTCCGTGTTTATCGGGTGACGCAGTACATTCAAGTTAGGAGTCCTCCTACAAACGGACTCGAACTGCGCCAAGGCCGGAGTGTCTGCTGAGAGAGGTTTGGGTTGGTTTGGGATCGCTTATTATTATTATTTATATCAAAAAACAAAAAGTGCAGCCCGGGCTCCGACACACCGGGCTGCTGTTCCATTACCCAATGACTACTCCTCACACCGTGAGGTAAGCAATCACTGGATCCGCGAATCGTGCGCCCTAAGTAGACGAAGGGATCCAAGGATGACTGCCTTCTGCATTCTGGCGGCTAAGATGTGCGCCGCCGCACGGCACACCGGTATTTTGCGCAGTGCAGAGAGCAGCGTATTCCTCATTCCACCTAGGGATCCAATGACCATAACCAGCAGACTTACAGTGTAGTCTGGCCAGAGCCTGCGAAGTTGTCCGAGCAACTCCTGATATTTGGTCCGCTTTTCCTCCTCCTTAGAGACGATGTTCACCTCGGCAGGCGCCGAAAACTCAATAACGAACATCGTCTTCTGTTGGTGGTCGAGAAGGACTATGTCGGGCTTGTTTGCCTGTACAAGCTCGAGCGTGGGGAACGAGTAGTTCCAGTAAATCCGGCATCTCTCGTTCTCCACAACGGACTCTATATCCCCTGGAGCGTATGGCAGCACCGGTGTCTCATCGATACCGTATGAGTGCCTCAAATGATAGTAGAGCACTCGTAGAGCCGCGTTGTGCCGATGGACGTAAGCCGTCCCAGCGTACGTCTTACACGCCGACAAGAGATGCATAAGCGTCTCTGGCGCCTGTCGGCAAGCTCTACAAAGGGTGTCGGGTACATCTACACCCATAACCCTTTTACGGTACACCAAGGTGTTGAAGACACCGTCTTGGCAAGCCATTATAAAGCCCTCAGTCTCCGACTTCAACCCACTAGACCTTAGGAAAGAGAAGGTCAACTGCTCAGACAAGCCATGCTCTTCCAGATGTTTGTAGAAGATTCCATGCATTGGCTTATCTTTATGAAGTCTTAAAAGGAAGTCGACTTCGGCAGTTTTAAGGTGGGATTTTAATTCTGCGGGAGCAAGTTCCGTAATGGACTGCTGACACCTCCGCTTGAAGTCGAGTGTGAGGCTGAGCTCCTCGGCTGCTCGTTTCGCTGCGCTAAAAAGAAAGGCTCCTTTTCCCGCATTCTCGTGCTCTCGCACAAAGCGGATCAGGGGATCGGTGCTGTTCGTTACATAGCAGGCAGTGGCCAGTACTACTCTGTTGTGCAGACGCTCCAAACTCAATAGTCCACGCCCTCCCAGGTGTCGCGGGAGGTATATTCGCGGGACAGAGGACTTAGGATGCAGGCTTCTCTCCATATTCATCCTTTTGCGGGTCTTCGTGTCGATTTCCTTCAGCTCGTTCACTTTCCAGTGTATAGCACCAAAGGTGTATAATAACAATGGGACCGCAAGCATGTTTGTGGCAGCGACTTTGTTCTTGCCGGACAGTTCTGACGACCAGATCTGCCGGAGTCGGTGCAAATACTTGCGGCGGAGACACTCTTTAACCAATGCTGCCTCTTGGACATGACGCTGCGCCACTCCAAGGTAGGTATAAGTATCTCCGGCATGCAGTTGTCGCAAGATGCTCCCATCAACGAGCTGTTCCTCATCTCCACTATCTCCGCTTCGTCCTTTCTTGAGATGAACCAATGCACATTTGTCTGTCCCGAACTCCATTCCGATAGCATGACTGTACTCCTGCACCACCCTCAGCGATTGTTGTAGTTCGCGTTGGCCGGAGGCATAAAGTTTTAGGTCATCCATATAAAATAGATGGGTGACCTTGTGCCTCCGGTTATTGGGCGTGCCACAGCTGTATCCTTTAGTATTTCTCAGCGCTATGGACAGAGGCAAAAGTGAGATGCAAAAGAGCAAGGGACTCAAGGAGTCTCCTTGGAAGACACCTCTTTTCAATGACACCAACTCTGTCTGAACCCGAGTTTCACCTGATGTTATGGTAAACCGGGTCTTCCAGAGTGGCATCAGTTGTTTGATGCATCCCACTATCTGATTATCCACCGAAAGACATTCCAACAGCCGCACAATGAGGTCATGAGACGTGCTGTCGAATGCCTTGCGATAGTCAATCCAGGCCATAGAAAGGTTTCGCTTGTACTGCACAGAGTCCTGCGTGACACATCGGTCAATCAACAGGTTCTCCTTGCAGCCAGCTACTCCTTTCTTTGACCCTCTCTGTTCATACACGTCGAGAAATACAGGATTCACAGCTTGAAGGATACGCATGTACAAGATTCTGGTGAAGAGCTTGTAACACGCGTTCAGACATGTTATTGGCCTGTAGTTTTTGGGATCAGACAAATCTCCGGTCTTCGGGAGAAGCACGGTTCGACCCTCGACAAACCAAGCCGGAATTGGCTGCTCCTGATTTAGCCACGAGTTAAAAACTCTAGCTAAATGCCGGTGGCAACTGGGGAATTTTTTCCACCAGTAGGTGTTTATGCCATCCGGGCCAGGAGCTGCGAAATTATTTGCGCCTCGTAAGGCGTCAAGAATTTCTTCCGTGTTTATCGGGTGACACAGTACATTCAAGTTAGGAGTCCTCCTACAAACGGACTCGAACTGCGCCAAGGCCGGAGTGTCTGCTGAGAGAGGTTTGGGTTGTTCATAAATGTCCCTCCAAAAGGCCTCCACGCGATCAGCAGTTGGCGGCTGCTCTATGGCTGGAGGCGGCTGTTGGAAAAGGCGAGAAGGTCTTTCGTAGAACATTCTGTTCTGCTCCAGACCTCTCGCCCGCGCCACCAACGATCGCTTAGCAGCGATTAGCATCCGTATCCTGTCAAGACAATGTTGCTTGACAACAACCAGTACCGCTTGACTGAGTGTATGATGGTCGCGCCTCAACCCGTAGGCTATCTGGCGCACACGGCGCGTAAAAGGCTTCCCAGCCGCTCTATATTCCATCACACACTGGATACGGGATGCTTCCTGGCGAGCCAACTGGATTTTCGCTTCCATTTGGCGCATCCGTCTCTGTGCTCTCTCAACAGGAGAGTCTCTCACTCTCCCCTGTCTAGCTAGCCTCAGAGCCGCAGCGTAAATTTCGCAATTGATGCTCCAAATGTCAGAGGCCTCCGATAGACGTTCACCAATAACCTCATCCTCTCTCTTCAAATCTGCCAGCTTCAAGGACCTTCCGTTGTTATGCAAGGCCTTTCGGTCCCTGAAATCCCCAGGTGAGACGACTTGGTCGATTTCCCTCTCAGCGGGCCTTACCGGCGAACTTTCAGCCTGGTTAACAGGCCTTCCGTCCGCCGAAGGGGCAGGCTGAGCTGGAGCACGAACATATCCCTGCCTCCGGAGGTACGATACATAATCTCGCAAATTCTGAGAGGTAAGCGTGCTATGCTCTGGGTGCATTTCACACCACCTCTCATACATGCGGGACATGTATCCCCTACGGCGCGGGCTACTGCTCTCGTAGCAGCTCAGCAGGTCATCCCTGAGCTCCGTCGTCCACCTAAAACGGTCCATATCATTGCGGGGGTCGTCATCAGGGCGATTCGAAGCACCGCCACCTTGCCCAACGCCGGCTTCCGAAACCGGCTCGGTGTGGGTGCTTTTCCTTCGAGGTGGTCGAACCCGAAGATAGGGCCCGTCAGGTGGTTAGCCTTAGGGCCCGCAGCCGACATTTCCGGAGGCAGCCGTCCAAATTGCCTCCAGAGGATGGACCTGTGAAGGTTGCCGACCGACTTACATCCTTTGGCTTCGGTATACCCCTCGGTGTCGCCACGCACCGAATAGCCTCTTGATGTTGGGCGGCTTCCTGGGGGTTTATGAAAACAGCCGCTTCTAACATGAAGAACAGACGCTGTCGGAGTACCGCTCCTCACGTGGAGATCCGTCGTGTCCTATTAATTGTGGAATAGCCGATCCTCTGGATGCAGACGCTATTCCACTGAGCTAGTTTTGGTCCGCCCCGGGTATTTGATTTCCCCGGTACCACCCATATCTGGGAGGCGTTCCCCTATCCGCCACCTTGGGGAGGCGCCACTGAGGGGATCTAGCAACCCCTCGCGGGTTTATTATTATTATTATTATTATTATTGTTTTTAATTATGTGTTATTGGCATCGACTGCATTATTATTACTATCCTGTATTTTCAAGCTTCTCACACATGACTGCGGTAGCGACAAATGTTGACGGGCTGTGCCAAGTCAACACCTGAACTATCACTGATTGGAATTTAGGAAAGATATACAATATACAATATTGCAGGTCTTCATGATTACAGACTTTTGGAATACTTTGTGTAACCAGCAAGGTCAGTGTATTTAGGTATCTTCCCAGCGTAGGTGTTTTGGGTATTTGTATCGTTGGGAATAGCGATATCTATCAAATAGGTAACTTTGTCTGCCTTACATTATTATGTGTCTATATTTTTCGTTTCAAAGATACAACAAACAATGTCAATACATGGGAGAGGCGGCATTCAACAAAGTTGCTCTTCCATACAACCCCCATATCATTGGCTCCATACGTTTACTTATGCCGCATGATCTAAGGGGCACACACAATCCATTTAATCATCTTCAAGCACCAGATGTAATTGATTTTGCAATATCTAGAATCTGTAGGTAGTGTAGATACAGAATTACTCCTATAGACCATCTAGCTTATTACTTCTTGTGTCATGTATGACATCTCAAGCGATCATCTTCATGTAGTTTTGGAGGTGGGAATAGTTTGGAGGAAGTATCTTCTCCAACGAAACACGTTGATCGGGAGCTATACAAGTTTCCTCTCAGAGAGTTTCCAAAGATCCCGATCATAGAGATGATGAGAGTGAAATAGACGTCGCTCAAATGGAATGGACAGGTTTTGTTCAGCAAGCTTTACAACTTACAGCCATTCTTCCTGTACGGCGACCGGGCAGACCTTTCCTCCCTGCCGAGATTAGGGAAAAACTTTATGACAAAAGGTCCGCAATTAAACAAGCAAAAAGATCTTGTCATCCCGACGAATCCGTAGGGCAACGAATCTTCTCCATGGAGTAGGAAATATACTTCATAAATTTCGGATCGGGTAGTGGAGCGACTTAATTCTGGCGGAAATGCTTGACTCAAGTGTTTCTCTCTGGAAGGCAGCAAAATTGCTCAGGTATAGCAAACAGAAACAACTTCCACATATCCATATCCGTGGAGGTATTTTATTCACGACTGAGGAAAAGGTGGAGGTTTTTGCTGATGCCATGGAAGATCAGTTCTCACTCAACTATCATCTATACTGACAAATCAGATTTAAATTTTCTGGCATTTAAGTTGTTTTATAATTTGAACAAATTTTAATTCATTCTTCATTTTCTGCGATCTTGCTAATAGGTACCTACTGAAGAATTTTCAGAACTCCAGTCAGAGGTACTTTTGACTTGAATTTTGACGGAATTGCGTACTTTTTTATATCATTAAATGTGAAATTTTATAATGAGAATAATAAACTGCCTACAACATTGTCTAGTAGTTTTCGTTTCATTTCAAAATTTTTAACGGTTTTGGAAATTGCCAATCTCTAGTACATTGCAGTAACTAGTAGGCCATGAAAAAATCCATTTCTGCCATACTCCAGCTTCTCTTTGACCAAAGATATGTTACCGCCGTTGTTTCTGGTTAGACTTTGTTTGTTGTTTGTGAGTAATTTTTATAATCTTGCCCCTTTAGTCTAGTTTGTGTGTATTTTTCTGCTAAGTTAGTTGCTTTTTTTCTACCTGAACAGGTTCTTGTTTATATTTTATGGTCTACTAGGGTGCTTATAGGTTGGAAAATCGAAAAACATCGATTTGGTTGAAAATTTGAAATTAAATAAAAACTATCGGAGGTTGATATTCACAACCTCATATCATTAGAAAGGCTATCAAATTCTACATTTAACCGCATAAAGCAAATTAGGCATTCGTATTTGAAAAAATAAAGTTATCGCTGATCGAAGTTTCCTTAATTAATCGACCGATTTCTCCAAGCATAAACGTAATTTAAATTTGACAGTCTTATCAAAGCTGACGCATTTTATGATTAGTAATACGGAAAAGTCACAGCCTTCCAAAGTTTATAAACTCTGACATATTCAATTTTTTCCTGATATCTACTTATACCGAAAATGGTGATTTACACCTAAACGGTTCGCTTTAAGTCCCATATATGATACCTAAAGTCACACTAGTAGTCACCAAGGAATATGAATATGCAATAATATATGGGATGTTCCATTTAAAAAAACATAACTTTGATACATACATTTCGTGTTTTTGGGACACCCTGTATAACATGAAAATATTTTTAAATAATGTAGTCTTTATGGGTTTCTATCCATCCGGAATTATTACTTTCTTTTTATCAAATACTTTAGCCATAATGCTCCGTGTCGAATAACGTGAATGATCCTGTATATTTGAAATAATATAAAACACGTATCTAAAGGTAGGTGTCCACTGGAGAGTTACTCACGAGAGCTACTCTCGATAGCTGATCTCAGTTGCTTGTACATTTGAGAGTACTTTAATGACTTTTTACTCTCAGAAAGCTCCACGAGAGAGATTCGCTGAGAGTTATAGCAACAGTGCTCTCAAAACCATGTCCACAGCAGGTGAATTCTTACACGTTGAGATAAATATTTGCAGAATATGGATGCTGAAAAACTTGCGGCTGCTATCGTTTGTTACAAAATTCTACTGAAGAGGAAGAAAAAACAAATAGCGAAAAGGAAGTGCTGGATAAAACCTTGGATTCGGCGTAGAATAGACTTAGGTACATGCTTTACACTCGCAAGGGAGTTGCAAATCGAGGATGCGCAACAATTTCGCAATTTCGTCCGTATGAATGCAGTGCAGGTTCAAAATTTAATAGACCACCAATAGCGAAAAGAGATACGAAATTGCGAGAAGCTATTTCCGTCTACGAACGCATAATGGTCACATTACGGTTTTTAGCGTCAGGCATTATAAAAAAATAGGTGCCGTGGGTGAATATACTTTACAATGCTCATATTTTGCAGAAGATTCCTATAGCAGTTTGCAATATTTATTTCGGATACCTGTTTGTACCGTAGGCATAATAGGCCATTCTTTCTTTCCTTCCATCTTGCGAGCACTCTCACAATACGAATTTCATTCAAATTATGATAGTTGCTCTCAGATCACAGATAATCATGCCGTCCACTTGCGAGAAGGTCTCAACTTGTCCGCTGTCTGAGAGTGCATCAGTGCTGTCGGAAAGTAGCTCGCGAAACACTTGAGAGTTTTTCTCTCAAATGGACAGCTACCTTAACACGGATGTGCAGCTTGTAATATTATGTAGCTATCTTACAATTAACATACACATACTACATAGACCAAACCAATGAACAATCTCGTCGTACAACAGAATACTCGGATATGCCATCCAAATTTTACGTTCACATGACAAAATCATCAAAAAATTATAGAAGCATGCATGCTGCTGCTAGGAATGCATCCATAGAAGCTCAAGAAGAAAAAGATTGAAAGGCGAACGAATATAACAGTCCAAAGAGAGTCAGCAGTTAAACTAGGTTAGCAAAATTTCAGTGTATATTTCAATGCCGATACCTCACATAAGGCGTAGCCTTCGAGGTAGCAATATTTGTATTGTACAGTACAAATAAAATGAATTTAATAAAAATTATATGCCAAAAATCAAAGATTGTTGTTTTTTAAAACTTTATTTTTTGATAAATTAATATTTTGCTGCATGTAAAAGGTTGGTTGGTTTTTAAAACCATAGGGTAGAATTGTAAACAAGCTTCAGAAAACTTTATTGTAATTTGAAGTTCAGATTTGAAGTTTTCAACGAGAAGGCGGTTTCTATTGTCACTCCATGTCTTTTATACCAACGAAAATACTCGTTCTGAATGAGAATTAGAGAGAGGAATTGACACAACAGATTGAAAAACACTTATTATGTTCAGAAAATTACGAACTTCCAAAAAGCGGGAAAACAGGCCTCCCGCTTCCTAAGAGGTTGGGAAGCGGGACGAAATGACCAAAAGCGAGAAATTCCGCAAACATCGAGATAGTTGGCAACCCTACGAAGAGGGCGTATAGAATTGCCTTCTAGATCTCCTGATTTGACGCCATTAGACGGCCATGGGGCCATTTAAAAATCTATCGTGTTTACTTCCCAACCCGTAAGTTTGGATGTCGGATGACCTTCGTCAACGCATTCAACGAAAACTGCCATGATACCCCACAACATGTTTCTGCAACTGTCCGTCAGGAATTTGAACATCGCCTATATCATTTTGCAATAAAAAGTGATACTTTCGTTTCGTTTTTGTTCTTTATTTGAACAAATTAAGATGAACAAAGGTTTTTCTCATTTTCTCGAAAACGAATCGTCCGATTTTAAGAGGCGTCAAAATAAAGGACTTCGGCATACCTTTAAAACAAACTACTATTACTCGATACCCTTTGTGATTCAAAATTTTTAAGGGGTTAGGGGGTACAATAAGGTGTGAAGTAGTTTTGGGTTAAGAAGTGGTCTCCTTGACAAATCTTTTGACTTGTCTCGGCGTTTTTCCTATTAATCACTGGTTTTCGATGAATCCAGGTGGGGCTGTAAGGTATGAGAACATTGAATGTGTGGGAATAAGTAGTGAGTACATTAGCTTAACTGCATTTTTTGGCAATTAAATATATTGGAGTTTTTTAAACCTATTATTCCCGTCACTGAAAAAATTATTTTTATTTTTTTACAGATTGTCACACCCGACAGCAGCGGATGCGAGGTACACCAGTATGTTCGAGTCAGGAAATGCTAATTAAATGGAACAAATATAGAGCCACGATCATGATGGAGGCATTTCAACGTGGGATGTTTATAGAGACAATAGGCGACGCATTTTTACGTGAATTCTTTGCTAATTCCGGAGTAGTAATGTACAAAAAGTGATATAATAGATTGAGAGCCAGTGATTGTCAGACTTACGGTATTCTAGCAAACTTCATACTGATGCTAGGTATACCATTACACAAGCCATGGGCGAAATGAGGGTACAGTATCCCCGGCGACGGTTCCTTTGGACATGAGCGGGAGTCCAAAAGTGCCAAAATGCAAGTTCAGTTACGTCATTTCAGCAAGTTTGCCTTTTTAATATGTTGTACCTATTATATACATTTTCTTATACACTTACGGGTTGTTTCTTGGTTATTCCTTCCTCTGGTTGAAGTGTGTGAAATGAAACACAAATTTGCTTTTCCTAGGACGTTTCGTCTAGGTACCTAGTCTTAATCAGCAATTATATTTGTAACAAAATATCTTTTTTTTAAATCCATCCCCCTCAAATTTCCATAGGTTACTTTTGGCCTAGTTTTTTCGACTATATATACAAGATACATAAAAACTTAATTAGTATGTTATAATAATATTTAGATATTTTTATTGGTTACCTCAGGCAAAAGTTCGAGTAGTCATTTATTCATAGCGATTTCGTATAAAATATTGCTGCGTGACAGTCCATCGGTTATTTGCAATGCCTCGCAGTATACGACCAATAATAACCAATGAAAATGTCTGAATATCATTATACTATACTAATTAAGTTTTTATGTATATCCTATAGTCGAAAAAACTAGGCCAAAAGTAACCTATGGACATTTGGAGGGGGGTGGATTTAAAAAATTGATACAAATATAATTGCTGATGAGTCAAGGTAGCTAAACGAAACGCCCTTCAGAAAAGCGAATTTGTATTTTATGTTACACTTCAACCAGAGGAAGGAATAACCAAGAAACAACCCGTAAGTAATAATCTCACTTCCTAAGAAAACCAAGAACATTTTCTTGTACAAAAACCCAATGGCAGACATCTATTCTGGTTCCTTTTGTGTTTTCATAAATTTCAAAAGTTGAAAATTTTAAGAAAAGTTACGGTATTTTAGCAAGGATGAACATGAAATATGTTACTAACATTATCATTATAAATTTAGTTTTTGAATGGCAGACACCTAGGTGGGTCCCAACATTCTGGCAGACGCTATAATGTCTGCCGTTTTAATATATTAATAATAATAGCTTTATTGTCCAACAGTTACCCATTTACATGACAATGTAGCACAAATATTACAAAACAAAGGTATCAAAAGTAAAAAAATTATATCAACAGACCATAACACAAAGTGAGACTTCGCTTCCCTAATTAGAGATTTTAAGGTACAGTTGAAAATATCACAGTTTGGGCTGATTCTATTATAACTACTACACATAATATAAAAAGGTGATTTGAGCAGCATGTTTGTTTTTGGCTTTGGTATAATGCGTACGGGAGGTAAATGGTCTTACATTCAAATTAATTTGTTGCAGCAGACTAGAACTATCAATCATATTGTTTTTTTTTTTTTTTTTTTTTTTTTTTTGTAGGCGGCGTCAACTGCAATGGTCATTTGCCGCTTCGACCTACGCTAGTATTTTTTTAAATACTATTGTGTTTATCATACTCAAGGTAAGTTCGAATAGGTATTATAGTATTACTTGTTGGCATTTATATTTTGTAAAACAGACCCGTGTTTTTAAGAAATTGAATAACTTTTCTTATTTCGTCCAGGTTACTGGAGTTCAGAATACTCAGGCTTGGGGGAATTTGTAACCTTTGCATTGCATTCCTGAAAAGTTGGCAATGGCAGATTATATGCTCTACTGAGAGAGACTGTTGGCATTGCTCACAAGTGGGGCTTCTTTGTCTAAGCAATATGTGTGACTTAGTGAGACGAGTATGTCCAATCCTCAGTCTTGTTATTACAACTTGCTCTTTTCTTGTGATACCTTTAACTATTTTGGGGCTCTGAATGGCTGGACATATTTGTCTCAATTGTGTATCACATACTTCCCAGTCATTTTGCCATATATAATCATATTGTTATTATTATTATTATTATTATTTATTCATTCATTTTAAAAGCTACATGAATAAATGAAGGTCATTCACAGAAGGGACTGCCTTGTGCGTGAACATTGCCCGGTATAGAATAACTAGAATTTAAGTTCCTCCTTCTTCTCGTGCACTCACTAACTTGTAGACCTTTCCATGATTAGTTATCTTTTGGTTCCTCCTATAATCCTGCTGTTTCTACCACTTCGACCAGTAAAACTCCCATCTCTTGTGCAGTCAAACATCAACCATATTAACTTTTCCAAGCTTTGTTCAGAATAACTTCACAAATAAATTTTGAACTACTACCTCGTGTCATGAAAGAATGTTTATATTTTGCTGCACATATACCGCTACCCTTTCGTCTTTATCCGTTGTAACTTCATCGCTTGAGTTCTCGACAATTTCAGTTGATGTTTGCCCATAACGTGTTGTTCTTTGGTATGAGCATACTTAGTAGTGAAGCTACATTCCGGACAACAGAATCGGGATGTAGGTCCACAAGTATACTTTTCATGGTTCCACAGGGAGGCTTGGTGCTGATAAGACTTCCCGCATCTGTCACACTTGAATTTGCTGGCCGCTGGATGTATATAACTATTAGACTGATAATGCCCAAATTTGTCTTCGCATAGCTTTATCTTCTTAACCAAAGCCTGGTTGCTTATAGTATAGTCATCACATTTCCTTTTGCCATTCGTTAGACTATGAACCTCCTCAATTCTCAGTTCTTCGCTGTTCCCTTTCTTAGATTTTGTTATACTATCCAATTCAGGTTTGACCTCTGAAACGTTCTGATCCGCGAGATATTCCTTGCAACCACACATGCAATTTGGATCATAGGGATCATGAACCATTTCGACATTGTTCAAGGCATTGTCGTAGTTCCTTTCTCTGGCCAGCAGTTCTTGCATCCGTTCCTGAATCTCTTGCTCTTGCATGTGCAGTTCGGCCATCATCCTCATCAGCTGGTCACTTTTCTGGTTGGTTTGGGTGCAATGGAAGCAACAGTTGCTCTCCTCTCTGTCTCGAATCGGGACTCCACCTGCACTTCTGTTTCTTGTAGGCGGTCTGGATTCTGCCATGTTGATTTGATTTTCCCTTTCTCTCATGTCTGATCTAGATCTGTATCTCTTTGAAGGACATGTAGTTGCAGAGCAAGTGCTCTGTCTTGCTTCGGTTTCTTTAGTTCCATAAGTAACGACATCCGGTATCGTTGTTGATCTTGACAACATGCTGTATGGGGTTCTCGCCCCCTCCCTGCTACCAGGTGGGTTGATCAGAGCCAACTCAGATTCTCTTTCTTGCCTAGGTGTCGTGCCTACCCAATGGGTCACCAGATTCCTGTTCTGAATGGGCATGTTCAAGTCTCCTGATCCCGCTGAGACAGTTGACATCGGTTTGTTCAAGGCTCCTCTGCAGGTGTTCACACATCACTTGTTGCGGTTTGAAGTGGTTTCTGACTTCATCTGGGGCCTAGGTGTATTGATGGCGTGCTCAACAGCTTGAATAAAAATATGAGAAAAGCAATGGTTCTACGCAATTCGAATGGTTCCATCTCCGTGCGCAAACAACTGACTATTGGGAACACCCCTCTCGGGATACGTGCCATCAACATTAAATAACAAAAATTTCATAAATCGTCTCTGCACATTTTCGATAGTACGTTTATGACAATCATAATAAGGGGACCATATAATATTTGTATACTCTAACTTTGATCGTACATGAGTATAGTAAAGTAGCTTCATTGCTGCGATGTTATAGAAGCCTTTGCAGTTTCTCACAATAAAGCCGTACATTTTCAAGGAATCTGATACTATGATATTGTAGTATACAGTGCCTTTCTTTAATGTCCCCCCCCTTTTATTTTTTGAACGGGTCAACTTAAGAAATTGAAACTTGGAACAATGAAATTGATTCACGAATACTATATTTTGAAGTGAAATTGACAGATGAAACTTGCAAGATGGCGGCACGGCGCCATCTTGAAAAAAAAAATTAAATAGAAAGTGGGGTCTTGTGACACATCTTTTTGAAGCCCCTAACGAACCCTTCACAACCCTAGAATATGAAGTTAATATCTTAATCTGCTTCAAAATGGCGGAACATTAAATAATTACCTGAGACAAGCACGTTCATATCGATACTTACCTTTTATCTTTTCAACGGGTCAACAAAAAAATTTGAAACTTGGGATAATGAAATTGATGCATGAATACGATATTTTGGAGTAAGATTGACAGATAAAACTTGCAAAATGGCTGCTCGACGCCATCTTGAAAAAAAATTAAATATAAAGGGGAGTCTTGTGACATCTTTTTGAAGCTCCTAACGAATCCTTCACAACACTTGAATGTGAAATCAATATTTTAAGCTCCTACAAAATGGCGGAACATTCAATAATTACCTGAGGTGGCGGTTCGGTGCCATCTTAAAAAAAATTCAATTGAAAAAAGGGTCTTGTCCTATTACGAAATATTTAATGATTGCCTGAATACATTGTTACAAAAACATCATTGTATTATAAACATGTTTCTTATCTAAATTAAAATAAAATTGAATCCTTAACATAATAATTGCCTGAATACATCACATAAAAGAATGAATCCTTAACATAAACTTTACATTCTGTTCTAAATTTCTATTTTATCTTTATAATTGGAGGAAAGAAGATGAGTTCAGTTCAGAAGATGTTCGAAATGGTTCCCTTGAACTGCTTGACATAAGAACAGCCTATCCGATATTTCTCGTCTTACATTTTCGAACACAGTGACGTCGATTTCTACAAATATTTATTATTCTCTGCCTTATATCCAGTATTGAAGCAGGTTCAGTTTCGTACACCTTTTGCTTCAAATACCCCCTTAAAAAAAAGTCTAAAGGTGTCAAATCTGGCGAGCGAGCTGGCCATTCTGTAGGACCTCGACGGCCAATCCATCGACCGGGGAAAGTATTATCCAAATAACTTCTTACCTCTCTGGAGTAATGTGGTGGTCTCCGTCTTGTTGGAATACAATCTCCATATCGAATTCGTTAGGATTTGCTTCGAGTATTTCGGTTATGAGAGGCTGAACAGTGGTTTCCAGCATATTCAAATACAGTTCACCTGTTAAGTTTTCTTCTATGCATAAAGGTCCTACAATATGGTTTCCTAATATTCCTGCCCAGACGTTAATTTTTTGGGGATATTGCGTATGAGTTTCTCTAAAAACGTGAGGATTGATGTCACTCCAATAACGGCAATTGAACATTGCCGTTGAGGAAAAATGTACATTCGTCACTGAAACAAATATTGTGGAGAAAAGAAGGATGTCTTGCAATGGTTTCCGTCATGATTTCGCAGAATTCTGTTCTTCGATCTGGGTCATCTTCACTTAGCTGGTGTACCATTTTTATTTTGTAGGGATGATACTTGCTTCTCTTCCAAAGTCTCCACACAGTAGAAGGAGATACCTCACACACATTCGCGACGGAAGAAGTAGACTGTTCAGGATTTGCTATCACCTCACCAATTATCTGAACTTTCTTTTCTTCCGGAATGGATGGATGACCTGAGGGCTTCTTATTCTGGACACTACCAGTAGTTGTAAATTTGGATACAAGTTCCCTTAGATATTTTCTACTTATAGGACGATTCGGGAAACGATCATTGAAAATTCTCTCGGTTTCATGAAAGTTACGCGTCGCACCGTAAATAAAAATCGCTTCAATTTTTTCTTCCAATGGACGAAAGTTGACCAAGTTAGAAATAGTTGTCGTGGCCAAGTCTATTCAAAACTTTAATTGACACAGTTTGGCGTTCACTTATCTTAATCGTGATCTTTCAGTACACACTTAATTGCTTACTGTTTCGGAAAATCTGTGCAATCCTCGCGGACGAAAAATAAAATCATTGCTATTGGTAACCCCTGAAAACTCGCATTGGCAGAGCGGCTATAAAATTCGCTAGTGTGCCTCAAGAAGGAACCAATTACGATACGGGTACAGCGGTCAAAGGCCAATAGAAAAAAGGACGGAAATCCCTGTAAATTTCCTGGAACGCTTACACTCGGAGTGGATTGAATTTATAATCTCTAATCTAATCTCTAAAAAGGACCGAAATCCCTGTGGATTTCCTGGAATGCTTACACTTGAAGTGGATTGAATTTATAATCTCTAATCCCATCAAAGGCCGAGCCACTGTGTTGCTTAGACTTTTGAATAAACTTTTCATGTTTTTAGGAATAAAATCTAAAACTTGATGACAATATTTAAACTGAATAATGACGTCAGTTGTGATACTGACATTTTTGTCGCCTTATCGGCGGATTCCTAATTGACAAGCAAGGAGAACAAAATATTTCTAGATGTATCGATATTAACGTGTTTTTCTCTGGTAATTATTAAATGTTCCGACATGAAGATATTGACTTCACATTAAAGGGTTGTGAAGGATTCGTCAGGAGCTTTACAAAGATGTATCACAAGACCTCCCTCTCAATTTGATTCTATTTTTCAAGATGGCGCCGGGCAGCCATCTTTCAAGTTTCATCTGTCAATTTTACTCCAGAGTATAGTATTCATGAATCAATTTCATTATCCCAAGCTTCAATGATTTGAGTTGACCCGTTCAAAAAATAAAAGGTAAGTATCGATATTAACGTGCTTGTCTCAAGTAATTACTTAATGTTCCGCCATTTTGAAGGAGATGAAGATATTGACTTCATATTATAGGGTTGTGAAGGGTTCATTAGGAGCTTCAAAAGGATGTGTTACAAGACCCCCCTTTTTATTTAATTTTTTTTTCAAGATGGCGTCGGGTCGCCATCTTGGAAGCTTCAACTGTCAATTTTACTCAAAAATGTAGTACTCATGAATCAATTTCATCATCCCAAGTTTCAATGTTTTGAGTTGACCCGTTCAAAAAATAAAAGGTAAGTATCGATATTACCGTGCTTGTCTCAAGTAATTATTTAATGTTCCGCCATTTTGAAGGAGATGAAGATATTGACTTCATATTCTAGGGTTGTGAAGGGTTCGTTAGGGGCTTCAAAAAGATGTGTCACAAGACCCCACTTTCTATTTAATTTTTTTTCAAGATGGCGCCGAGCCGCCATCTTGCAAGTTTCATCTGTCAATTTTACTTCAAAATATAGTATTCATGAATCAATTTCATTGTTCCAAGTTTCAATTTCTTGAGTTGACCCCTTCAAAAAATAAAAGGGCGGGGGACATTAAAGAAAGGCACTGTATACCTTTTCTTATACAAATACCCAATGGCAGACACCTATTGGAAATGGTATTATGTTATTCACATTATTATTACAAATGTAGTTTTTGAAACGCAGACACCTAGCCTCTGTCATGCTACTTAAACAGCGTCAAAAATGGCTTCATTAAGCACCGTAATAAGTGTCTGCTATTGAGTTTTTGAATAAAAAATGTATATACTTCATCATATCAAGACGGCAGTCTTGCTAAAATCATGTTTTAGTAGTCACTTCTGATGTTTTTTAATTAAAACGATAGAGAGACATTATAGCGTTTGCCAGTATGTTGGAGCCACCTAGGTGTCTGCCATTCAAAAACTACATTTATAATAATAATGTGAATAACATATATTTTTTCATCCTTGCTAAAATACTTTACATAAAACTTTCAACTTTTGAAATTTTTTAAAGCATATTAGGAACTGGAGTAGGTGTCTGCCATTGGGTTTTTGTATAAAAAAAGGTATATACTACAACATATTAAAAAGGCAGACTTGCTAAAATGACGTAACTACACTTACATTTGGGCGCTTTTGGACTCCCGCTCACGCCCAAAGGAACAGTAATCGCCGGGGATAGTGAATCACCATTTTGCCTATGGCATGTGTAATAACATCAATATGAAGTTGCTAAAATGCCGTAAGTCTGCGGATCACTGGCTCTTAGACTATATAACAATATAGCGATGTATAATGTAAACTGAATCCTTTGGCACAGAAACAAGAAACACAACAGATGAACAGATACACTTCACTTCAAAATATACCCTATTCCGCTATGTGTTCATTATTTTTAGTGGTATGAACTTTTATTGCGAAAACTTAATAAAATGAAAATTGAGGCACATTTAAAAAGTTGAAAATCAGTCATAGGGTTTTAATATGGAGTTTGCTTGATCATCTATTGCACTATTTATGATTTTACAATCCATATTTGATGACATGTATCTAACCCTCATAAAGAAACCCGGTCTTGTTACGATAAAACTGAAAAAAAAACAATTATAGTACTTCGTCTTACTAAGTTTGTATTCTGTTTGTATTTTATCATGTTCAAGTCTAATATTATTTTCATCTGAAATTTTCCTCCCTGAAAAAACATCCCTGATAAAAAAATAAACATCCGTCACGAGCATATTTATAGAACTTGAGAACTAAGAGACTTAGAGACCAACTTTTATGGGAAAAAATATAAAAATCATAAAATACTGTGAAATTTTGGAAAATTAGAAAGGAATCTTAAGAAGAAATCTTTTCCATTTATTATTAAGTAAATTAATACATTATATAAAATAAAATTAATATATTGATTAAATTAAGCTCATCATTTACTCCAAAATCTACCTACCCTGAAATAATTTTTTTTGACCAGATCTTCTATGAAGGTTTTAGAGATCCTAAGTTTTATTTCTAAAAGTGCAACCTTTAAAGACTTCCAATACGGTGCAAATCCAAACTCGTCTGGGAATGCTTAGAAAACCTCAAACAACTTAGTGCCACGAACAAAGTAACCCTGAAATGGGTGCCAGGTCACAAGGGAATTGAAGAGAACGAAAAAGCAGATACCTTAGCAAGAAACGGATCAGTTTTACCGGCCCTGAACCGGCGATAGGCATTACAAGGTCTTTGGTAAGAACTACGATAAACCAGTGGGTGCATTCACAGCACCTAAAATACTGGCAATCACATCCAAAGCTCAGACACAGCAAGCTGATGGTGGAACAACCCGCACCAAAACTAGCTGAAGAGATCCTAAAACTAAATAGGAAAGAAACTAGGCTAATAACCGGCCTCTTAACCGGACACTGCGGCCTAAGAAAACATCTACACACATTAGGGATTTTCAAAGAAAACCCAATATGCAGACTATGTGACGAGGACGACGAAACAGCCTCTTATATAATCTTTGAATGTGAGGCCCTACGCTGGTGGAGATTTAGACTGATAGGGTCAAACAACCCCAAATCACTCCTCAATCGAGATATCGTGAAGAAACTCTTGGATCTTATCAAGGTCACAAAACTCTTCACGGATTAACAAACGCACAGGACAATACAATAAGCCAATGGCTGCAGTGTTGGGGCTACCTAACCCGGCCTGTACGTTTGACCCCCCCAACCTAACCTAACCTAAATCACATGTTCATGTGAACTTTGGAAGGTACCAACTCGGTTAATCTTTTATAACTGGGCAGACCGCGTACGCGTAGCCTAAATACCAGACTACCGCGGCTTCTGTGAAAAGGATAGTTTTGGGTAAGTTTGTTAATTAAGGGGCCTGGATACACACAGTTATACATTGTATGTATTTGCCATGTAAAACACGGATTCTCATCATTTCGAATAGAACTCACTTGTTTTTCAAACTACATATACAGTATTTTAGAAAGTGATATCTAAGATCTTAGTGAGTGACATCTAAGAGCATTTTTTTTTGAAATTTTTTGGCGTGCAAAAGAACACGCAGCGCAAATGTCTGTAATTTAACAACGAAACAAGAGCAGCAGCTCCCCAGACATGAGAGCAATACTCCAGGCTGGGTGTTACCTGGGCCTTATATAGCGTGAGGAGGTTAGATGGTGAGAAGTAATTTCTGGCTCTGAATAGGTATCTAAGCCTACCAGTAGCTGTTGCAATAGACGCAACGATTTTGTTCCAGATCAGATTTTCCGTAATGTTGACTTCTAAGAGCTTGAATGAGTGACTCCTTGGCAGAGCCTGATTGTTAATAAGAACCCGGTGCTGTCTTGGACACTTCCTGTTTGACAGCGCACAATACTGGGCCTTGGAGGCATTTAATTTTAAAATATTCTTGAGTCCCCAAGCGGTAATGGTTTCCAGGTCCTTTGAAAGCGAAGCAGCTGCTTTCACTCTTCTGAGTTCCAGCTCGGCAACAGGGATCGGAAACTGTGGATTGGGTTTGTAGTGCTATTGATTAGATAGAGCATTGATGTGAAGCAGAAACAATGTCGGCGCCAATACCGATCTCTGCGGAACCCCAGCATTGATGCTATGGAAGGAAGAGGAAAAGCCATCTACAACGACAGAGATCTTCCTACCTGAGAGGAAGTCCGCAAGCCAATCTCAAAACTTAACAGGGAGGCCCTAGGATGGAAGCTTGTTTAGGAGAGCTGCATGCCACAGTTGATCGAATGCCTTTGAAATATCAAGGACAACGACGTGAGCCTCATCGCCAAACGAATGGATGAGTTTGCTCCACAGATGTGTGACGTAATCCAGAAGATCTCCAGTTGATGTTTGATGTCGGAATACATACAGTCTGTCAATTAAGTGAAGGATCATGAGCTCTTGGTTGACGCATGTCTCTATCACTTTGCTGACCACAGAGAGCAGAGCTATAGGTCTGTAGTGGGTTGGATCAGCTTTGGAACCCTTTTTTGGCACTGGCTGGATGCAAGCTGTTTTCCAGTCTGTTGGGAAGATGCCGGAATCATGAGACATCCGAAAGAGGCGGGTAAGTATGAACTAAGATAATAAGAAAAACAGTTTAACCAGAAAAAAGATTGATGATAATTTTCACTTATCTCTGATATTTTTTAGTTATTTTAAAAATATACAATACTTCTGAAAGTTTAAAAACGTGTTGGAATGGCCACAAAGATGACAGAGTCCTTAAGCAAAGGTTATATCTGATTAAGTATATGGCCTTTATTAGATCGCCAGTGAAACACTACTAAACAAAGAATATGCGGGGAATATTATTTACTCCACATATGAAATGATCAAGAACCGACGAAACATCTAAAGATGAAATTGGAGCGTATTTTATGTTATCTGTTTTTTGATGATGTCCGTTGTTAAAGTCGATTTGGACGCTTTTAGCATATCAGTTATGATCCCAATTTGTCCAATAAAGAAAAAGGAAAATATTTTCAGTGGCATCTGAAACACTTAAGGGGCCTGGGTACACAGTTATACAGGGTTATTCACGTTATTCGACACGGAGCATTATGGCTAAAGTATTTGATAAAAAAGAAAATAATAATTTGGGATGGATAGAGACCCATAAAGGCTACATTTTAAAAATATTTTCATGTTATACAGGGTGTCCCAAAAACACGAAATGTATCAAAGTTATGTTTTTTTAAATGGAATACCCCATATATTATTGCATATTCAGATTTCTTGGTGAATTCTAGTGTGACTTTATGTATCATACATGGTACCTAAAGCGAACCGTTAAGGTGTAAATCACCATTTTCGATATAAGTAGATATCAGGAAAAAATTGAATATCGCAGAGATTATAAAATTTGGAAGGCTGTGACTTTGCCGTATTACTAAGCATAAAATGCTTCAGCTTTGATGAGACTGTCAAATTTAAATTACGTTTATGCTTGGAGAAATCGGTCGATGAATTAAGGAAGCTTCGATCAGCGATAACTTGATTTTTTCAAATGGGAATGCCTAATTTTTTTTATACGGTTAAACGTAGAATTTGATAAGCTTTCTAATGATATAACGTTGTGAATATCAATCTCTCGTAGTTTTCATTTAATTTTAAATTTTCAAACAAATCGGCGATTTTCAATTTTCCTACCTATAAGCAACGTAGCAGGCCATGAAATATAAACAAACATCTGTTCAGATAGAAGAAAACAACTAACTTAGCTGAAAAATACACACTAACTAGACTAAAGGGACAAGATTATAAAAATTCCTTACAACAAATCAACTCTCCCAGAAACAACTGCGATAACATCTCTAAGGTCAAAGAGAAGCTGGAGTATGGCAGTAATAGATATTTTTACTGTCTACTGGCTACCGCAATTTACTAGAGGTTAAAAATTTCCAAGACAATCAAAAACCCTCATATGAAACAGAAACAACCAGCGACTGTTGCTCCAGCACGCAACTATCAATCATATGTAATGGTGTACAAATTTTAATTCATTCTTCATTTTCTGAGACCTTGCTAATAGGTACTGAAGAATTTTCAGAACTCCAGTCAGAGGTACTTTTGACTTGAGTTTTGACAGAATTGCATACTTTTTTATATCATTAAATGTGAAATTTTATTATGAAAATAATAAACTGCTTACAACATTCTCTAGTATTTTTTACTTTATTCCAAAATTTTTAATGGTTTTGGAAATTGCCAATCTCTAGTACATTGCAGTAGCTAGTAGGCCGTGAAAAAATCCATTTCTGCCATAATCCAGCTTCTCTTTGACCAAAGATATGTTACAGCCGTTGTTTCTGGTTAGACTTTGTTTGTTGTGAGTAATTTTTATAATCTTGTCCCTTTAGTCTAGTTCGTGTGTATTTTTCAGCTAAGTTAGTTGTTTTCTTCTACCTGAACAGGTTTTTGTTTATATTTCATGGCCTGCTACGTTGGTTATAGGTAGGCAAATTGAAAAACGCCGATTTGTTCGAAAATTTAAAATTAAATGAAAACTACTAGAGATTGATATGCACAACCTTATATCATTAGAAAGGCTATCAAATTCTACTTCTAACCGTATAAAAAAAATTAGGCATTCCCATTTGAAAAAATCAAGTTATCGCTGATCGAAGTTTCCTTAATTCATCGACCGATTTCTCCAAGCATAAACGTAATTTAAATTTGACAGTCTCATCAAAGCTGGCGCATTTTATGCTTAGTAATACGGCAAAGTCACAGCCTTCCAAATTTTATAATCTCTGCGATATTCAATTTTTTCCTGATATCTACTTATACCGAAAATGGTGATTTACACCTAAGCGGTTCCCTTTAAGTCCCATGTATGATACATAAAGTCACAATAGAATTCATCAAGGAATCTGAATATACAATAATATATGGGGTGTTCCGTTTAAAAAAACATAACTTTGATACATTTCGTGCTTTTGGGACACCCTGTATAACATGAAAATATTTTTAAAATGCAGCCTTTATGGGTCTCTATCCATCCCAAATTATTATTTTCTTTTTTATTAAATACTTTAGCCATAATGCTCCGTGTCGAATAACGTGAATAACCCTGTATATTATGTATTTGCCATGTAAAACACGGATTCCCATTTCGAACTTGTTTTTCAAACTACATACACAGTATTTCAGAAGGTGATAGTTAAGGTTAAGACATTAGTGAATGACATATAATAGCATTTTTTTCAAAAAACCTTGTTAGTGTGCAAAAAAAAAACATGCAGCGCAAAATCATACATTTTTCAAATGTCTATAATTGAACAACCAAACACGATATCAAAAAAGGCCACCACAATGACAAAGCGCAAGCTTTCTTCTTCAATTTGCTTTTTAAATCATGACTGTAAGTTTAAAGGTAACGCCAGGAGCGTGGAAATGCGACATTCATTTGTATGGTGACCTTTGGACCTTACCTTTGGACCTTTTGAGCTAATCTTTTGATTTTTGGACTTATCTCCCTTCATTTTAGACGCACACACTGGGGAAAGGGAACAGGTGGCCACGCTTCCTTGCTAACACGGGAATACGCATTTTCTTGGATTCTCAATTTCGCGCGCTATACCCTAGACCCTTAACAACAAAGTTGAATGGTTTCAAAATTCAGCTAGTTTCTTCCATCTTAACGGGCTTTTGTTTATTTTTCATCGCCTGCTAGGTTGCTTACACTTAGGAAAATTGAAAAACACCGATTTGACTGAAAAATTGAAATAAAATGAAAACTAAAAAAGATTGATATTGAGAATCCGATATCATAAGAAAGGTAACCAAATTTTACATTTGATTTTGTATACAAAAATAGGCATTCTTATTTGAAAAAATCAAGTTATCTGTGATTGAAGTTTCCTTAATTAATCTGCTGATTTAGTAATACAAAAAGAATTCAAATTTAGCCGTCTCACCTAAGGTGACGCATTTCATGCTTAATCGTTCGTCGTACCGGAAAGTCACGGCTTTCTAAGTTTTATAATCGCTGCGATATTCAATTTTTTCTGATACCTGCTTATACCAAAAGTGGTGATTTGCGCCTAAACGGTTCGTTTAAAGTTCCATGTATGATGCATAAACTCACATTAGTATTCACCAAGGAATTCAAATATGCAATGATATACCTATAAGGGATTCCATTCAAAAAAATGTAGGTTTGATATGAATCACTCGGTATAAACGTCAAAATGTGAGTGACGATATCTTTACGTTATAACTCTCAAGCGCCCCTACCATGATCAAGTGATAGATTTCTGAAATATTTCTTAGTAAGAGCACAATCTTACGTCCACTCACTATTGGCCCACCCTGTATAGCAGAGTCGAAAAAACACAACACCTCAGCATTCGTCTCAGAGTGCGGTCCCTGCACTCTTCATTTGAGCCCTTATTTCCTGACATTGATCGGCAGTTTTGGCAAGTTCCTAAGTATCTATATATCCTCACCCGCCCAATTGGCGCCTTGTCTATTGTAAGATTTCCGATTATGTTATTTTTTGTGAAATCCATGAATTTGGTTTTCTCTAGATTCATGTCCAGCCTATAATTTTTGGAACTGTTAAGTTTTTGTACGACCATTAGAGATCTTTTATTTAATTATTAATCTTATTGTTCTAGGAGAGCTAGCTAAAATATTTTACGTGTTTTGTATATTTTTATAAGAATAGATGTTATTTCATATTGAAAGCTATTTATTTTGGATCAAAATCAAATTTATATACCTAATTCTAATCAAATGTAATATTGAAAAAAGTGTTTAATGACTCTTTAAAAACTGGGAAATTTTGTAAATTACAACTTTTGGCTGTTTCGGCTCAAAAGGTTGCCGACCCCGGAGCTAGGACAAAGTGAGGTACAGAATGTTAGGACAAATGATTATTAGGCAAATGCACATAGAGTCTAAAGGTCTAAGGAACGGAACTATGCATTTAGGATAAAATATCATATTTTGTCAGTTAGGGCACTTCAGCACAGCACGGCAGATATGTAGGTATAGACGATAGACGGAGAGCTCGCTACGTAAAAAAAGGTCACTAGGTAAAATAAAAATGTTGTCATTTACAGATTCGGTAGGTATCAACATAGGGATAGGTGGGTCGTGAGAACGCGCCGTGGACGGATAAAGGGGTGGGGGTTAAATATTTAAATTTTTTTTCGCATAATAAGTGATGAAGTACAAGCTGTGAAAATTTGCAATACAAAAGGAAATATTATAAGAAAGTAGAGAAAAATTTATCAGAAGTGTAGGCTAAAGGTAAAGAACCGTGAGAGGGCGCTGACCATCTAATCTAAGGTGACGCATTTCATTCTTAGTAATATGCCAAAGCATCAGCCTTATAAATTTTATAGTCACTGAGATATTCAATTTCTTTCTGACATCTACTTATACCAAAAATGGCGATTTATACCTAAACGGTTCGCTTTAAGTCAAATGTGTGATATATAAAGTTACACCAGAATTTACCAAGGATTCTGAATACACAATAATATATAGGATGTTATATTAAAAAAAACATAACCTTTCCATGTTTCGTATTTTGGGGCACCCTGTATAATATGAAAATATTTTTAAGCCTTAAAGGGTACCTATCCATCCGAAATGATTATTTTTTTTACCGGATACTTTTAGCCATAATGCTCTGTGTCGAATAACGTGAGTAACCCGGTAGATATAATGATAAATTGAGTGGAGGACTGACGTTCTTACTATAGATAATATCTCCGACATTCTTCCCTCTTGCCTTCTGACGACTTGTAATTAGATTCATTTTGACTCATAGAATGAGTATGTAAATTGTCAGAAGTGTACCGAGTCACCGAGTGACATAATCCCTGAAAAATTTCTCGCAACCTCAGCGCCCTCTAACGGCTCTTTACTTTTCGCCTACACTTTTGATAATTTTTCCCTACTTTCTTATAATATTTCCTTTTGTAAAAAATGCATATTTAAATATTTAACCCCCTACCCTTACTTCATCGGTTCACATCGCGTTCTGACGACCCACCTCTATCCCAATTTTAATACCTACCGAATCTGTAAAAGACAAAATTTTAACTTTACCGAGTGACCTTTTTTTCGTAGCGAGCTCTTAGACTAGTACTACGAAATAAATGGTACCCTTCATCCTTGGGCGCTCGTCCCCAGCATAGTCCTCCCTTGCACACTTTCCTTCTTGGCATCCCGCATCTGATGTGATGACACTGCTGTACGTCGGTAGCGCATGTGACCCCTACGCCACCATCAATTTGAACCACTTAAAATAAATTGGACTAAATAGCCTAGAGCTTAATTGGAGACAATTGAGTGATGTTGCTGTGTGTGTATTTTGTATGAACCGCTCTTTGCCCAATGTAAAGACTTGCTTAGATACAAGTGTTCCGAGATCTGCGTTATTAGTCGACGGCTGAAATGATATAAAATTTAAAAAAAATGAGTCAACTGGCTTGACTCAGTACTTGTCACACCGTTTCGGTAATAACAAACATTTTGGGGTTACTTTATTTATTTATTTCATATTTACTATATGTATACTGGCTGAACGGACTACATCAGTTAACATGCAGGAAATTAATAAAGGGTTATATAAAATAAACAGAGACGGTAATAGTTAACCAATGGTTAAAAAACACATTTTAAGAGTTTCTTTGTTGCACGTAACATAAACTGGAGAAAATAGGAAAAAATTTGCCCTCCAAAAATAGAACAAAATCTCGCTGCAATGACGAGTATGTAAACTAGGGACGTGTAAACAAATTTAAGTGTGAGAAACAATTAATAGGTCCATCAAACAACTTACACAAAGCGGTGTTGGATTCTCTCAATATTATGGACGTGAACACCATAAGCAGGGTACCAAATAATAGAGCGATACTCAGAACAGATCTAACAAAAGAAAAGTATTGCAAAATAAGAGGTTTTAGATCATTGAATTGTCTACTATTTCTGATGACAGAACTAAGGTTTTTGTATGCTTGATCTGTAATCATATTCATGTGATCTACAAATACGACCCCCCCCCAATCTCTGTGTACTCGTTGAAGCTTGTTGCCTTCTATCTCGAGGTCAATATATGTATGTTGGTTCAATTTCATGTGTGAACGTCATCGAGCAACACTTAGCAACATACAAAGACATATAATTGTTCATACACCACTGATACCATCATATTCAGTACTAATGCTTTTAAATAACTTAAGGTCTTCAGCATACAGCAAATACTCACATTGCAAGTTATTTACTATGTCGTTAATGAAAATCAAAAACAATAAAGGGCCAAGAACTTGGGTACACCTGCTGTAGCCAGTGTAGCTTCAGACCTGCTCGACTCTATCCTCCTCCAGGCCAATCTCATCCACATACCTGTAGCCACTGATTGTAATAATCGGATGCTATTGCACATCATTGCATATATTATGCGTTGATAAACGACAGACTTCTTAATTCAAGGAGTATAAGCGAACATTTTTAAAATTTTAAATACATTCGAGAGTGGCATCAGCCAGCAAAAAAGTGAAACGCCGCACGGGAGGAGCATTGTACTTTTTTATTTTATGGCACTAATCTCTCAAAAAGTTAATCTTATTTAATATCCAAAAACATAGGTATATCATATAAAGCACAGTGTCGCGTGTCGGATGCTGAGGACTGGACCATCCAGGGCCGCATTAACATTAAAATACCAAACCAAACATTATAAAGCGTACAATAGATACCATTCAAACTTATATTCTAATTATATTATTTAAGAATATAAATGAAAATTGAGGAAATAAAAAGAAATTAACAACAGTCAAAATCAGATTGAGATGAGTGGCTATCATTCAGGGTGATAATAGTTTCATTCGGTTGTGTATTAAAAAATGATGAGTACTTCTGTTAATGCAGTTTCGCCATTTTTCTTGAGTTATTAAATGTACCTAATTTCGATTAAAATTTATAGCTGCAACTTATTTATTTATTTATCGGCTCAAAAACATGACAAAAGTAAATATAGATTAAAAGAAAAACTATTATAACCTATACTAAAATAAAATATATACAGCTACAAACTAAGATACATAGTCTTTGGTATTTACAGGTTGATGTCAAGTTCTTTCAACCACTTCAGCGCCAACGGTGTGGCTGTGAAGAACTCTTCTCGCGATCCCTGAAACGCACGCAGTTCACATTTGCTCGTAATATGGTTTATAGTTTGGCGGGGCGCGCCACAGTCACATAAGGGAGATTGCACATAGCCCCACTTGTAAAGGGAGTCGGCACATCTGCCGTGGCCTGTTCGGACTCTATTAAGTTTTACCCACTCTTTCCGGGGTAGTTCTGATCCTGGAAGTAAGGCTGCCCCCATAAATGCGCATCGCGAGTGGTGTTCCGCAAAACCTTCCCACTGGGAGCGCCATTGGTTCAAGGAGTCAAAGTTGTTGGTTTTAAGCTCTTCTGCATCCCTTATTGGTGGTTGTCGGGATTTAAGTCTGTTTATTTGCAACGGGGGTATTGCTCGGTGGATGGGCAGTTTGTTGTTGGCCGTAATCTTGTTATACTCCCTTAGAAGGGCGTCAGTCCTTCGCAGCTGCGGTGGGGCTATTCCAGAGAGTACAGGCAGCCATTGAGTTGGGGTTGTCTTAACTGCGCCTGTAATAAGTCTCATAGTGTGATTTAGTTGGACGTCAATTAGTCTGGTATGATGGCTGTTAATCCAGACAGGCGCACAGTACTCAGCACACGAATAGACAAGAGCTAGTGCACTGGTTCGTAGAGTTGGAGCAGTGGCACCCCACGTCGTTCCACACAGCTTTTGGATAATGTTGTTGCGTGTTCTGAGTTTTCCTGCAGTGTTTGCGAGATGTTTCTTATAGCAGAGGGTGCGATCTAACGTTACTCCAAGATATTTTGGGAAATGGTTATGCTTCAGGGGTTCGCCTGCAAAAAGTACCTGCAGTTCATGTTTAGCTAGTTTGTTATTCAGGTGGAAGCAGGAAACTTCGGTTTTGTTGGGGCTCGGTACTAGTCTCCATTTCTTGAAGTAGTTGTTTAGAGCTAACAAGTCGTTAGAAAGAGTATGCTCAACGTTCTTGAAGCTCTTATCGGAAAAAGCTATGGCTATATCGCCCGCATAGCAAAACTTGTAACTGACTGTTTCTGGCATGTCAGATATATATAGATTGAAAAGTAAGGGGGCCAGTACTGAGCCTTGTGGAAGTCCGTTGTTCAATTTGCGCTGCCTGCTTGCTTTCTCGTTTAGGATGACTTGGAACTTTCTGTCGCATAACATGTTGTTTATGAGTCTTGTAGTGGTCTGACAGGGAATCACCTGCAGCAACTTATATAGGAGACCCTCCCTCCAGACCGTATCGTATGCGGCAGTGAGGTCAACAAACGCCACTCCCGTCTTCATGTTTTGCTGGTAGCCTGCCTCTATATGCGTTGTGAGGGACAGTACTTGATCACAACAACTGCGACCCGGTCTGAAACCAGCCTGGGTTATCGGGACCCGGTCTAAGATAGTCGCGCTCAATCGGTTGTAGACGGCTCTTTCTAGCAATTTATAGGAGCAACTGAGCAAGGCTATAGGTCTGTAGCTGGCGGGTTGATCGTTCGGTTTACTGGGTTTTAATATTGATATGACCTTCGTTCTTTTGAATTCCCGTGGGAGGTTTCCCGTATTAAGGAGGTTCGTGAAGAAGAGAGATAGCCACACTCTTGTTTGCTGACCTGCGTGAATGAGAAATTCCGGCAGAACGCCGTCGAAACCAGGAGCCCTTCCAGGCCTAACATCTGATATGGCATTATTAATGTCTTCGATCGAGAAGGGTCGGGAAAACGTTGTTTGGGTAGGAGCGTTCCTCCTCAGTAAAGTCAATCCCTTCTTCACGCGTTTTGTATGCTCTCTATCACAAGGTGCTCTTGACGTTTCTACAATATGCGCAGCAATCTTGTCTGGAGTTACTCCCGACGGTGCCCGTGTGGATGGCGTGCTTGAGCCTAGTTTTCTAAGAAGGCTCCAGGCCTTTCGACTTGAGTGTTGGAAGTTCATTTCCGACGTAGTCTCCTCCCACTTACGTCTTCGTGAGCTGTCCAGGGCAGAGATGAGTTCGTCGGCAATATCTGGATTGTTGGTTTCCTGAAAGTCGCCGTATAGGAGTTCGCACCGCTCATCCCACACAGGGATATATTCCTTCCTGTAACCCCTAGGAATGGTCCTTTTTGCAGCGCTCATCACTGCTCCAACGAAACGTTTGTAATTGTTTGATGTTGGCGGTATCCACTGTACCAGCCGGTCCAGCTCCCGTGAGTAGTTACACCAGTCCGCCTTTGCAAGATTCCATCGAGGCCGAGGGATGGATCGTATTAGGGGTATTTGGATTCCCACATCTAAGAAAACTGGCCTGTGTTGGCTGTGTGGGAAGGCCTGTGCGACTTTTCTGTTAGCTGGTATAGGGATCCCTTTCCGGTTGCAGCTCACAAAGCACAAATCAGGGTTACTTTCTGAGTTCCAGGCTGCTGATTTGAAAGTGCCTTTATCTTTGGCATCAAATACAAGAAAGATATCATTATCATCAGCCCAGTCAGCCAACCTTGTGCCATTTTCGTCACAGTCGGGGTATCTCCACCGTTGGTGGTGGCTGTTAAAGTCTCCAATATATATAGCCGGATGCTGTTGTACTGGAAGTGGTTGTTCAGGCCACTCCGCTGCCGGTGGCTTATATACGTTTACAATTGTGACTTCTCCCACTTTTACTATTACGCTGTGTATGTTGTTATTTGTGTCACTGGAAATGAGTTCGGCATTGTCAATATTGTTGCGAATATAAGAGGCTACGCCGTAAGTATGGTGGTAAGTGGCTCCCAGTAATGTATAACCAGAAATGTGTCCCCGTCTGGTGAGTGATTCCTCACTGTCGGCGTGAGTTTCTTGGATCGCTATGACATCAACCTTATTGTCCAAAAGTAGTTTGGAGATGCATTCGCTTTTAGCTCTGCTTATGCTCTCCACATAGCTGCAACTACATATAATCATAGTTTTGGGAGATTCATGTTTTGAGAGATTAGTACCACAAAATTTACAGCGGGGTTGCTATAAATAGGCGTTCAAGTTAAGGAATGCAAATTTCCCGGGATTAAAAAATCCCTAAACTGATTGATCCCGGGAAACTAAAATAGATAGACAAAGGCATGATAAGCTTCTTTTGATCGAAAGGAAACTAAACGTTTTCAGATAACAATCAGGAAAACAAAACTATGATTCTTTTTAAAAATTAGGCATGTAAGTACGCCAACTCAAAGGAACATTCGAAAAGTAAAAAATACAGAATAGGATCCAATAGTAAAGTAGTACAATAAATTATTTTAACAGAGAAGAATTTTTGAAATGGTAACCCAAGATGGCCTGTTCTTTAAGAGCACTATCCGATAATCTTGACCTCATTTCTGAGCAGACAGTTTCTGCATCTGAAAAAATCCTTTCTGATTCCACACGTGTAGGTGGAATAGTTAGCACGAAGTTATATAGCAACTGTAGATTTCTGCCCTTATTTCCACCTTCTTCATATAGTACCATTACCATCGCCTGACTAATAGTGGATGTTAAAGATCCTTTTTATGGCAGTTGAGTAGGGGAATTCATCGTTTTCAGAGAACAGCTTCTCGTAAACTTTGTTTTAATGTTGAGTAACGTGAAATTTTGGTCAACTGTTGTAACTCAGTAGTGGAATAGCTGCATGCTCATTAAGTAAATCAATATCTGGACACTCCGAACCGGTAGTATCATATAAATGTGTAAATCGTCTTAAAAGTTTCTCCATTGCATACTTCGTCAGGTATTGTGAAAATCTCATCGGTATGTTTGTCAAGCGGAATGTGTAAATAGCGAATTAATCCGGAAAAAAACTCTTCAAACTCACAAATCCCGGGTTTTTTGGGATTCCCTAGTTCATCATCATCATAGTCACAATGTCTTAACAGACATGTTGTGAACTCGTAAAATGCATTAAGTCGGAGCTAGAGTATTACCGACACGAATATTATGAATAGTTTTGAGAACTGTAGCTCGTCATCGTTCGCGATTTTCTGTCAGTTTAGTGACGCTCTTGATACTCATATCTAGCAACTGTTTCGTCGTATCCACCCAGCGTGTAGGGGAACGGCCACGGCGCCGCCTACTCGGGGCGTGAGCCTGAACTACGAGTTTCTCCATATTATCGCTTCTGTGAATATGTCCGAAGAATGTAAGCATTCTCGTCGACACAATGGAGGATAGTCTCTTTGGATTACCGAGCTCATCCAGTAAGGAAACATTAGTTCGATGGGCGGTATAAGGAATTCTCAGCATTTTCCTCCACGTCCACATTTCAAAAGCGTCTATGCGAGTTCGATCTGCCTTTTTAACAGTCCAAGTTTCCGAAGCATACAAAAATATGGAGAACACAAGAGACTGAACCAGCGACATTTTGGTAGCTTTAGTGATGTTATGGTCACGTCATATTTTAGTAAGCTTTGTCATGGCCACCCGTGCATGTTGAATGCGCCGTCGAATCTCATTCTCACAGCTACCCGAATTGTCGATCAAGGAACCGAGGTACACAAAACTTTCACCTACCTCACAACGGCCTATTGACTTTATTCTTGATGATTGTCATGCTCTCTATCTACGATCATAACCTTGCTCTTGTTGTAGTTAATACCAAGACCATATGCTGCACTGTGGTGTTCTAAAATGTTTAATAGAGCTACTCGTTCTTCCTGAGAAGCAGCAATAAAGGTTGTATTGTGAGCAAATCTTAAGTTAGATATTTTGCTTCCGCCAATAGTTATACCGCCATTCAAGTTGTCCATTACCTGTCTCATCACAAATTCAGAGTAAATGTTAAATAACATGGGAGATAATACACATCCCTAACGAACCTCTTTTCTGGTTGCTGTTTGACCAGACAGATTCGCCTAGTTCAAGTAAAGGTTAATATATTCGAAAAGACCATCACTATTTGCAACGATATACGTGAAACGTGTCCGGGGACTAAGTAACCAAGCTAGTAATTTCTAAAAGTTACAGGCAATACGTATCAAAAAGTACACATGTTTCTTCAAATGACATATTCGAATAGCTTTTTTTTAAAATACAGTATCTCGAACGTCATTTTTCATGGCAATAGTCCATACCTCCCTATCACGCCAACTTTTCTTTTCCTAGTAAAAGGAAATGGAAAATTTCACGAACCCCTAAAGCGCTTGAAGTTCAAATTTGGCGGAGTTATAGAATTTTCAATTTTTACTTCATTACCTGTTACAACCCCAGAGCATATGTCATCACAAATTCCATCAAAATCGGTTGAGCTGTTACTGAGATTAGCTAAATTGCAACAGACAGAGAGACAGACAGACAAATCGAAAGAAATGAGTAACATTTATTTCCGTTAGACATCATAAAACGTCAAAAATTACACGTTATCTCGGTATCGAAGATTTTGTATTTTGTGGGAAGTAAAAGGTGTAGAAGTAAAGTACTGCACATCTGTACAGAGTGTTCATTTGAAAACTTCGTCCCATGGATTTATTGTAAAGCACTTATTTACAAAAGAAAGCCGAAACATGTCAAAAGATTTGTCAAATGGGACAACCCTTTAACTAAAAACTACTTCGTCCCCTTGACCCACCGCCCCCCAAGATCATCCCCTTAAAAACTTCAAATGGCAAGGGGTATTGAGTTATATCTCATCCCAAAGTATGTCGAAGTCCTGCTGCTGTACTGGTAGCAGCATATATAAATAAAAGGTGTATTGACGAACGCATTTGCGATTCTTTTTGTCAATCTTCTGGAATGTTTTTTGTTGTTTATTGACGCAAAAAGATATGTTATTCCTTGTTGCTATAAGTGTGTGCTCGATAGCCCTAAAGAAGGCGTAAAATAAACGCCGAAACGTCGGCTCTTTGAGTTAAAACCTCTTGCATTAATTTATCCTAAAATCTGAAGAAACCTTTTCCACTAAAATTTCTATAATATTTACAAATAAATAAATAAATTGAAATAAATAAAATAAACTCTTACTGTTTTTTCAAAAAGGCGTGTTGTATGTAGTGTATGGTCCTCTTTATGCGCATCTTCTCATTCGGTAAACAAATCTTATATCGTTGGGGCTCAAGAGATGATCTATTGCGTTATAGCTTAGCAGGAAACCGATTTATAATATGTAAACTATCGCAATAAGTTATTCAAGAATTTCAATAATTTTGAGCATATATAATTGGTGAGTTTTTCATTTATACATATGTATTTGCCATGTTAAACACGGATTCCCATTTCGAACTGAACTCATTTGTTTTTCAAGCTACATATACAGCATTCCAGAAGTTGATAGTTAAGATCTTAATGAATGACATCTCAGAGCAATTTTTTTAAAAAAGTGTTTTAGTGTGCAAAAAAACTTCCAATGCAAAATCATACATTCTTCAAATGTCTGTAATTTAACCACCAAACACGATATCAAAGCAAGGCCATCGAAGTGACATAGCGCAAACTTTCTTCTTCAATTTGCTTTTTAAATAATTACTATAAGTTTAAGGTAACTTCAGGAGCTTCGAAATGCGAAATTCGTTTTTACGGCTACCTTTGGACCTTACCTTTGGGCTTTTGGACTTATCTCCCTCATCGTAGACACGCGTACTAGAGAAAGGGAACAGGCGGCATGCCTCCTCGCTAACACGAAAATACGTATTTTCTTGGATTCTCAATTTCGCACACTATACCCCAGACCCTTAATGATTTGTTCAAAAAAAAAAGAATAAAGTTTCTGACCAACATTTTTTGATGCTCAGTTACTATTAAGGGTCTAGGGCGCGCGAAATTGAGAATCCAAAAAAAACCTATTCCCGTTTTAGCGAGGAGGCGTGACCGCCTGTTCCCTTTCTCCAGTATGTGTGTCTAACATGAGGGGAGATGAGTCCAAAAATCCAAAGATAAGGTCAAAAGGTCCAAAGATAAGGTCCAAAGGTCACTATAAAAATGAATTTCGCATTTCCAAGCTCCTTACATTACCTGTAAACTTACAGTAATGATTAAAAAAGCAAATTGAAGAAGAAAACTTGCGCTTTGTCACCTATCTCGCCTTTTTTTGATATCGTGTTTGGTTGCTAAATTACACACATTTGAAGAATGTATGATTTTGCATTGCGAGTTTTTTTGCACATTAAAAAACTTTTCTGAGAAAATCGCAAATAGTTGTCATTCATTAAGGTCTTAACCATCACCATCTGAAACACTGGGTATGTATGTAGTTTTAAAGACAAGTGAGTTCTGTAGGAAATGGGAATCCATGTTTTAACATGGCAAATACATATGTATACCGGCCTCTTAAAAGGCCAAAAAGTTAAACCGTTGATTGAAGCTATTTTCTTCAATCAACGGTTAAACTATCAATACAAAGCACAACTTCTCATATCTTTAAAGATTTTTTTGTCAATAAATGATGGTTTTACCCATCAGTTATCCATTGGCAACATACCAGTTTTTTCGACACCATATAATGGAAGATTATGCATCCAAAAATAATCTAGAGGCATAGAGAGACGTACGCCAAGTACCTTATGGCCTTATGCTATTCATATTTATGCTGTATTCTGAAGGGCTATCATGCGAACAAAAAACTGCTCTCGAAACCCGCATATTTGTACATCCACTATTCCAGTTTTTATGCCCAAAACTCGCTCGTGCCTAATTATCTTAATAATATATTCTAAAAATCTTCAGATAAAACGTCGAGATATCCGGAATACCGCCATACGTCCATCCATCCACTTCTGACCACCATATGTCTGCTGCCTTTTGGAGGGGTGACTTCCGTTTTCCGACTTTGCCTGCATAGGGGCACGCGCCCAGGCAGGCCTACTCTCGCTAACGCTATCACAAAAATATTGTTAGATTGCTTTCACGGGTACTCGTCTATATGCGGGGTTCCCACGATTTAATAGACTTGGGTTACAAAGCGGTCTTAAACATTATTGTATAAGAGTATTATTATCTAATGAGGTAGGGGTGTTAGAATGTCTATAGTTTCTATCTAGATAAGCACCCTGCCTTATTCAGGGTACTTTTGGCGTGTTATTTACTATGCTGGGTTTCATTGTGGATGTTATGTATTCTGTAAACTTGCCAGTGGTGCTTCCATCAGGAAGTTGTAAGAAGTAATCAAATCAGCATCAGCGTAGTGTAGACAGTTCGTGTGCGTATAGATAGTCCATTTCAAAGATATTTTTCACCCCACCCAAAAAAAGTAGAAAATGATCAGGAACAGCTAAAACGCCTAAAAACGAATTTTGAGGAATATTTGATTTTTTTTTTGTTTTTTGCTAATTACTCCGCCGCCAATAAGCCAACTTTCAAAATTAGCATTACCTACTACGATCCCACAGCATATTGCTGCCCAAATTTCATCACAATCCATGCAGCGGTTACTGAGATTACGAGGCTAGAAAGACGCGTACAGACAGACAGACCGACAGACCGACGGAAATGAGTGACGTGGATTTTCGTTATGTAGATATCATCAAACGCCCAAAAGACGTATTATTTCGCGATGACAAAACTCCCCTCACCTATAGGCGTGGGAAGAAAAATTCAAATAATACATGAAGACAGTAAAATTCTCCACAATTTTGGTCTTTACATTTTTCTTGTGCGACCAATAGTTTCCATTGTACAGTGCCTTAAAGAGGGGCGGTTTTACTTCTCACACCGATAGGTGAGGGGAGTATTGTGATCGCGAAAATTTTCGATTTTGAGATAATACGCTTTTTGGGCGTTTTATGATGTCTATATAACGAAAATCCACCTCACTCATTTCTGTCGGTCTGTCTGTCGCTTTTTTCTAGCCTCGTTATCTCAGCAACCGCTGCATGGATTGTGATGAAATTTGGGCAGCCAGCGATATGCTGTGGGGTCGTAGTAGGTAATGTTCCTATAATTTTGAAAAACGGTGCATGGGCGGCGGAGTAATTAGCAAAAAACAAAAAAAAATATTGCTCAAACTTCGTTTTTAAGCATTTTAGGGGTTCCTGATCATTTTCTACTTTTTTTTGGGTGGGGGTGAAATTGGGGTGGTTGGGGGGTAGGGGGTTGTAAAATTGAAAAATTTGTTGCTTTCATAATAGACTGTCCACTGACCTATGAAGGAAGACCTAGCGACATAGGTAACTTTTTTAGGTCCATTCGAATATTGCCTTGTCTATTACAGAAACCAAAGGAATTTTTTCTGGTGTAAACATACGAGAGTATTGCTTTAGATCGTTCGATATTGTGTAACGAGGAAACTGTCCAATTGATATTAATGAAATTTTCACGCAGTATTACTACCGTGGCGAGGATAGAAAAAGCGTACGATTCTTATAAATCGTGCCAGTGGCAGCGCGGGAATAATAAAAAAACTAAAAATATAAAAACAGCTCAAACTTCGTTTTTAAGCGTTTTCTTGGGTGGGGGTGAAATTGGGGTGGTTGGCGGGTGGGGGGTTGAAAAGCTGAAACATTTCTTGTATTCATAATAGGCTGTCTACTAACCTGTGAAGGAAGACCTAGCGACATAAATCACCTTTTTAGGTCCATCCGAACACTGCCCAGCTATTACGGAAACTAAGGGACTTCCTTCTGTATACATACAAGTATTTATCGCTTTAGATCGTTTTGTATTTTGTAACGTGGACACGTGGGGTGGTTGGGGGGTGGGGCGTTGTAAAACTGAAAAGTTTGTAGTATTGATAATAGGCTGTCCATTAGCCTGTGAAGGAAAGACCTAGCGGCATAAGACAATCTTTTTTTGAGGGGGGAGGGGGGGGGGGTGGCGATTATTTGGTTGCAAGGAATCTCAGACTAAAGCTTCATGCTATGAGAAAATAATAAACTGGTATCACCGTAATGTGTGGGAAGTACTAAGTCAATCAGCTTGACTTCATTTTTTTCTTTTGACTAAAATCATAATTTTTACGCATAGCACTATCAAAAAGTACTGTGACACTCCTAAGAGAATAATATTTCTCATATTTCTGTTATCTGCAGCTGCCTAAATAACACATTTGTCCAAGTCCTACAAAAATATTTTGAGCGCAAAAGGTCAGAAAGAAATGATATTTGGTGGGACGGTAGACATTGGTCTCCTAAACCTACACCTCAGTTTGCGACCTCGGGGGGGGGGATCGCTCGAGGGGTGGGAGGGTGAAGACCCTGCTTAGCGACGAGTTTCGAAATATAGCGTCGTTTTGGTGTTATCAACACATGTTACCTACTTGAGTTTTTGTCGAACACTTAGGTATCTAAAACATTAGTAAAGCGTTCAAATTTAAATTTAGATAGACAAGGTTTTAATTATGAACCAGCGTAGTTACAACGAAAGCTTTTTGAAGTTACCCTGCGTTGTCCAGCAGTTCAAGATTCTATTGTATGTCGTTAAATAATTTATAAACTATACAGAGGTGCACAATTTAAGTACGGCATCAATTATTTTCGAAGTATGTACTATTTTAGTCATTGAGACAATGGAATATGCGTTTGAGAGTTTGAGATGAACTATTTTCATAAATGTTTATACAAATTGAATATGAATCGTAGTGTAATAATTCATCATAGTCATCCATAGACATTTGTAGTGTTATGCAATTGCACGTAATTGTTTAAAAATTGCGTCCAAGGCTATTTTGATTTAGAAAGCTGACCCACTGGTGTGACAATATTATTCTACACAAGATCCCTGTTCAAATTTTTGTCGCATCACATTCAGTCATCATTAATTTATTCTATTCGTAAAATAATATCATTCTTATACTTGAGCATTATATTATCATTGTATAAAATTTGTTTTTTGTGAACAAATACGGAACATTCCAGCGTTGTGTATTAGCCTCCAAACAGCCAGGGGGCGGTGAGTAGGTAGATGGGTGCAAGGGTGCACTTGTACCCAAAGAAAAATGTGCTACGCACCCCATAATACAGTGATGCGTAACCCAACTCCGCCAACCCCAAAAAGGCACGGCCACAGCACAGCGCGAGTGTATGCTCTTAGTCTCGTAAGACAGTAGTAAAGGAAAGTTTGCTTATTTTAATGTTTCAAATCACCCTGGCTTACTGCTCGAATCAGGAATCACTGATGAATTTTTTAACATAAGTCTTTTATGTTCCAAGTTTATATCATGGTATGCTATATTACCAGCTCACTTTGTGGTTTTCTCAATAATTGTGAACGTTTTTCTTTGTTCTTTCTGCTTATATCAGCAACATTAGAATTCACCTTTTTGCACCCCATTGAAAAATCAAAACCCGCCGCGCCTGCAAACAGGCTGAAAAATCGTGTCAGTGGCGGCGCAACAATAATTAAAAAACTAAAAGTATGAAAACAGCTCATACTTCGCTTTTAGACGGTTTAGAGGCTCCTGATCGTTTTGCAGCGTTAAGTTGAAGCATGCAGAATGAAAACTGTGGCGTCCTAGTTTCTAAGGAGGGAGTCGCAAGAAACTATTTACGAAAGTTTTGTGTTGTACAACACGTTTTTTTGCGGGAGGGTGGGCGATGATTTGGTTGTAAGGGGATTTCAGACTATAGCTTCATGTAATGGGAAAACATTAAATTGAAATCATTATGTGTGGGAAGTATTGAGTCAATCAACTTGACTCCATTTTTTTATTAGTGTTCGCGTATAATTTTTTTGATCTCATCCTTATTCAATACCAAAATAGAAATTTATACCTAACATAAATATATCAATAATCACTTGGAATAGAAAATCCGAAATCGTGTTTTATAAAAAATGCTACCAATTCATAGGCTTTACATAACTAATATTTTTTTTCGATAAATTGTCACATCAAGGTTGTTAATTAAATTAACAAGCTACATTTTGTACTGAATTTCATTTTGCATCTGTTACTAAGCAACAAATGCAATATGTAGTATTTCGTGTTTGTCTGTTGTTTTTGATAACAAAAACTCAGGTGGCTTAGAGAACATAACGCCGAATGACAAATGTCATCAGTGTGTTACAATTTGTGCATTACAGATAATTTCGTAGTTATTTCCAAGAAATCAGACTATTTTTTTTTTACTTCTGTGTCATCGGCATCGACTACTTTGGTCATTAGCCTCGTGTTCTGTGTAGGCTTTGTTACTGTTTCCCGGCGCCACTTAGGAACAGCACTGTTAATTAGAAGACAACAGTGAATGCTCAGGTGGGGATTCTCGCTGAGCTTTTTTTTTATGGATATTTATTTTTAGTTGAAAAAAACCAGAAATAAATTTCCGCCTCTAACGAGAATCGAACCCGGGACCTTCCGGTCACGAGCCCTCGACCCTCACCACTGGGCCAACCCACCCCCGAAATCAGACTATTAATATGGAAAGTGATAATGATAGTTACTTGGAATTAACATCAAGTATAGCAGAAGCAGCAAATTTAACAACACTAAATTAATTGCTAGAAATATCGAAGAAAATGTGCAAACGGGTTCATAACCTATATTTGGAGTGAAAAACAGAACAAAACGCAAAGTCTTGTTCAGGCTCTGCTACTGACTAGATAATTTCGTATTTTCATGGATCCGAAAGAGTAAATAATATATTTGCATATTTTATTTGCATCTATTTTTATAATTGTGGTTGTATAGCATGTAACTCGCATAAAATAGCAATTTTGCACCCATTTGTATTGCCTTCGGGTCCTGTGGCAAACTTTCAATCTCGTGCAAAATGTGCATCATTTTGTGCTTCTTACAGAACATACTATTATTAAGCACTGACACATTTGCTGCAATTTTTAAGGTCGAAACATATTTTCCTCTGAATAAAGATGGTGATATTTGTGACATGCAAAGGATTCGGTCTATAGCTCTGCTTTTGTCTATTATATCAAAAATACTAGAAACAGTGATCCTCGACAGAATTGTAGAATTTGCGAGTCAACAAAACGTTTCCAGTAATTATCAGTACTGATTTCACAAAGGCAGATCTACAGAACGGTAATCTACGAATGTCTGAACGACCCAAAACAGTGGATTGGCTTTATGGAGCTTAGCAAAGCTTTTGATGTGATAGATCACCTAATATTACTCGGAAAATTATATGTCAGTTATGCATGCTTATGATATATCTCTCCCGAGTTATAAAAATAATAAGCCAACCTTACTTCGTATAATGCGACTATGAGTCATAAGCGTAGTTAAGTCCTTGGATCTGGGGGGCTTAAGCCCCCGTCCTAGGTACAATAAATTCAGCAGAATGTTACTGATTTGAATTATTTTTGGGGGGGCTAATTTCATTCTTAGGGGGCTTAGCCCCCCAAGCCCCCATCTAACTACGCCTATGCTATGAGTCTGAATGATTGTAATAATTACTTCACCCTAGTCATAGTAGTAGTAGGAATAGTAGAACTGATGGGCAAGTTGGCCACCTTTGACTTCTTTTGCCGACCCCACACAAAACCAACACAAAAAATGCTCATGACGAAAGTCAGTATGTCCGTACTTCACGGCTAATATATTACTTTGGAATAGGTCAAGCACGGTGCCTCCTATATCATATAATGAAAGTTATTTGATATCAAAACTAAGGATGCAAGTATTCTCCAGAGATGCAGGAAGTAAAGTTCAAGATAGCAAATCAAGAAGGGTTGATTGTTTAGACATCAGTTTAGAGTTATCCTTTCACCTGGAAAATACATTTATGCCACTAAATAAAGCTTTAAGGTATGTAGTAGGTATGTTTGCGTAGAAATGTTTTTAGATCCCTTAAACCAATGACAGTTGGGTCTTATTTGTACATTATATGTTTCGACGTTTCAACAAAACAGCTTGAATCATTCATGCTTAATACATAATATAAAATAAATAATATAATAATATAAAATCCCATCACATTTGAAAGAAACTAGTTGCATACATGCCTATAGAAATGAAAAATGAAATCAAGTTTCTGAAATAACGTATATAATTCTGTCAGTGAATATTTAGGCTCAAAAAACGTATGACTATGTCATTTTTGTCCTATTTTTTATTTATTTTTGATAATTATTATTATCAATACAATAATAATTGTTATCAAAAAATGGAATCAAGTTGACTCAGTACTTCCCACAAATAACGGTGATACTAAATATTTTATTACTTTCCTATTGAAAGACAGACAGACTGACGGAAATGAGTGACGTGGATTTTTGTTATGTAGATAAAACGCCAAAAAGTGCATTACCTCAAAATCGAAAATTTTCGCGATCAGAATATACTCCACTCACCTATCGGTGTGGGCAGTAAAATGTTACATCTCACAACAAATTTCATCAAAATCAATGACTCTGTTAATCAGAACACGCTGTTAGAAAAATTGTCAAAGAGCGACAGACACTCAGACAGACTGACAAAATTGAGTGACGTAGATATCACCAAACGTAAAAAGAAAATGGATTACCTCAAAATTTTTGCGATTACGATACTCTGTCCTACGTTCATGTTAAAAACTGGGCCCTCTAGCGTTGGATGTTGAAGTTTACTCCTTGAGTTTGATTTTTGCGTCTTTTTGAGGTCACACCGCATTATAATTGTTATGTCGGCTTTTGGGTAAGAACATACTTAAAGAATCTGAACAAAGACTAAAAAAATGGCGATATGTTGTAGACTCATGAGTTTCTTTGTTCATAATTTTTCACCTAGGCTATATTCAAAAATATATATAGTAATTTCAGAATTCCATTTTCAATCTCTTTGAATAACAATCATTAACCAAACTAATAAAATGCTAGATTTCATAGTATAATGAAGATTTAACTAAATTTAATATTATTTATATAAGTTGGTTAGGAATTCGATCGAAACGTAAAGGTGCTCTCAAATATTTCGGTTACGCATTCTGTTGTGTTTTTAGCCGAGAATGCGCATCAGAACTTGTAAATGATAATAGATCATATTGTTCGATATAGTGAAAACTTTGGCCTCGTTATAAATACGGCAAAAACTAAAGTGGTCTTTGCCAAGACACCTGTACAGGCTAATCTCATTATCAACATTTTGTAATAAAATCCTGGGATAAGGGCACTGATATATTTAAAAAATATATAATTTTCGACGTTTCGACGCTAGAAGTGCGTCATCTTCATGTTTTGGTATATGGTATTATGCACAACAGTCACAAATATTTTTTCCGGATGGTGTTGGCACCTTGATTCTTATGGAGAGACTATTCTATACAGGGTTATTCACGTTATTCGGCACGGAGCATTATGGCTAAAGTATTTGATAAAAAAGAAAGTAATAATTTGGGATGGATAGAGACCCATAAAGGCTATATTTTAAAAATATTTTCATGTTATACAGGGTGTCCCAAAAACACGAAATGTATCAAAGCTATGTTTTTTTAAATAGAATACCCCGTATATTATTACATATTCAGATTCCTTGGTGAATTCTAGTGTGACTTTATGTGTCATACATGGTACCTAAAGCGAACCGTTAAGGTGTAAATCACCATTTTCGGTATAAGTAGATATCAGGAAAAAATTGAATATCGCAGAGATTATAAAATTTGGAAGGCTGTGACCTTGCCGTATTACTAAGCATAAAATGCGTCAGCTTTGATGAGACTTTCAAATTTAAATTAAGTTTATGCTTCGAGAAATCGGTCGATGAATTAAGGAAACTTCGATCAGCGATAACTTGATTTTTTCAAATGGGAATGCCTATTTTTTATACGGTTAAACGTAGAATTTGATAGGCTTTCTAATGATATGAGGTTGTGAATATCAATCTCTCGTAGTTTTCATTTGATTTTAAATGTTCAAACAAATCGGCGTTTTTCAATTTTCCTACCTATAAGCAACGTAGCAGGCCATGAAATATAAACAAAAATCTGTTCAGCAAAAAGAAAACAACTAACTTAGCTGAAATATACACACTAACTGGACTAAAGGGACAAGATTATAAAAATTCCTTACATCAAATCAGCTCTCCCAGAAACAACTGCGATAACATCTCTAAGGTCAAAGAGAAGCTGGAGTATGGCAGTAATAGATATGTTTACTGTCTACTGGCTACCGCAATTTACTACAGGTTAAAAATTTCCAAGGCAATCAAAAACCCTCATATGAGACAGAAACAACCAGCGACTGTTGCTCCAGCACGCAACTATTAATTATATGTAATGGTGTAAAAAAGTACCAATTTGCGTCGAAGTCGATACCTCTGACTGGAGCCCTTCTATTTTTCCATATCTATTAGCAATATTGCAAAAAAGGAATACTGACAAATCAGATTTAAATTTTCTTATATTTTATAATTTGAACAAATTTTAATTCATTCTTCATTTTCTGCGACCTTGCTAATAGGTACTGAAGAATTTTCAGAACTCCAGTCAGAGGTACTTTTGACTTGAGTTTTGACAGAATTGCATACTTTTTTATATCATTAAATGTGAAATTTTATTATGAAAATAATAAACTGCTTACAACATTCTCTAGTAGTTTTTACTTTATTTCAAAATTTTTAGTGATTTTGGAAATTGCCAATCTCTAGTACATTGCAGTAGCTAGTAGGCCATGAAAAAATCCATTTCTGCCATACTTCAGCTTCTCTTTGACCAAAGATATGTTACCGCCGTTGTTTCTGGTTAGACTTTGTTTGTTGTGAGTAATTTTTATAATCTTGTCCCTCTAGTCTAGTTCGTGTGTATTTTTCAGCTAAGTTAGTTGTTTTCTTCTACCTGAACAGGTCTTTGTTTATATTTCATGGCCTGCTACGTTGGTTATAGGTAGGCAAATTGAAAAACGCCGATTTGTTTGAAAATTTAAAATTAAATGAAAACTACCAGGGATTGATATGCACAACCTTATATCATTAGAAAGGTTATCAAATTCTACTTTTAACCGTATAAAAAAAATTAGGCATTTCCATTTGAAAAAATCAAGTTATCGCTGATCGAAGTTTCCTTAATTCATCGACCGATTTCTCCAAGTGTAAACGTAATTTAAATTTGACAGTCTCATCAAAGCTGACGCATTTTATGCTTAGTAATACGGCAAGGTCACAGCCTTCCAAATTTTATAATCTCTGCGATATTCAATTTTTTCCTGATATCTACTTATACCGAAAATGGTGATTTACACCTAAACGGTTTGCTTTAGGTCCCATATATGATACATAAAGTCACACTAAAATTCACCAAGAAATCTGAATGTGCAATAATATATGGGGTGTTCCATTCAAAAAAACATAACTTTGATACATTTGGTGCTTTTGGGACACCCTGTATAACATGAAAATATTTTTAAAACGTAGTCTTTGTGGTTCTCTATGCATCCCAAATTATTATTTTCTTTTTTATCAAATACTGTAGCCATAATGCTCCGTGTCGAATAACGTGAATAACCCTGTAGAATCTCTCTAGTATTCCAAAATATTGAATTACAACGGTCAGGATCAGTCACGTATCCTGGTACAAGTTGGCTGGGGGAGAGGTCCAGATTAGGGTTGGCACCTTTAAATTTTTGACCTGGGACGACTTCATCAGCAAAACACAATACTCGTTCTCGGGAGGGGGGTATGTGTGCAGATTGCAGATTAGGCTTGTAAAAAAGTGTTAGACGTTTGAATTTTTTTGGATTACCTAACGTTTTGTGGGGGGCCCGGACCTCCCGGAGATTTTTCATAAGGTCAGGATTTGACCCTAAAACTTCGGAAATGCATGGTCAGATGATACGTTTTCTTGGTTCTCCTGTACGAATGCGAGAGTTGGGCTAAAGATGCTTCAGTAGAAAATGAATAGACGCTTTTTAAACGTACAGGGTGTCCCATTCTGGGCACTTTTACGGGGTATCTCGGTAATTTTTGAAGGTCTCCGCGACAGTGTGCCATTTTTTGTGAAAATAAAGATGCCGTCAACAAAATTATCATGGCCCTCTTGGTTTTTGAGATACAGGGTGAAATCGAAAACTATTGATTTTTGGACCAGCCTTGTATCTCGGTTGTCTTTTATCCTATTGAAAAGTTTAAAAACGGGTCTTATAGAATTTTTTCTGTAGAATCTAGTGGCGTAGTTTTATTTTTTCTTGCTCTAACCATTTTTCAGTTATGAAGCAAACATATTGTAACATACTGTATATTATGGTATTCGTGTATTTGTATTAATTGTCATTGGTTGTCATGCATGTAAAGTCAAAGTGCTACGTTAGATCTTTGAAGTGTAAACGTTATCGAATCATCTAGAGTTTTCGAGAATGACGGATGGATTCTAGAAATGTCATCGAATTCTCTAGATGGTTCGATGAAGTATATATAAGGCGCCACGGGTAGCGTGGTAGTTCAGTTCAGTTGAGTTGAGTTGTACCTGAGATAAGGTTAAGAGATATTGTATCGAGTTGTGAAGTAAAACGGTGAAAGTTACGTCGAGTTTGATTCTTTGGTGAAGAAAAAGAGGCCGTCGCGCGTCGTGACAATATATTTTTTTTAAATGGAACACCCTGTATATTACTTCTGAAGTCAATCGGAAATAATTCAAGCTTTTGAAACATGTATATTAGCTGGCACGTATTTAGGGGGGGGTCCAGGGGGTCCGGACCCCCCCGCCCGAAACGTTATAAAATGCCGTCTAAAAAATGGAATCCACAAATTTGCAGCCCCCTCCCCCCCGCAAGTTTAAGGCAACTCTAGTCTGGACCCTCCCCGGAAGGTCAACCAAGTGACACCCATAATCTGGACCCCCCCCAAAAACCAAATCCTGGATACGTGCCTGTATATTAGTATTAAGTTATTTTGAAAATTGCGCTCAAAATTTGATTTTTTCCTTTTTTACTTTTATTTGTAGCAGTAGGCCATGGTTAATCAACTATAAATGATAAGCATCTAAGCAGTTATTACTCTACAAGAGACATGCTACTCAAATCCGAAAAAACAGAATCAAAATACATTTCTTTAAATAATAATGTCTCACTAATGTGATGATTGTATTATTATAATATTCAGTAGATAGTGGGCTGTGACTCATCTATTAAAGAAAAAAAGCAAATCTGTAAAGGATTTGCGAGACTGTCAGTTTTTATTTATATTTTTATTAAATATAGCTTTGTTCTTTCTGTGTTTTTATTTTAGTTATTATATTACAATTAGGGCAGCTTAAATACCCAGAGAGACAGCAACTGTTTCTAGACATATTTGCTCGTCTAAAAATAAATATAGTTAGGTACGAATCCTCTATTCAACCACGTCCTAAAACTTATTTCAAGGAGAATAAGGAGCAAAGGGACACAAACGTATTAGGTTACATAGAAGCAACGCCTAGGGGTACCAAAATGAACTGCAGAAAGAATTCTAAAAAAATACAATAACCATCCATACAAGTTTAAAATACTTCAACATTTGCACAGGATCTAAGTTTGGGAATATTTAATCACCATAACACGAAAGAGACCAATAACATGCCATTAAAAGAATAAGAAATTGTGCCATAGATTTGCATTCGAGAAAAAAGTCTCCAACTTGAACCAACATCTCTAAAAGCTCCTCGATGTTTTTAGTTTTTTATTTAGATTCAAATTCAAATTTAATATTGTGTTGATATTCTTCAGATATAATGTTGTTTGGTTTTAAGTAATGTAATAATGGACTAAAATAAGTAATATTTATTGAACATTATCACAAATAGTAGTTAATAGGTACTGAGTATCTTGTATCTTAATAATTGTTTATTTGGATATTATTTTTTATAGATTAGTCATGGCCTACTGCTAAAAATAAAGTAAAAAAATGGAAAAATCAGACTCTGAGCAAAATTTTCAAAACAACTTAATAATATAATATATTTTTGAAAAGCCTGAATTATTTCCGATTGACTTCAAAAATAATATACAGGGTATTCCATTTAAAAAATATATGTTTACTTCATAACTGAAAAATGGTTAGAGAAAGAAAAAATCAAACTACACCACTGGATTTTGCAGGAAAAATCCTATAAGACTCTTTTTAAACTTTTCAATAAGATAAAAGACAACCGAGTCACGAGGGTGGTCCCAAAATCGATAATTTTCGATTTTAGCCTGTATCTCAAAAACCAAGGGGGCCATGATAATTTTGTTGACGGCATCTTTAGTTTCACAAAAAAGTAGCACACTGTCGTGAAAACCGCAATTCTCTTCCTTAAAAAATAACCGAGATACCACGTAAAAGTGCCCAAAATGGGACACCCTGTACATTTACCGTCGGCGCCGTATACTCAGAATATCAAGGATTCAAAAAATAACGAACGAAGTCCTGAAATTCTTAATCGTATGAAGAAACAAAAAGAACTCATGCTGACCATCAAGCAACGAAAATCAACTTATACAGGGTGGCCAATCGGGTGACGATAATAATTTTTTTTTAGATAGCCCGTACCGAGACCTATCCAAAACACCCCCAGGTATGTGTACCGATTATTGATAGTTTTCGAGTTATGATTTTTTTTTTGAAAACTTAGAGATTTTCCAGTTTTTCCAAGAAATCGTCAAAAACAAAAACAAGAATGCTTTTTGGCTTTTATTTTTTTCTGCAGTTATACTCAGTATTAAGCCTATTTTAGTATTCAATAAAGAGAACCTGTACATCCGAACAATAATTAAGTACATTTTGGGGCCAAAGTTTGAAATTTCTGTTTTTAGTCAGGAGACCAAAACCAGAATAAGATTAAAAATACTCATGTCTGGTTCTGGAGCTTCAAACTAATCTTAAAAACTTTACAGGACATTGCACTTTCGAAATAATGATGAAAAAGTAGCACTTATGGGGACATTTTGCGGCGTACGTGAGTGTTAAAGGTAAAAAGGTGATAATTCACGAATTTCCAAAATGATTTAGAAAACTATTATTTTGCTTTGTTATGACAAATTAACGAAAATAAACTCGTAACAACTAATAAATCCGATAATCATTGATGTTTTGATGAGTTTTAATAAAAAAACTAATACCCAAATTGTGATTTTTGAAGTGTCTTTACTATGTACTATTAAACTTCTGCTAAATTAAGTTGTATGGAAGGTTAACAAAGGAAAGGAATAATAAACAATAATCTGCCTTCTAATTTCATGGCAGAATTACCTAGGAAGCGATGTCGTAGCATACGCCATCATTTTCTTTCAGAGTAGCTTTTTGCGAGCTCATGTCGGCGGAGCGCAGTTGTGTTAATTTTCGGTAATAGGCAAGGCAATGATCGGATGAACCTAAAAAGGTGATTTGTATCGCTAGGTCTTCCTTGACAGGTCAGTAGACAGCCTATCATGAATACAACAAGTTTTTCAGTTTTTCAACCCCCCACCCCCCAAACACCAAAATTTCACCCCCACCCAAAAAACACAGAAAATGATCAAGAACCTGTAAAACGCCTAAAAACGAAGTTTGAGGAATATTTGAAATTACCTACCAAGACCCCACAGCATATTGCTGCCCAAATTTCATCACAGTCCATGCAGCGGTTACTGAGATTACGAGGCTAGAAAAACGCGTACAGACAGACAGACCGACAGACAGAACGACAGAAATGAGTGACGCGGATTTTCGTTATGTAGACATTATAAAACGCCCAAAAAACCTATTATCTCAAAATCGAAAATTTTCACGATCACAATCCTCCCCTCACCTATCGGTGAGGGAAGTAAAAGGGATGGCGTATGCTACGATAACGCTTCCCAGGTAATTTCGCCATGGAATTAAAAGTCAGATTGTTGTTTTATTATTCTTTTCCTTTGTTAACTTTCCATACAACTTAATTTAGCAGAAATTCAATAGCACACAGCAAAAAGCACAGGTATTAATTTTTTTTATTAAAAGTGATTAAAACATCAATGATTATCATGTTTATTAGTTGTTATGAGTTTTTTCTTTAATTTGTCATAATAAAGTATAATAATAGTTTTTTTAAATCATTTTGGAAATTCGTGAGTTATCACCTTTTTACCTTTAATAGTCACGTACGGCGCAAAATGCCCCCATAAGTGCTATTTTTTCGTTATTATTTTGAAAGTGCAATGTCTTGCAGAGTTTTTAAGATTAGATTGGAGCTCCAGAACCAGGCATAAGTATTTTTAATTTTATTTAGAAGGTTTTGGTCTCCTGACAAAAAACAGAGATTTCAAACTTTGGGCCCAAAATGTACTTAATTATTGTTCGGATGTACAGGTTCTCTTTATTGGATATTAAAATAGGCTTAATACTGAGTATAATTGCGGAAAAAAATAAAAGCCAAAAAGCATTTTTGTTTTTGTCTTTGATAATTTCTTGGAAAAACTGGAAAATCTCTAAATTTTCAAAAAAAATCATAACTCGAAAACTATCAATAATCGGTACACATACATAGAGGTGTTTTGGATAGGTCTCGGTACAGGCTATCTAAAAAAAAATTATTATCGTCACCCGATTGGCCACCCTGTATAGTTCATAGCATGAGTGGAGAAAAATACGAACTTCTGCGACTGACTACAGAAGGAAAGTCCAAGGAAAAAGGTCTGTCGGCAGGTGCAAAAAGTCTGAGTTGAAGGACATCCGAAGATGGTTTGGTTGCTAATCGCTTGACATTTTTCACATGGCCGTATCTAGGACTACGTTAGCTATTTGGATCGCCAACCTTCGAAAGGAGGTGGCGTCATAAGAAGAGAAGATTCCGTTTCGGCTCAAAATTGCATTTTGAGCGATGGTACCACAATATGCTATCGACATCACGCACTGCCTACTTTTTGATTTCTGCAGTGAAAGAGCCTAGTAACTGGAAAGCTTGGCTACAGTCATATAGTTGAACCAACTTTACCACACCACCTCATTCTTATAGCACTTTAAGCACTGCCAGGAGCACTAAGAACATCACTTTAAACAAGGGTATCTTGGAGGATTTTGACGCACTACCACTGCAGCAATGATGGCGCTACATTAGTCCCAACTTAGAAACAGCTAAACATAGATGGACAGACGTTTGCACTACTGGTACTGCTTGTTCCACCACAATTTTCTTCGAGTTGCTATCAAAGAGGGACAACCCTCCCGAATAAAAGACAATATTTGACTGAAGGCACATTAACTGTGTAAAATGTTTTAATAGTAACAATTGGACAATATTGAGCTGAATTGCATTAAGGAATCTCAACTGGTTAAACTAACATACACACACAGGCAGAGGCAGAGTCACTAATAGTAATTTTCGCGAATCGGGAAAAATTGGGAAAGTTATTGTGTAAATTTTTCAGATTAAACCGCTAAAACCACAACTTTTTATCTCTTCAGGGAAACCACTTCATATCCCAAAAAAAGTTAATGTTAAAACAAAACAAATTAACTTTGCTCTTCACATGATATTTACTTAATAAGTCATTTTTTTAATCTATAGAATGAGAAGTAATCACAGTTTAGCAGAATATTGTATGTCGGAAATGGCCATCTCCCACCTCTACGCAGGCTCTCCTTCTCATTGAGTGACGGACTTTTTCAAACATTCCATGCGTGTTACTGGTGTAACATGAACTAATGATTATAGGTGACCCCACATATAAAAATTTAGGCTGTTCCAATCAGGTGATCTGGGTGAATAGAATTGTGGTCATCCGCGACCTATCCAACGATTTTGGTAAGCTTCATTCAAATAATCACGAGCCAATAAGCTGGAGTACCATCAAACATGGACGAGTTTTGTAGCCGTAAACGAAGAGAGACATATTCAAGAAGCAAAAGCAAATCATACTGCAGAAAGTAACTGTAAGATTATCTATCAAGGCGTGTTGTTAAAAAAATGGCCCAATCATTAGGATTTTCTTCGGCCTAATTATTATTATTGGGAAAATTAACTATTTCGTTTCTGGAAGAATGCGCTTCGCCCGTAAACATAATGGTGGAATCAAAATGAATTTATTCTGCAAGTTTTTGAAGGTACCATCTACAAAATGCGTATAAGGTTCAAAGTTTCTGGGTAACAGGTCCTGAACTCTTTGTACATCGTAAGGATACAACAAGAATTCTTTTAAAACTTCTAATACCCTCTTACGACAAATATTTGAGTCTATGCTAATGTTTCGCGTACTAGTTGTTAGATCGGCTCACTGATCTTTAAGATATTGATAAGTGATATTTTTTCCCAAACTATGACACCGTATATTTTGAAAGTCAGACTCTTTAGAACTTATATAGGAACTTTTCTACTTGAATTTGAGTGAGAAATACCCACGTTACGGCCTATCAATAAATATATAACACCCTGTATATCGAGATTGGGAACTGACTACTTTCTGATTTCTGCAGTGAAAGAGCCTAGCAGCTGAAAAGCGTGGTTACAGCCATAGCTGAACCAACTTTATCACACCACCTCATTCTTATAGCACTTTCAGCACTGCCAGGAGCACTAAGAACATCACTTTTAAACAAGGGCATCTTGGAGGATTTTGACGCACTACCACTGCAACAATGATGACGCTACATTAGTCCCAACTTAGAAACTGCTAAACATAGATGGACAGACGTTTGCACTAGTGGTACTGCTTGTTCAACCACAATTTTCTTCGAGTTGCTATCAAAGAGGGACAACCCTCCCGAATAAAAGACAATATTTGACTGAAGGCACATTAACTGTGTAAAATGTTTTAATAGTAACAATTGGACAATATTGAGCTGAATTGCATTAAGGAATCTCAACTGGTTAAACTAACATACACACACAGGCAGAGGCAGAGTCACTAATAGCTGCACACACTAATAGTAATTGTCGCTAATAGGGAAAAATTGGGTAAATTGATAAATTCACTTATGGCCGATTGAGCTACTACATCACACACCGTTTATATTCAAGTATCTTCTCGTTGAAGTATATTGTTTATTAAATGCCTTAATTGACATAATATATCTGTTAATTTCCTTAATTCGACCAGTTCAGCGTTTGCTTCCATAGGGGTTGTTGCTACACCTAACCTGAAAGTGTTGTGTCGGTGAAATGGGTGGTGCTATGTGAGGTGTTTCATGTGAGTTTCTATCAGTGAATATGGACATAGTTCAACTATCCAAGGACAAAATATTTGACCCCGGAGCTCAGTTGCTCATCATGGGCGATGACGAATGTGTAAGTTATTAAAGTTATTAGTAAAGATATCTTTTCTGCGGTCATGCAAACAGCCACTATTTTTATTGTTTCAAAGTTTCAAACCTTAGTACCGGTGAAAAAAAGCCTATTGATTGAAATATACAGGGTGTTCATTTAAAAACTTCCCACCACGGATTCATCGAAAACCACTGACTAAAAGAGAAAACGCCGAGACACGTCAAAAGATTTGTCAAGGAGGACAACTTTTTCAGCAAAAACTTAGCATGCCTTTAAAAAATTTAAATGATAAGGGGTATCAAGTGATAGGTTGTTTCAAAAGTATGTCGAAGTCCTTTATTTTGACGTTTTGATTTTTAAAATCTTTATGCGTCTTAATTTGTTCAGGTAGAAAACAAAAACTCGAAAAACAGGTCAATTCTGTTTGGATATAGCAAGGTTGCTACTTGCTATCAGATAGCAATGTTCACAATTTCACTATTCTGATAAAAATATTTCGGCAAGGTAGTATGTCATTCTAAACAGATCTTGTTTTTGAACCTTGCTATCTGGACAAATAGGATTTGAGTACTTGCTAACTATGAAACAACTGTTTATCGCGGAAGAATGGCAGTGAATCGTGTTTTCAATAACTTTGATGTAACCGGCAGAACTTTTTGTCATTTGCTAACTTTGATGTAACTTTCGTCAAATATTCGAAAATGTTTTGGCTGGGTAAGTGCAGAATTGGCCTGAGTAGCACTTTTTTTGCAAAAAGGGTTCAAAATGTTTCCCGTTTGGCCAAACAATGACATAAGGCGATGTTCAAATTCCTGACGGACACTTGCAAAAACAGCGGAAATGATTCCAGTTTATTTATGGTGCCCAAAATCAATGTCATCGGCAAACTGCCGCGCCGTTCCGTTTAATGCCAGAAATCTGGGGAAAATAACTTCGCATACCTATACATAAGTATATGTTTTGATAACAAAATCAAATAACTCTTTGGTTTCTTCGCCAAACTGATGAGATCCGGAAAGGTCGAAAGCTGCCGCAACGAAATGGGATAACACAAGGTTATGGTGAAACGTCGGTAGAATGGGAGTTTCGTTGGCGCAAAGTCAAAAGCAAATTCAAAATACAAAAGAAAAAGGCAAATACGCCAAAATCAAACCAGTGAAGTTCGTTTTCGGATGGCTTGGACTTTGGTTCGCCTCTTCAGTCAGGGAAATAACCCTGAGAAAGGCATAAATTTCAAGTTTAAATCATCAAGAATTTGAAATAAAAGATCTAATTTCGGACCGGTCATGGATAATTTTCGTTTGACGTTTTGTCTTTTGCATTTGCGTTTTGCTTTTGATTTTGGCGAATTTGCCTTTTTCTTTTGCATTTTGCATTTGCTTTTGACTTTGCGTCTACCAAACTCCCATTCTACCGAGATTTCACCATAACCTTGTTTTATGCGTAGATCCCATTTCGTTACGGCAGCATTGGACTTTCCCGGGTCTCATCAGTTTGGCGAAGAAGACAAAGAGCTATTTGATTTTGTTATCATGTTGGGAAACAAGTAGATTGACTCAAAGCAGAGAATAATCTTCGTTCAAATTTGCTCAAAGACCAAAGGTTGTACCAGGTCGAGCATCTACATGCAGAGTCTTTCATCAAAAGAAATCTTTGATCAACGACGAATTTTGTCGAAATTATATATTTGGTTTCAAATTCTTGAAGTATGTTTTGGACTTTGTTATGAAATTTACTCAAACTGGACCTGTTGCCAATAAAAAACGGAGAGTTTTGGATGTAGCTGCTCAAGTTAAAGTTAAGGGTCATTTTGGCATAACTCCTAACACTTCATTACGCAAAATTGTGGAAGGGGCTGACATTTCTTTTGGCTATATACATACAGTTATATTATCTATCCATTCGAAATGAAAATAGTGCAAGGGTTAACCGAAGATAACTTCGACCAGCAAGTTGAGTTTTGTGAACAAATTACTACAGCAACTGATGATAATATCATTCATGTAAAGAATATCTACTGCACTGATGAACGCACATGATATCTAACTGGATTTGTTAATCTAAGCTTAACTGCAGGTATTGGAGCAATGACATTCTTCATGCTTTTGTAGAAGGGGATACCTAGTAGTCCAAGGAATTAATGTAGGTATGGGCAGGCATTTTAGGAAACAAAGTGATGGGGTCATTGTTTATTAATGGACATTGATTTTCACCAAGATGGTACCCCTCCTCACTATGTTCTTCCGGTTTGGCAATGGATAGACGACGCGTTTCCAGGTAAATGGATTGGGCGTTTTTCTACTGAGCCATTTAAAATCTGTTGTGTTTACTCCCGAGCCTGAAAATTTGGATGACCTTAGTCAACGCATCATCGAAAGATGCCATGATATCCCACAACGTTTGTCCATCAGAAATTTGAACATCGCCTAAATCATTGTTTGCCCAATGTCAGGCAACATTTTGAACACTTATTGCAGTAAAAATTGATATTTTCAAGCTAAGGTACATAGAGATTTTTCAATTTTTCTCGAGAACTGATCGACCGATTTAAAAAAGCAAACGTCAAATTGAAGGACTTCGACATTTTTTTAAAAGAAGGTATTACTCAATACTTCTTGTCATTTGAAATTTTCAAAGCTATGATCCTGGGGCGCGGAGGGTACGAGGGGGTGAAGTAGTTTTTGGTTAAAAAAAGGTCCCCCTTGACAAATCTTTTAAGGTGTCTGGGCGTTTTTCCTTTTATTTAGTGGTTGTCGATAAATCCGCGGTGTGAAGTTTTAAAATGAATACCCTGTATGGCTGTGAACTAATGTGGTAACTGTATGTACTGAGGTAGTTATACCGTTAAGTATTCGTTGCGTCCACAAATGCATAGGTATTTATACTCAGTTACTTAAGGCTTAGGATGGCATCTTATAGTGACATTTTGAGTATCAAGAAATGATTTTTCTATTGTAAATTATCCAGCTTGGGCATAGAGGAAAAACAAATATGCGCCCTTCCAAATGTAAACGAAAAAACTAATAAATCTTCAGCAGATTTATTATTTCAATAATACTAAAAATTAATATGAAGTATGTGATAGACGGTTTATGCGCTCATGTAGCTCAAAGTTTGTTAATTCTACGGGCAACATGCTCTTATACTTTTGCAATAAAATCGCAATATGTACTATAAAATAATCTATAATAAAATTTAAATAAGTAAGAAGTAAGAAAAAACTAGCAGAAAACCATCGCTGCAAATTCCATGCATAAAAACTTTCAATTCCCACATTATAGGCGGGAGGAGTAATGTGATAAAACAACTTCAGATTTCGAGATGATAAAGGTTTTTAACGTTCTGTGATTTCTAATCACCAAAACAGATGTCATCCATCCATCATCCACTGTCGTTATTTTTCACACGCAAAATCTCAGTATCCGCTACACCGATTTTGATGAATTAGGCGACATGGTGGGACAGGTAGTAGGTAATCCTCTAATGTAACGTTCTCAGAATCATTTCAAACTTCAATTTTAGATATTATAGGGGTTACTGGACTATTTGTTTGGTGAGGGGGAACATGAGATAGGAGCTATGTGGAGGACACGCCCTGTGTTGTGTATTTTTTTCCCATCACACCATAGGTGAGAGGAGTATTGTGATCACGAATCGTTTCTATGTTGAGAGAACAAGGGTTTTTGGCATTTTTTATGATGTCTATATCATGAAAATCTATGACGTGCAATTCCGTTAGTGTATCTGCATGTCTTGTTTGTTTGTCGATCTCTCCGCTATTAATGTTGTTACCCCGTAATCTCAGCAATCGATAAACCAATATCGATGAAAGTTGGAGCGCGATACGCCGTGTGAAGTAATGCTGCTATATTTTTGAAAATTATTTTCAACTCTAGGATTTTGTATGTCCAGGAAAGGGTTTCTATTATCCTGAATAAGATTAGTACTAGTGATATGCTACAGCTTTCAGCCTTATCGAAACATTTCTTTCGAAGTATTTGATAATCCTGTAATCTATAATCTGGAAACTACTAACTTGATATTAATATATCTTTGACACTGTCTTGTTATCGTTGCACAGATGGAAAAATGTATAATTATTGGAAATCGGCACATTGGGTGCAAAATGTATTTGCAAGCAAATAACTAATAAGTGTTTCCTCGAGTTGTAGGTATTTAGGTTTTATGGAAACCTGGATTTTTTTCCGTTTGTTTTTGGGGGCAGGTAGAGGTGTTATGGAAGTGAGGGGTTGGGTTTTTTAAGTAGAAATATAAATGACTCAGTTGATCTGGAAGTATTTGATCCTAGTAATATTAAAACTAAGAGCTCTTTACCTTTAAGACAGCTGAAACCTGTTTGCTTGCTGATAATATTATTATTATTATAAAGGGTCTAAATTAAATTTAATAATATTAAGTAGTATCTGATTACAGATATTATTTACTTTACCATGAATACTTTCACAGTATAACTTCATATATACTATTTTATTTAATACATCAGCATAAAGTTTCTTAATAAAAATACCGCAATTTTGTTTCGAGATAGATGTTTGTTGTGCACGAAGTTATAGCTACGAAGCCAAATTAGCCAACTCGTAGAGCTGCTTTCAATTCTTCTAGACGAAAACGGTATGGTGACAAGCTGTATCAAAACGAGAATGTGTGGGAAGTCCTGAGAAGTTTAACTTATGCAGCTACTCTACCACCTAAGTAAATGAAAAAAACTTCCAAAATACAAGCTGGCAAACAACTTATGTTTCCTCGCTCTCTGCACTCCGCAAAAAACGAAAACGGTTAGAAGACCTCAAAAACTACTGAAAACTTAGTCTAGAAGCTTTTTGGTGCTTCTTCTCTCTTTCTTCATTAATTACACCGCCGACAATCCGCATATTTTCAAAAATGTAAGTAGGTGAATTACCTATTACGACCCCACGTCCCACGTCCCAATATTGTCAAAATAGGTTCCGCGGTTATTGAGATGAGGTGACAAAAACGGCGACAATCAGATAGAGTGACAGAATTAAGTGATTTAGTTTCATCATCGGTCTGTCTGTTGGTCTATCTGTTCGCGTTTTTCTACCCTCGTAATCTCGCAACCGCTGCATGGACATGCTGTGAGGTCCTAGTAGGTAATGCTGCCATAATTTTGAAAATCGCTACAGGGGCGGCGGAGTAATTTGCAAAAAACAAAAAAATTAAATATCTCTCAAACTTAGTTTTTAGGCGTTTTAGAGGCTCCTGATCATTTTTTACTTTTTTTTGGGTGGGATGAAATTGGAGTGGTTAGGGGGTGGGGGGTTGTAAAACTCAAAAATGTGTTCTATTCACAATAGGCTGTCCATTGATCTGTGAAAGAAAGACCTAGCGTCATAATACCTTCCTTTAGGTTTATCCGAAATTTGCCTTGCCTATTATAGAAATCAAGGGACTTTTCTGATGTACAAATATACTCAAGTATTGTTTTAGATCGTTCAGAATTTAGTAACATGGAAATTATGGAATTGATTTTAATGAAATTTAGACATAGTATTATTACCGTGCTGACAATGAAAAATGCGTATGGCATTTAAAAATCTTGTTAGTGGCGGCGCAGCAATATAGCAATAAAGAACTGAACATATAAAAATAGCTCAAATCTCGTTTTTAAGTAATTTGAGGTTCCCGATCGTTTCGTTTCGTTTCGTCCAGATGAAGCTCGCAGAATAAAAATTGTGTCGTTTTAGTTCCTGCTGAGGGATTTAGGACACTATTTACTAGAGTTTTTCTGTCGGATGTTTTTTGAGGAAAGGTGGGCGATGATTTGGTTGCAAGGGATCTCAGACTATAGCTTCATGCAAAGGGAAAATAATAAAATGATATCACTGTTATGTGTGGAAAGTACTGAGTCAATCAACTTGACTCCATTTTTTGCTTGGTACTGGGTCGCTTAATGGGATATAATCCAAAGCAAACCTCGAACCATCAGAAATCGGTCTTGAAAAAAAACAACAACATAACTAGGAGACTTGTCTGGCACAGGGTCTTCCATATCACCGACCACAGACAAGACATTATGTTCGACTTCCATAGCCTAGAATATGATAGAGATATTGTTGTCTTTATTGTATAGATTCTACTATAAGATATATGTTCGACTGAACTCTTTTGAGTGATAATACCAAGAGAAAAGGTGACAGAACACTATAAAATAACAGGTTCACCCTTGCCAGTTCAGAATTCCACCAGCTCCAACTAGCGTCTTCCAAAAGTCATCAATTCGATGAAGTTCTGCCTGTATTGTCTAGTACTTTTATACAGTATTGCAGAAGATTGTCGACTGGATAACGGATCATCACCTAGATTTAGCTCCAGAAAAGGCTGATGCAGTGATACTACGAGGAGTACGTGGTAATAGAATAAAAAGGAAATACATAAAATTCCCGCTCAGAGGCAGGATGATAGTGCTCAGTAATTCCGTGAGGTACTTGGGACCTTGGGAGTCTATATAGACTGGAGGTGCTTCTCAGAGCACATTAAGAAGTCAACCCAGAAGGCAGAAGCTATATAAGCTATATAGCAATGCTCTCTAGACTGATGCCGAATATTGGGGGGGCCAGCAGTAGAAAAAGAGACTCTTCGTCATAATCGTCCAGCCGACTGCTCTTCACGGAGGAAAAAACATGAGCAGAAGTTGTAGGGGCACAAAGGGATACAGAGACGGGGCAGAAAGACAGCTAATAACGGACCATAGAGAAGTGGCAGCAGATATGGTGTCAAACAACGGAGGTTGCGCAGTGTCCAAAAAGACTGATACCATCGGTAGGAGAATGGGTAACCTGCGAGTGCAGGACTATCTGCTATTTCCTGACGTAGGCACTAAAGGCACAAGGCCCGTTCCGCGTCTACCAGGATAAGCCAGGAAGAGCTACCGATGACCAGTGCCGCCATAACAGAGTGAGAGTGATGATCCCCATAAAGTTTAATGGAAGACCATCCACTGTATGGTGATGAAAATCTTGAGTACCAAAATAAGCGAAGGACGTAGGAGCGGTAATTAAACTAACTTAAATTTAAAACACTTATGTTGTTAGGTCGTTCGACGAAGGTTTCGTGAGTGGTAGTAGGGCATGGTGGCGGGGCAAGCTAGAGAACTTATTTTAGGACCTCTGGCCAAGGTGGGGCAGTTCTGTCTCTCACTAGAGAGAAGCATGGGCGCCGCCAGGGGCAGCGCCGCAAGTGCCCCCCCCCCTTGCCCCCCTGGCAAATCAAATCAAATCTAACATACATACGTGGAAACTGTTACTTTCCCCCCTCCTGCGAGCGCAATTAAAATTTTCCTCTCTTTGTTATCTACGACTTGTTCCGTTGAACATTCATTAAGTACGCTAAGGTCAAGACTTGGTTGAGGTCAACAATGAGCGAAAATCGATTGACTGGTTTATGTATGCTGAGCGTTCACAGAAAAAAAATTGACTGTGATAAAACACAATTCATAAAAACAGTAATCAACAAATTTTCCCAAGACCGAAGGAAGCTAAAGTTCGATTTCGAATAACTTCTCTAGCATTTTTTTCTAACAGTGAATACAAAATACAGATTTATATTTTATAGTTAGTTATTTTTTCAGATGTATTTTTTCTTGTTCTTTTATTATTTTTGTTCTTTATTGTTCTGTATTTTTGTTCTTTTATTGTTTTTATTTAGATACTGTACTGAGTATGGGTACTATCCTATTGTTCATGCATTTATTTTTTACCATGTTTACCTCTTTTATTTTGCATATGTTCTATGCTATTTTTTTGTTTAAATACACAAAAAAAACCATGACAAGAAATATTCTTTTTGCCCCCCCCTGGATAATTTTTGCCCCTCCTCGATTTTGTTCTGGCGGCGCCCATGGGCAGAAGCCGGCTAAGGTTACTTGTCGGCCTGCTATCCGGCCATAACACCTTCAAACGTCACTTGAATGTGATGGGAGTGGCAAGTAATCCGACGTGCACACGCTGTGGCGAGAAGGAAGAATCTTCGGCACACATTCTATGTCGGTGCGAGGCCCTTGGGTATCACATATAGACCATACGGGGTTCAAGGGTTCTTGAACCTGAGGATATAAAACGGGTAGGATCCAAGGCCATGCTCAACTTTGCGATGAGGGCTGGACTTGGGAACTAGGATAAGGAGAGGTGCATATAAGGGCCCGTTTGTAGGCCTATGCACTGCTGTTTCTGGTCACCAGAAAGCCTCTCTCCTCTCTTCATTCCTTTCATATTAGGGCATAAAGGTGAGAAAGGGGTTTTAGCCGGTTGGGCTGTGGTGGCATATCAGATGCATGCGGTTCAGCGTTTGCGTCGGTTGGGCATGACATATCAGATGACTCAAGCTGGTTCAATGTCTGGCAGGCAGACTCTCCCTCTCTCACACTTCCGGGCGTTTGAGTGCTTCTGTCCTTGCGATCAAGCCGATTTGCCTAAACCATCTATTATAATAATAAAAAAAGTATTCTCGCATCAGCCATGTGCCTTTGATTAAACTGGAAATCGTGACTCAGCTGTTAAACTGTGGTCAACTAATATAGTTAAACCGAAAAAGTGAACATTTTGTTAGCCTATTCTTCGTCGTTTCCATTCCGAAATAAAATTTCTAATATCATATTTTAGAAAGCACAGATATCATAAAGCAAGCAGTAATTATTCTGTCTTCCACAAAATTCCCACCATTTTTCCTTTAGGGCAAACATATACCTATGTAGTATGTATGTGGGTCGGCATTTGTTGGCACTTTTGTCTATTGACACCACCTATGAAGCACAGCTTATTGCCCATATCTTTTTCCAAAATCAAAGTAGGCGAGCTAGTTTTCCCACAAGAAAAAAATCGATGTGTACCCGCAGCTCTGTATCCACGTGACCAGCATCGTACGTCGCACATATCCTCATATATCCATCACAGGATGAATACCCGCAAAGAGAATAGTGGAACCTGCCTCAACACCAATTAAATAAGAATATACGAGGGTAGCGCTGGAAAATCGACTTGGTAGCGCCTATGAATGCAATCCGGGATCCCGATCAATTATTATAAATGCCAAAAATCCCGGGAATTGAGTATATCCATAAACGTGAACACAAGAATGGCAGAGGTCAAATTTCAACATCGAGATGTAAAAAAGCATCCTCCAAAAACCAAACACAAAGGCACCTAATTCCAGCCATTCTCCTTAAACGCTGTGCTGATGCTATTCTTGAAAGCTCTTCAAACTATCGTATCATCGGGGGCGTGCTTCTCGTTGCATGGAAGATTAGCTGCGTACAATCCATTCCAAAGAAAGGCAAAAAACCGATCCCATCAATTATACACATGTGGCTCTTCTCACCATTATGCCTAAGATTATGGTTGTGGAGATTGTCATTAAAACATAGCTACTGAAATACCTAGATAACAATAACATCATAAATGATCGCCAGTATGGCTTTCGTAAGCCTATAGGTCTACGGGTGACCTCCTGGCCTACGTCACTCACTTGTGTAAAAGCGCAAATGAAAATCATGGCGAATTCTGTGTTGTTGCACTTGACATATCGAAAGCCTTCGATAGAGTGTGGCATGAGGGACTTCTGGTCAAGCTTGCTGTTTATAGACTACCACCTGGCCTGCGTCAGTTGGCTGAATAGCTTTTTGAACGACCGATTTCTGTTTGTTGTAGTCGAAGGCTGTTCATCAGACGTATTTTCAATAAACGCCCGTGTTTCACAGGGATTTGTTCTACTCCCTATACTGTTTCTGCCGGAAATAACATCCAATCCAATCTACAGCTTCGCAGACATTGTGCATGGAAACAGGCAAGCCACTATCAGCCCAGGAGACGGTACGTCGGCGACAGCAACATGCCTCACAGATCAACGTATATATCAAAACAATTGTCGAGTGGTAATTAGTAAATAAAGTACAGTTTAATGAAAAGAAAACTCAGGCAACAACACTGTCAAAGAAGTCTCACGTTGGCTTACCAACTGGAGGGTCACCCTATAGTCGAGTCACCTTCCACCAAGCTTTTGGGGATCAAAATCAACATGTCCTAGCATGACTACGTCGTCAGTATTGAGAAAACGGCATCCCAGAAGCTTGGGGGTCGTCCATTAATCACGTGGGGCTTAAAGGGGGGGGGGTGACAAAATGACAAAAATCACGAAATATCACAAGGAGGGAGATAGGGTCTAGTAAGATATCACGTGTATTTATGTTTTCATCAAATATATAATAATTTTGGATGCGAATCAAAAACAACCTGCAACCTTTCTGTCTAGACATTTTTATCCTGGTTCTTAATTTCAGAGTAAAATAAGAGATTATTCTATATACCAGTATTCAAAGATTATATTCGAAAATTTTAAGATTCTTTGTAGGTACTAAAAATACACGTGATGTTGGAGGGGGAGTGGGTAGTCTTAAATATTACCACGTGATCACCAAAGGGGAGGCGGAAGCCCTTATTCATTTCAAAAATGTAAACCCACATTTTTTCCATGGGAGGGAGGAGGATTCTAACCCACCAACTCCCCGCCCGTAGCTACGACTGCGATACCTATGGAAAGGTCGAATACCTATAGTTTGTCTGATTGTGATAAAATCTATAATCTATACAAACACTTTTGGAGCTCACCTCGTATATTTATCGCACCCTCTGAACCCACTCTTGTTCACCCCCTCTTCACCGGTGCGGTGGGTAATTAAGGGTGACTTCTTCTGGTTATTATGGTGGTATCTGAAAGTGGTTTCACACGGAATCGTTTATAGATTGAATAAGCGATATTACAACAAATTATCAGCTTTTGAATTATTATCGTCTACATTTTACTTCGCACACCGATTGGTGAGGGAGAGTATTGTGATCGCTTTTTGGGCATTTTATGATATCTACATAACAAAAATCCACGCCACTCATTTTCGCCGGTCTCTCGGACTGTCTGTCTCGTGACGTTGTTGTAGCCTCGTAAACTCTGTAACTGCTGCATACATGTGATGATGATAAAATTTGGGTAGCTATATGCTGTAGGGTTGTAGTAGGTCAACGAATTCGAATAGGTTAGAAAAATTTTTTACAGAAATCCTCAAGATTTAAATCTTGTAGGATTGTTTAACATAGTCTTTTCAGACTTCTGCACTGTTAAAACCCAAAATTCACTCCAAACTATAACAATAAACCTGGATAGATCAAACTAAACAAAATTGCTATTTATTTATGTTATGCATGCCGTTATTTTTAGGGTTCTTTACCTGCTAGCTCGTCGAGGGTATACGGGTTTGTCTGTCGGGGAGGTGATTATACTGAGAATTTACAAATTCCTGGCAATCAGTTTTCCGTATATAGATGAAGACAATGTATGTTAACTGACGCGACTCCGTAATCTAAGATTTTGAGAGCCTACGTAACTCGCAAACATTTTGGGGGTATTTTACTGAAGTTGAACATTTGCGTTGATGAAATTTTCATCATGAAAACATATGTTAGCTGCAAAATTTGTATGGAGGGTGGAGCAACGATGTATCCCTATTTGAGATAGGAAAAAATGTCTCAGTCCTCCATACTTCTTTTTCATCCATAAGACAGATAAAAGAATATCATTTATTGAATAATTCTCGTAATGCGCTCGCTGAATCACCATTTTCAAATACAAAATCATGGAAATTGTCAGCTGTCAAATTACATACGATATCGGACAAAGCTGTACCTAGAGAGACGCCAGGAGAAACTAATAAAGCCTACACAAAACACGAGGCTAACGACCGCACCAGTCGATGCCGTTGAAACCAAAGTAAAAAAAAAGTCAAAATATTTTCAACTCGTCCGATAGTCGTGTATTTTAATGAAATAAAATAATACCGTGGTATTATTACCGTGGCGAGAATGCATTTTAGAAATCATGTCAGTGGCGGCGCTGCAATAATAAAATAATTAAAAATATAGAAACACCTCAAACTTCGTTTTTAGACGTCTTATAGGTTTTGTGAGCATTTTCTACTTTTTTTGGGGTGGGCGTGAAATTGGGGTTGTTGGGAGGGGGGGGGGGTAGGGGGTCATAGAACTCATTTTTTTATATTCAACATCCATTCACCTCTAAAAAGGAGACCTAGTGGCTTAACACACTTTTTTTGGTCGGGCGGGCGATCATTTGGTTGCAAGGGGATCTCAGATTATAGCTTCATGCTATGGGAAAATAATTAACTGGTATCACCGTAATGTGTGGGAAGTACTGAGTCAATCAGCTTGACTTCATTTTTTATTATTGCAGAATAATCGTGGAGGTTGGTTCTGTTGCTGACATTTTTATTTATTGAAGAAAGGCTTGAGGGCGATGAAGGCTGCCTGAGCCTTATTGTGGGTTTGCCTGATATGGCAGGATATACAGTTTTTACACACACCGTAAGCTGTATAGAGACGTCTCGCCCCCTTTAGAACAACGTGGCCGGCCCTCTATCAGCGCCGCCACCCCATTGGTCGCTCTTGTACGCAACTCGTCTCCGCATCCAATGAGAAGCGGCGATGTCGCACGCGTATTGGCCCTCTAATCCACCTCGTTAAATATAAATTGGCTAAAATGATAATGTCAGAAGTCAGTGTCCATTCTCGGTGGTGTGCCTATTTCATCTACTCACTACTTATCATCATCACTACTTGGCTTTTTATTGGGAAAATTGAGCTTGATTGCTTTGATTCCGCTAATTTAACCCGAATAGTGCCGGTTAATTTTACCTTCATCAAATGCTCGGTACCTAGTTAAAAGTGTCAAAGTGTGAACTTTTGAACCTTAAAGGAGTTTTTTTCTATTTTGGGAGTTCCAGTTAGCAGGTACGTAACATCCAATAATGGTATGAGGAAATCTGTCTTTTATGATGAAAGCTCATTGCAATATTAAAGTAAAACATTTATTCCTGTAATTTAAATAGTTTTTGTAACGAAACTATTTATATAATGACTATTTTAGTACTATGAAAAGACATTAAACATATTATTACACCTATTATGCAATTAATACTATAATCCAAGGTATGAAGCAAAAATATTTTATAATATACCTACCTATACCTAATATTTATGCTATCCTTGTTGAACATTTTGAAGCCCTTGTTGTAGGACATTTTTTGATAGACTGTACGTAATTATCAATTAGGTATATTAATCTGAACTCTTTCAGGTTTTGATTCAAGAAGTTTGCTATAGTCAGCTCTCTAGGTTCAACTTGTAGTAATAAATAAAGTTGTATCATTATTTATCATTCGTTATATACTTTTATTTCAATAGAGATCTTAGATCTTACATACCTGAGTCCAATAAAAAGGTACTTGAATTTAGTATAACTTTTATTCTTTCCACCGTAATCTTAGATTCATAAATTATGTAGATTATTTAAAAATTAAATACTTGTATAATTATTAAAAAATTAAATACGTATATAAAGAAATCGCTAATCACCTCTAAGTCTCTGCAGTTGAATTTCAATACAGACTCACCGTTCTACCCTAGCCAATAAACAATTTGAAGAAAAACAAATAAGAAAGATGAACACAAGATAGATTTTAAATACCACTACAATACTGTTGTATGTAATATTGGAGTATCAGTCTTGAGATCTTCAATCGTATAAATTTATACCTCCAGCTTTGCGATTTTTCTATTTTTATGTTTCTTGCAGGAGTTAATTTTTTCTGTTAACATAATAGTAGCATGACCATTTGGATAAGAAAACTGACCTCATAAATATACAGGGTGTCCCTGAATTTCCTTGACACATGATATTTTCGTAATAAAAAAAACAAGCTCAAACGAAAACTAAGTGGAACTTTTGTAGTAGGGTCTATCATAGCATGCTTTTATAACATTTAAAATTCACCTTCAACTTTTATTTTTCAAATAGCACCAAATAGTTTTTGCTCCAGAAATTAGGTCCATATTTTATTTAAAATCTTGTACTTGTAGTATCTTTGATTTTAACGAAACTTAATTTTACTTCCTACACCAATAGGTGAGGGGACTATTGTGATCGCGAAAATTTTCAATTTTGAGATAAGTAATCCACTTTTTGGGCGTTTTATGCTGCCTACATAACGAAAATCTACGTCACTCATTTCCGTCGGTCTGTCTGTCTATCTGTCGGTCTGTCGGTCTGTCTGGCTGTTGGTGTTTTCCTAACGTCTTAATCTCAGCCTACTGCTACAAATAAAGTAAAACATGAAAAAATCAAATTTTGAGCGTAATTTTCAAAATAACTTAATACTAATATACATTTTTGAAAGCTTGAATTATTTACAACTGACCTCAAAAATAATATACAGGGTGTTCCATTTAAAAAATATATGTTTGCTTCACAACTGAAAAATGGTTAGAGTAAGGAAAAATCAAACTACACCAGTGGATTCTACAGAAAAAAATCCTATAAGACTTTTTTTAGACTTTTCAATAAGATAGAAGACAACCGAGTTACGAGGGTGGTCCCAAAATCGATAGTTTTCGATTTCACCCTGTATCTCAAAAACCAAGAGGGCCATGATAATTTTGTTGACGGCATCTTTATTTTCACAAAAAAGTAGCATACTGTCGCGAAAACCGTAACTCTTTATCTTCAAAAATAACCGAGATATCCCGTAAAAATGCCCAAAATGGGACACCCTGTACATTCCATAATTCAGGATATAATTCAAAATTTTCAATTAAAAGACACGTGTCTTCTCTGGTCCAGTTGAACTTCTCCATATTTGATTAACAACACTCCTTGCTGCAAGACTTTCGAAACACGCTCAAAATCAAGACAATCTTGATATTTACCTCTGTCTTTTACAGATCTCACAATTACCAACTTGTCTAGTAAGTAGAACAGATACTTGTCACTTGTTTCAAATAACTTTGTTGTCCGAAACTTTGGTCTTGGTGAAGCATATTAGCGAAAAAAAATTCTATTGAAATAAACCGGTATCTGTAAAGTGGGGAGGGTGAATAGTCCCACCCAACTCTGGATTGAGCTTTTATGGGGCCCGGGGCTATTACTGTTTTAAGGGGCCCTTTACGAATAACATGCAAATAATATAGCCCCTTTAGCCCCATGGTTGATCCGGGCGTGGTCCCACTGCATCTAGACCATAACTGACCCATTGTGCATCCTTCCGAGTTGTTTCCTGAGATCATCGTCCATCTTGACAAGTTTAAGGAAGTGGACAAATCGCGTGTGTAAGCCAAGACCCGCCGAATGCGCACTATCTAATAGAAGGTAACTCTGGGCACTCACATATGACGTGCTCCACAGTTTCGTCTTCGCTTTCACAAATTCTAGATATTGGTGTGTCACTCAACTCCATAATGAGATGTTTCCTGAGTTGACAATACTACAATAGCCAATCACGAATGCTACTATGAGACGTAGGTTTTCCTGGTTATCGCCGAGTGCTTCCTTTATATTGCCTTGCCAATGCCTGCAAGGGTTTCCTTGGCAAATCGGCATATTCAGCTCCTCCCATCGTTTTACTATTTGGGCAAGGGGAGTGTTTTTTTGGCTATTTCGGCAATTGTGGTTGTCGACATTCCAGAAAGGTCATCATCATCATAGTCACAATGTCTTAACAGACATGTTGTGAACTCGTAAAATGTACTGATTTTACGAGTTTCTCTTGGGATATCTTTAAGATCTTCAATGCAGTAGTTTCTCATTTGCTTTCTGCATCCTCATGCCGTTGACCAGATGTATCTACTGGTTCATCCGCCCTCCTAAAACTCTTTGGTCAGCAGCCTTGTCCAGATCAAAATAAATATATTTATTTTACTTCCCACATCGATAGGTGAGGGGAGTATTGTGTTCGCGAACATTTTCGATTTTGGGGTGATACGCTTTTTGGGCGTTTTGTGATGTCTACATAACGAAAATCCACGTCACTGATTTCCGGTGGTCTGTCTGTCTGTTGGCGTTTTTCTAACGTCGTAATCTCAGTAACCGCTGCATGAATTGTGATGCAATTTGGGTAGCGATATGCTGTGGGTCGTAGTAGGTACTGCTCCTACAATTTTGGAAGTCGTTTCACGAGGGGCGGAGTAATTAGCAAATAACAAAAAATTTCAAATAGTCCTCAAACTCCGTTTTTAGTCGTTTTAGGGGTCCCTGATCATTTTCTGCTTTTTGTGGGGGTGAATTTGGGGTGATTGGGTGGCGGGGGTTTATAAAACTGAAAAATTTGTTGTATTCATAATGGGCGTGAATGAAAAAATCTAGCGGCTTAATACACTTTTCTAATTCCATCCGAACATTGCCTTGCTTATTATAGAAACCAATAAGGGACTTAGATTTTGTGATGTATACATACGAGTATTGTTTTAGATGGTTCTATATTGCGGCAAGGATGGCCAACGCGTTAAGTTCTAGAAAAATCGTGTCAGTGGCGGCGCAGCAAAAATAAAAAAACTAAAAATATAAAAACAGCTCAAACTTTTTTTAGACCTTCTAGGGGTTCCTGATCATTTCCTACTTTTTCTTGGGTTGGTGCGAAATTGGGGTGGTTGGGGTTGGGGGGGTTGTAAAACAGAAAAATTTTGTTATATTCATAATAGTCTGTCCATTGACCTGTGGAAGAAATACTTAGCGACATATTACACTTTCTTAGGTCCATCTGATCTGAACATTGGCTTGCCTATTACAGAAACCAAGGGAATTTTGTATACATCTAGAGTTTTGCATTATTTCGTTCTATGTATATTGCGTAAAGCAAAAATTATTGGACTGATTTTAATTAAATTTCGACACAGAATTTACTACCGCGGTGAGCGTGGAAAACGCGTCTGTTTTTGAAAACTTGTGTCCGTGGCGGTGCAGCAATAATAAAAACTAAAAATATAAAAACAGCTTTTAGACGGTTTGGAGCACCTGATCTTTTCGTATCGTCCAGTTAAAGCATGCAAAAAAAAGCTGTAGCGTCCTGGTTCCTAAGGAGGGAGATGCAAGAAACTATTTGCGAGAGTTTTAGTGTTGGATGTTTTTTTTGCCAGCGGGTGGGCTATGATTTGGTTGCAAGGAGATTTCAGACTATAGCTTCATGCAATGGGAAAATAGTAAAACGGTATCCCCATTATGTGTGGGAAGTACTGAGTCAATCAACTTGACTTCATTTTTTCCTAGGCATCACATATCCAAACCAGAGTACCTCTGATACATGTATTATGACATTTCAGGAATGGATACGTCATCGTCACCATTTGCCGAGGACCAGGCGTATGGGGATTATAACAATCAGCCGTTGCCATCGTTGTCTTCCACATTACTCAACAAGAATAATCAAGAGAACCTGCATTCTATTCAGGTAAGATGAGACCAATACTGTCCATTAATATGATTAAATATTATTACGGACTATTTCAAGGAGGTGAGGGTTACTAAGAATGTTCATATTACCCGTTAAAAATAGTTTGTCACTTAATCCAGGCGGTTTGGTTCATTGAAGAGGGATATATCCATGAGTATATGTGAACATAGCATAGTATAAGTAGTACTAGCATTACTATGTGGACAAAAAAGTAATATTTAAATGATTGTACCTACCCAATGCATTGCAATGTGGAAAGGTATCTGATAACATTTCGGCAAGACATCAGGTGTCACTTATGTGGGTGCCGAGTCATGCTAGAGCTGGAGTTTGTGGTAATGGAACGGTGGACGCGCTCGTGAGGCAAGGATCGAGAAATAATTCCCTCCTAACGATAGAAGGAAAACAGAAGTGTTGTTACAACAACATCTTATGAAATGGAGAAAAATTGTCGAGTGGGGATTAGTAAAATAGTAAATGAGGTACAGCTCAACGTACAGAAAACTCAGGCAACAACACTTACAAAGAAGTCTCAGGTTGGCTTACCAACAAATGGAGGGTCACCCCATAGACGAGTCACCTTCCGTCAAGCTTTTGGGGATCAACATCAACAACAACATGTCCTGGCACGACCACGTCGTCAGTGTTGCTAAAACGGCATCCCAGAAGCTTGAACCCAGTAAACACATATACGTTACTTAAACGTAATTTAAACGTGTGAACGGTTGATAAAACGTTTACGTTAGAATGTTAACGGTTTGATTTTGGTGTAAAACTATACCGTTTGATTAAAGCGTCATAATAACGTTTAATTAAATACATAATTCTACGGTGGCTCACTTTCACGTTAGAGTAACGTTGTGTACTCCACAAATAAAGTGTGACAAAAATGATGTATTCGGACGTTAAAATAACGTTCTGATTCATACTCATTCTGCAAACTTTTTTAAACGTATAATGATCGCTCTTTTAAAACCGGGACAAAACGTATATTTATACGTTACTTGTAACGTTAGAAACCGCGACATTTTTAAGTTGATTGTACGTAAAAAAGTAACGTAAAAATGAAAAGGTGTCAGGGAATAAATAACGTTTAACTAACGTATGAGTGTTTACTGGGAAGTTTTGTTCCGCTGTAGGAAGCTGTACACACCAGAGCAACTACTGCTGCTCTACATGACACAGATCCGATCATCGCTGGAGTATTGCTCCCATGTGTGAGATGCGCTCCGAAGCACGCTCTGAAGCTTCTGGACACTATCCGGAAGAGAGCAATTAGGCTAATCGATAAGCCTAATCTCACAAAGGATCTCCACAGCCTGGAACATCGAAGAAGGGTGGCTGACCTGTCCCTGTTCTACAGATTCTAACACGGAAGATGTTCGAGTGAGCGCTCCCAGCTAATAACAGCAAAGGCCGTCCGAACGAGGAACACTAGAGAGGCTCTGCGAGCTCATCCTTACCAGGTCGAGGTCCCTACTCCACGAAACAGTCTCCCCCTGCATTCCTTCTTTTGGAGAACTTCGACGCTGTGGAATGAGCTGTGGGGAAATTTGTTTCCCGCCGGCGACAACCTGCAGCGTTTCAAATCTAACGTGCACCGAACCTTATCTTCTCGCAGCGCTTCTACAGCGCCATAGGCTTTTAGCCTTTGCGGGAGGCTGACCATAAAAAAGAACTTATTCTGGCAAAGTGGGACGATTCAGTCTTTCGCTAGACAGATACCGGCTTAGGTTACTTGTGGGCCTGCTATCTGGCCGTAAAACCTTTAGACGTCGCTTGTATGTGATGGGGGTGACACACGACCCGACTGTGCACGGAAGAGAAGAGGTGTCCTCGGCACACATTTGATGTCGCTGTGAAGCCCTGGGATATCACATGCAGACTAAACTTGAGCCTGAAGACATAACATGGGCAGTACTCAAAGCCTTACTCACCTTTACGATGAGAACTGGACTTGGAAACTAGCGTAAGGAGAGGTATAGAAGGGCCCGCTTGGAGGCCTATGCACTGGTGGCTCTTGTCACGAGAAAGCCTCTCTTCTTACTTCATTCGTTCAATTGTACCCAATGACAGGTCTAAAATAAGTACAAATCCTGATTTCGACAGGTTTGAACTTTCTTTCAGGAAGAATTATTGGACTGGGTATTGGCCAAATATTCAAGTTACCCTAGCTAACTACTACATACAATATACGACTACTACCACAACAAATACGACAACCAAATCAATAAGTTATTACATAATAATAATAGTAAGTAAAATATGCACTGTAACCTATGGAACTATCATAGGCAGTTTGAAGTATGATCATGTCCGCTTTTTGTATCTGGATATCATATACAGTATTTGAGTCCCTAACATGGGATGGAAGAAATAATATCTATAATATAATCTATGGAAAGGTAACATATAAAAATCATCGTATAGTATTCTTGAAGTCCGAAGCACTAAGTAGGAAATTTTTGATTTGTCTATAGTAGTTGTTTAGGAAATTTCGATTAGTGATATAATGTATTTTTTTGACATTTGTAGGTGATGTTGGGACTACAACAGCAGCATGACATGTTTGGGAATATGGGGTCACCTTTGGAGTATAAGGGATCCCCTCAGAAGTTGGAAGGATCTCCCATGCATCATCAGGATTTGGGGATGTTTCAGCAAAACTTGGAGCAGGTTAGTTAATTATTATTACATGTGCCAAAAAAATCTAAGAAATATTTGTGTACATAATGCCGCTTTTGTAAGTACACTGAACATGTATGTTCCACCCACCACGGATTTAGTGAAAACCTCTGATTAAAAAAAAAGACGAAGAGGCACGTCAAAAGATTTCTCAAGGGGGACAACTTTTTAACTAAAAACACTTTACCTCCCTGTACTCCCTGTATCGAATGGCTTGTTTCAAAGGTATGTTGAAGTCCTTTACTTTAGCAGATCGGTGTGTCGGAGCCTGGGCTGCTCATTATTAAAAAAATAATAAAAAAATCGACACGAAGGAGAAGAATATCTGTTTCATTTATTTATGAACATTTGTTAATAAGCGTAATTTCATTTATTGAAACAATGAAAATCCTCATACTTTTGTAAAAAGGCATACACAGTACCTACGGCACGCATTTGGGGACACAAAGTGATTAAGCCATCATTTATTAATGGTAATTTAAATGGAGATATTTCTTCGAATATGTTGGAAAATACCCTCAATCCGCCTATCACTGAAAACATTAAAAACCAAATCGAAGAGGATAGAAACCCTATACTTGATGAGTAACAAATCAGCAAGATGGCGCTCCTCTTTAATATGTTCTTCCGGTTCGGCAATGGCTCGACGACTTTTTTCCAGATAAATCCAGATAAATGGATAGGGCGAAGGGGGCCTATAGCCTTGCAATGAATCGTCATGAATTTGAACATCGCCTATGTCCAATAGCACTTTGAACACTTATTGCAATAAAAAGTGACATTTTTGTGTTTTTGTTTTATATTTGAGCAAATTGAGATACATAAAGATTTTTCTGAAAATTTAAAAAAATTAAGCGTCAAAATAAAAGAAATTAGACATACTTTTGAAACAAGCTATTATTATTATCATTTAAAATTTTTGGAGGAATGAGGTGAGGTAGTATTTAGTTAAAAATTTGTCTACCTTGACAAATCTTTTTCATTTCATTCATTTTATCAGCGGCTTTCGATAAATCCGTGATGGAAATTGATCAAATGAGCACTTTGTATATATGCGCATGATATAATATTGGCATCTAACGTATCAGAACACGAGTCGTGTTGCGAGTAGTTAGAGAGGGTAGTATTTGTCATGAGGTTAACTTCAAATATGACCCTAGTTGTTCAAATTTTTTTAGAGATGCATTTTTTTGTTATTTATCTTTTCGCTATGTACTGCTGTTTTTCATACTAGAATTCATGCAATTATCGGATTTGACGAAAGTACGAAATCTATTTCCAGGTAAACAATAACGAAGCCGGAAAGAGGAAAAATGAAGATGTAGTGTTGCTGCAAAGTCAAAATCTGAGTTCTACTGAAATTGGAAGTACTCAGACCACCACTACGACAAAAAAGAATGATAAGAAGAAAAATGACAACGGAGTTAAGAAAAAAAAGACGAGGTATGTTGAACCATTTATCTTCAATTAATGGTTGACTGGCAATAATTATTTTCACGCAAACTTACTACAATCAAGTAATAAGAAGTTATACCAGGCTATCTTATTTACACTATCATCTGTTTATTTCTATTTGGATTTTGGCTCTACCCAGGCCCCTGAGTCAACTCAACTATGTCCAATCTAAACAGGTCAAGTTAATGCAAGATCTACATGTTATCTCCATTCTAGTTTTACGCAGATTGATTTTAGCCTCACTATTATCCCTGTCCCACATCAGTGGCCTCCTTTCTAGAACTATAAACTCAATTTAGATTTTACGAATGCAGAAGGCTAGAAGCGACTGCTTCTGTCAAGAGTTCTGAAGCTTAATCATACGGTCACATTCTATGCTTATCAGGTCCAGTACTGTACATTGTAAAACAAGAAAAACCCACGCGAGTATTTGGTTGTGATGAATAACCATGTTATGTCAAAAAGCCATTCATCCAGGTCTGTAGGTGTTGAGATTACAGAAAACATGATCTATTAGGAAAAGACCTGAAAAGGAGTCCTCACTATTCAACCTTTTCTGGCTGTATAAGGCCTAAGTAAGATCTTACCGGGAGTGCTGCTCCCATACTCGACGTAGGTCAGAGGAGAGTAATTCGATTGATTGGCGAAAATGCTTTTACGCGCCTTATCCAGCCACTTTTTCGTCGTCGGTAACCATTCACTTGTTTACCAATATTCTAACGAAGCCTGCTTTTTTCTGTAAAGCTGCTCTTTGAACCTGTTTGATACACCCACATGAGTGCAGCTTCACACTTCTTACAGTCGCTATTCATACGTCAACCGTATCTCCTTTCCTAGGATGTCAAAAGTATGGAAAGGTATGTCTAGTGACGCTTTTCCTTGAGTCTGTGACCGTTGGTCTGTTTAAAGGGTAGCATTAATAAACTTCTTCTTCTTCTTCCTTCCTCTTTTTTTTTGCAGTAGCTTTAGACTTCATGACAACCTAGAATTAAAAATGGGATTTTTTATGTGCTTTTCAGTCGTGCATCTTATAGCCACTTTACACAGTCAAGAAATCCATAATATTTGTTGCCTTGAACTCTTTGAAGAAATTAACAAATTAGAACATGTTCCGATTTATTGAAATTTTTTGGGGAATTCTAGGCATATTTGGGTCTGCCGACAATACCAACTTCGGAATGATAGGTCTTGATTTGTATCTATTATAGTAATCAGATAAACATTGTAACATTGAATAATAACAGTTGGTATTATTATAAATTCCCTTTCTGTCAATTTTCTCACGAATTTCTTTAAAAGTCACAAATTTGGTCGATTTCTTGATGGTGTAAGGTAGTGCTAGCTTTTAATGCCGTTAAAAAATATACTTTTATTATTGTCATTTCCTACTATATGATTAGCATATAGAAAATTTTATAATAATTATTTTATCACTGGACGTATAAGTAAACTGTGATCTGTTCATCTTTGAATGTCGATATGCACCCCTATCTTCATTCTTCAATTAAAATGTCATGCGACACAGTTTTAGTGAGCGATTCACTAAATTGACATGACACGGTTATCACCCATCTGTATCTGCACGAACAACAAGCACTAACTTTAGGAAGGTGAGGGCAATAGTAGCAACTGACGCGATCATCTGCATCGCCCTCACCGAGACAAATGTTCCCGAGGCATTTGAAATTTGATGGGGGAGGGTGCGAAGGATGATTTTTTACATTGTCCCTCGCGTGTATAGTTATGTGAAATAATGATACCTACTGAAGCGCTTTACAGAAAAGTGGATTCAAGTATCTTGATAAGAATGATAAAACAAGACGTATTTCGTGAAAGTATTGTCACGACGGCGACGGCCTCTTTTTCTTCATCAAAGAATCAAACTGGACGTAACTTTCACCGTTTTACTTCACAACTCAACACAATATCTCTTAACCTTATCTCAACTAGAGCTCAACTCAACTGAACTACTGCCACGCTCTCGTGGCGCCTTATATACTTCATCGAACCATCTAGAAGATTCGAGACACTCAGATGACATTCAAGAATGCCGATCTGTCAGTCCAGAAAATTCCAGATGATTCTATGTCGTTTACACATCAAAAAAATCTAGCCTAACACTTTGACTTTACATCATGCATGACAACTAATACAAATACACGAATGCCATAATATACAGTATGATACAGTATTATTAAAAATTGAAAATCATCCAAATCGTTGCAGACTACACTCTAAAGTAAATTAAAAATATTAAAACTTGAAAAATAAGAAAAAAATGGCAGTGGTTTGACTCAATACATACTTCAGGCATATCATCTGTAATAGCAAATTTATGTAGATAATCGCAGGTTATAGTATGTCGCCGACTATAAACAAAGGTAGTCACATAGTCACATATACAGGGTGGCCAGTAGTAGAGAATTATAGTTTTGGGAGTGTAAATTAGAGCAAATATTGTATCTTTTCCTATTATTGTGATACTCAATGAGGTATTTGCTTTTGATCACGTGATGTCCGATTCAAAGTTACTAATGGAACACCCTGTGTATTTGTGCCTTTCTGTGTTCCTCTCGACAAGACAATTCCAACAATCTGCACACTTGGGGTGTAAAGTGATTAATTCAAGTGCTCCAGGTACTTTAAAGATTGTACCACTACGATTTATTATAATATGTATTATTTCGTAGTGTTTCATAATGGTAGTCGTACTACCTTTTAAGGTTCTGTAACTCTTGAACTAATCACTTTAGACCACAGGTGTGCTAGTTTGTTGAAATGGTCTTGTCGGGAGGAACATAGAAAGACACAAATATACAGGATGTCTCACTAATAATTTTGAATCGCACATCACGTGACCAAAAACAAATACTCCTTGGGTAACACAATAATAGAAAAAGATACAACATTTGTTCTTATTTACACTCCCAAAATTATAATTCTCTACTACTGGCCAGTTCCGATATACTGCTTGTCTTAATCGTAGTGGGACGTATTTACGGAATGCATGTTCATTGTTTTCAGTATTATTAGATGAATATAGGTCCTGGAGCAAATTGTACTGTGTAAAGCTTTCGGGGTCATCGTCCAATAAATTTACGGTTCTTGGGGTTTCAGGCCGGCGTCGTTGAGCTTTGAGGTCTGATGTCGTATCGCCACCACGAGTGGATGGCATCTTCAGAAGCTGGCGACTTCCAACATACTGACGGCTGGTGGATTTGTGGCTGTATTTATACATGTTAATGGTGACATGGCCCAACTACATAGGTAGCGTTGGTACCCCGCCCCTCGCGGTATAGCAGCGCCTGGAGGCCCTTTCCTTTAGGATGGGTACCCATATCCTGATGATGCTGAACATCCACTATCGGCTAAGCACAGAACTTCACAGAACCAACTGGGATAAAATCGTTTCAATAACGTTCAGAATTATGGAAAATGAACAATAGACATACACAAATATCCAGAAGAAAAAATTCGGGAGACTGGCAAGTAACAAGAAATCTACACCCGGACTTAACATCAACAGAACAGTAGTAAACATAACCAAATGTAACATGTCTGATGATGAAATCTCTGTTGTGGCGAAACGAGGAAACTTTGCAATTACCCCAAAAAGAACTACCAACTGAAAAAATTATTGTAAACCTGGCATCGGCTACACGATATTTACCTGAGGATAAATCATAGGAAATTCGCACAGAGACTGCAATAATTATTAAAAAAAAGCCAAACTACCAAAAAGTGATCTGAAGGCGAAGAAGTTGGAAGCATTATTAGCTTAGCTTCTGTCCAGGCAGGTCGTGTTTATTAAATCACCTCCGCATTTTTCGTATATGGTATTGTTAATGTTGTTGCTGTTGATATATCCAAATTCTGATATCTGTTTGCCGATAGTGTCTTGTGATTCCGGTAGTTGAAAACCTATGTTTAGTTATTAAAAATAGCATAACAACTACAAATTTCCTATCATAATAGACGAAAAAAGTGCTATCGGAACAAAGACTTAACACAGTTTTGTGAACGATACCGTACAGCCAGTTTACTGAACGATAAGAAAACAACATAGGCGTACCAGAACTCTTTATAATAAGGATTCGCTAATCGTCAATAATGGTATCGAAATTCAAATGTTGCAGAAATAAAGATGCATTATATTACATCTGTATATCTTGCTTTGGAGTATTTCATCACAGTTGCTGCAATAGAATGAAGAACATCGTCAAAATCTCTGGAAATAAGATTTACTGTGGTCCTGAATGTGAGCTTGATGGTAATAATGTTATAAACCCAGAAGTGTCCAGTGAAATAACAGAAAAACTTAAGCAAGAATTGAGCGACAAAGAAAGGTACATTGAAAGGCTGTTAAAAAAAGCGAAGGATTTTGAAACTGATGTATTAGAAATAGAACAAAGATTCATTGATGAGCAGACAGAATATAAGGAGCAGCTAAAGTTTTCAAAGGAAAAATTGTATTCACTCAAAAGTGACTTTATTAGAACCCAGAAAGAAAATGAAAAATTGACAGGAAAAATTGACGAATATCAAAATCAGATAGAAAAAATGTTTACGCAGATCAACGAATTGCAGAAGGTGAACGTGGATATGTTATCATCAATCAGTATTTTGGAGAAGGCTAACGACACATATGAGGAAGAAATTGAAAGACTGAAAACGAACGGAAACTCCACGCTCGTTCGTGAAAATGCAATCCTTGGAATAGATGAAGATTCAAGAACTGAAGAAGACAAGGGCGCTGACTTTGTTAATGTTTTAAATATTCACCCTAATTTAGGTCATAATATTAATAGAAAGCGAAAAATCTTGGTAATAGGAGATGAGTTTGCAAAAAATGGATCCACAGTGTTGCACTCAATTATACCTGATTCAGATATTACCATAGAGGGTATAGTAAAACCTAGCATAGAATTTTCTGATTTAGCTTTGTCTTTGTTTTACTACTCACAGCAATATGGCAAGAACGACTACATAATTATTATGGTGAGTACTATAAATATATCGAATTTTAAGCAGCTAAATTTGGCTTTGAGACATTTGCTGCCTTTGAGCAGACTAACAAACTTATTTGTTATGTCAAATCGTAGCCACTGTGATGATTTTAGAGTAGAAAACCATATAAGTAAAACAGTGAATGCATTTTTTGTTAAAAACACTAATATATCGCTCAGATTTCAACCAAATGTCTTTAACACAAAAGCTGTGCTTAATAAGCTGGCTAAAGAAATTGTAGAATGCACACATCGCGGAAGAAACATAGTTTTGAAAGTCGTTGAGACCTGCCAGTCATTAACAGGCCACCAGCTTTTTCGTAGATAAGGTGACTCAGGCTGAATCTACGATAGATAATAGTCAACAGAAAATAATTTCTCTTACTGACAATGGAAATTATTTAAAAATAATTCATCAAAATGTACAAAGTCTGAATAATAAGCTACTTGAACTTGAACTATTTTTGAACAATACAAACTGTGATATATTCTGTGTTTCTGAACATTGGGCTAACTCACATCAAATTACGTCGTTGTATATAGAAAATTATATTTTAGCAAGTTCGTACTGTAGAACACTTTTTGGTCATGGAGGCACGTGTATTTATGTTAAATCTGGTCTAGAATATAGTGAGCTGAATTTTGTCAAAGATGTTTCTATTGATAAGCTGTTTGAGTGTAGTGGCATTAAGCTTATGACGAAGGATCAAACATTTGTGATAGTGACTGTATATAGAAGTCCTGATGGTGATTTTAATGTTTTTTTAGAAAAACTCAATGAACTTTTAAATATATTAAGCTTCAAATGCATACATTATAAAACTGTTCTTTGTGGAGATTTTAATATCAATTTTGATAAAAATACATTAGCATTGAGCAGCTTGTTGGATATATTAAATTCATTCATACTAAAGCCCATCATCAAAGAGCCTACTCGGAGCTCTAACTGTATCGATAATATCTGTATAAACGTGGATGCCTTAAAGTATAATGCTGCTGTAGTAAACAATAACATTAGTGATCACTTTGCCCAAGTACTAACTTTAGATTGTCATAAATGTAAACAGCCACAACAAATATCCTACCAGTACAGAGATCTATTTAACAAAACCAACATTGAACACTTTTTAACCATGTTAAGTCAGGAGACATGGGAGCATATTTATTATTCTACTGGCAATGTAAATGATAAGTTTAATTCATTCTTACAAACATTTCAATATTACATTGACATAGCATTTCCAATCAAAACTAAAATAATTAGAAGAGATAACGCTAGAAAGCCTTGGATAACTAAGGGCATACTTATATCTAATGATAAACTACATTATCTGTATAAACTATCCATAACAGGAGATGTAGCTCTGAAAGAGTATTATAGACATTACAAAAAAGTCTATGCAAGGGTTTTGAGAGCCGCAAAACGATTACACTACAATAAAGTTATTTTAAATGCAAAGAATAAAACAAAAGCAGCTTGGAATATTATAAAACAAAATAAAAATCTACCTAAGCAGGAAACTATCAAATTAAAAACGTCAGATACATTAATTACAGATCCAAAAGACATAGCTCACAAATTCATGAATCATTTTAACAACATCTCAAGTTTATACAAAGACGGTACGGCCACTAGTAGAAGAACTAACATTGATAGAAACATTAATTCATTCTTTTTTCAACCTGCTGTAGCTGATGACATAATTAGCATAATAAATAGCTTTCGAAACTCTAACTCTACCGGTGGTGATAGAATAAGTACCAATATGCTGAAAATATCTGCTAATTGCATCAGCCAACCTTTAGCATTTTTAATCAATTGTTCAATTGAAGAGGGAATATTTCCGTCTGTGTTAAAAGTGGCTAAAATTAAGCCCTTATTTAAATCAGGTGATTCATTTGATATTTGCAATTATAGGCCGATATCACTTCTTAGTCCATTTTCAAAGGTTTTCGAGAAATATGTCTCTCTGCAACTTATTAATTTTTTTGATACCTGTAGACTATTTAACAGCAAGCAATTTGGTTTTCGAAAAGGTATGTCTACAAAGAAAGCTGTACTTCATTTTATAGATGATTTATATTTTAGCATGGATAAAGGTGAAAAATGTGTAGGAATATTTCTTGACCTGAGCAAAGCATTCGACTTAGTAGATCATGAAATACTTTTAGATAAATTGGATAGGTATGGAATCAGGGGTAAACCATTTAACTGGTTCCACAGCTATCTGTGTGACAGAAAGCATTATGTTGAGGTAGAGAATGCGCAATCTGAACAGCACATCTGCCATACAGGTATTCCTCAGGGGTCCATCCTTGGTCCCCTGCTCTACATTATATATGTTAACGACTTTCCTTCCAGTGGCTCGGTAATGTATGCTGATGATACCTCCTTATTGATTAAAGGAAATAACAAAGAATCTGTAATCGAACTTGCAAATTCAAATTTGTCTGAAGCACGGCAGTGGTTTATGAATAACGGGCTAGTACTTAATTCAAAAAAATCTGTTTTTCTAAAATTTAATTACTGTAGCGTTCAAATTGACCACAGTCTGTTGATCAAATCTGGTGGTAAATCTATCAAACAGGTTGAAACAACCAATTTTCTAGGTATATACATATCGGAGAACTGTAAGTGGGATACGCACATTGAGAAAATGTGTCAAAAAATTGCTCCACTGTGCTACTGCATGTACCAGATGAGTTTTATAGTAGAAAGATGGGTATTGTTAATGTTTTACTATGCACAAATACATTCAGTGCTATCATATGGTATTGAAATATGGGGAGCGTCTTCTAAACTACAAAGACTATTTTTAATGCAGAAAAGAATTATTAGGACTATCGCGGGAGTAAGAAGACGCACTAGCTGCAAAAATTTATTTAGGTCTTTTGAAATATTAACATTACCATCTGTATATATATTGAATACATTGATGCACGTTAAGGCTCATCGTGGTCAATTTAATACCTTAAGTAGTGGCATATACCATACCAGAAGTAAAGAACTGCTCGAAGTGCCATCGCATAGGTTAGCAAGAACGGAAGAAAGCCCTAAATATATGGCTGTCAAACTTTTCAACAAGCTGCCCAATGACTTGAAAATGCTCCCACTAGCAAAATTTAAAAAGAGCATTAAGAGAATTTTATTAGAAAAAGCGTTCTATTCTACATCAGAATTTTTAATGTGTGATTGTTTTAAATAATTATTATAGTATATAAATACTTGTACTTTCTAAGTTAGTGTCCTCTTGTACATGAGTACATGTATATTTAGTGTGTGCCTTGTAATTTGATTTATGTAACTTTTCTGTGACTTGTCCTATATCATTTATTTATGATCAAAAGGATTAATATATATCTATCTATCTATCTATCTATTAAGGGATATCAATAGGGACACAAGTGTCGCTGTTCTGCCTGCGGATAAGGGCAATGCTACAGTAATGATGGACACCGAAGATTGCAAAAATAAAATAAAGGCATTGCTAGATCAAGGCACCTACCGCACTCTATCCAAAAGATCTGACCAAGGCCATAATAAGAAAACTAAGACCATGGTGAAGAATGCAAGCCGAAGCCTCAACGGAGAAAATAAGTTGAAAGTATGCAAAAGTGAAGCACTGACATTTAGGCTGTATGGATTACCAAAAATTCACAAGCCCAACGTTCCACTTCGCCCGATCGTTAGCGCAATAGGCTCGCCTAATTATTTATGAATTAGCAAAACACTCAGATTACTACAGCCATACGTTGGAAAAACAGAGTCGTACATAAAGGACTTGGCTCATTTCATTTTGAAAATCAAAGATATACAGCTAGAAGAATGCGGTAATGCTGGTCAGCTTCGACGTTGTCATTATTTACAAAGGTACCACTTAACAATGCAATTGAACAAACGAATGAAGAACATATTTACACATATTTACAGATGACATAAACCTTTTCAGGCACGTTTTAAAAACAACATACTCCATCTGGGCAACAACATGTACGAACAAATTGAAGGTGTAGCCATGGGAAGCCCTCTGAGCTCAGTAGTAGCGAACTTTATAATAGAGAAAATTGAACAGACAATTTTAAAAAGCGCTGAATACAAGCTAAGATATGGCACCGCCACTTGGACGATAAGTTCGTAATTTGGAATTACGGTGGAGAAAAGCTGGAGGTAGAAGAAAACGTTGGGACAGAACATAACATATAGAAAACGGAATTACTAGACCTTTGACAGAACAGGCTAAAAAAGTATCCAGAGGACCTCGACACCGAATTGGAATACCTAAAGAACGCTCTTAAGGCGAATGGCTGTACATAAAAGGAAATAACAAGTGCAATGAGCAAAACTAGGGTAAACCAACAATCTCAACTGATAGCAAAAGCTTTTTGCCTTATGTGTCTGGAATACGAGACATAATCATAGTAGGAAAAATTCTACAAAAAGAACAAGATCATCTACAAACCCACAAGGAAGGTACAGCAGTATAAGAGAGCGGTCAAGGATAAAAGAGACTCATTCACAACACCGCGGGTTTATCGCATACCATGGACATGTGGGACTGTATACATAGGAACAACCTTCGAGGAACAACGAAGCGAACGAACACAGCAATTGCAGAACATACCTAAGGCTAACTGTCGACGAGGTTATACAGATAAATCAGCGATAGCAGAACATGCGATTAAGGAAGGAGACCATGGGATCAAGTTTGAAGAAACTCATAACAACTTAATTGGGAAAGAAGAAACACAATAAGGACCGGATATGGGTACCCATCCTAAAGGACCTGAACACACTGCCATACCGCGAGGGGGCGGGGCTACCAATGCTACCTTGTTGAGTCCCATCACCGATGACATGTATAAATACAGCCGGAATTCTACCAGCCGTTAGTATTTTGGAAGTTGACGAAGTGAAATGGCTTCTGAAGATGCCACCATCTACTCGTGGTGGCGAAACGACAAGCCTCAACGCTCACTAGCGCCGGCATAAAAGCCCAAGAACCACAAATTAATTTTCCTGGTGAATAATATATTGCATAAATATAATGCTAGAGCAATGTCCATAGATCCTCATCTCTGAAGAGGTTGAAACGTGAAAACCAAGAATATGGTACATACGTCGGGGCTGTATTATGGACTTAGCAACGCCGCTAGATGGTACACTACTACCATTTACGCGAAGTTTATGTTAACGTCATTCATATTTGCGGTCGGTCGGATTCTCTGCCGTTGTCGTCTAATGTTTTGTGTGAGACTTTCGCGGCCAGAATCGGATGTCGTTGTCTTTTAGGCCTACACGACGGCCATTTCTGCTTACCCCGCCATTCCCCTCTGCCCGCTTGCCTATATTATTTGTAGGAAGGAGACGCGAGGGTGATCGGGTGAAAGCAACTAATGACATAGATCTTTGCAATTATTATGTTATATCTAATATTTACAGTTCAATAAAAATTCAAAATGCTCTTGTTTCCAGAACAACATTCACTGCTTTCCAACTTGAAGAATTGGAGCGCGCCTTTGAGAGGGCCCCTTATCCTGACGTCTTCGCGAGGGAAGAACTGGCACTGAAACTTAACCTCAGCGAATCCAGGGTACAAGTCTGGTTCCAGAACCGAAGAGCCAAATGGAGGAAGAGGGAGCCACCCCGCAAGACTGGATACATTGGCGCAACATCACCTGCTGGAACGAACATAGCGAATAATTTTAGCAACCCCATATCTTTCACGCAGCCGGCTGCCAATGCTTCAGCGCCTGTGGATAGCTGGAGTTTCCAGGCTTCATATGATTTGGGTGAGTAATCATGTAGGTACAAAAATTAAAAGCAAAAACACCTTTTCTAAAATAAGCTTTTATTTAAATGCTTTAAAAAGAAGAAAATGAAATTTTCCCTTAAAAGTTTAACTATCAACTTATAGCCTCATTATACACAATCTATATAATCATAAAAGCTTGTCGCGCGATTTACTTGTGTACATAAGCGTGTACCTATTTAATTAAGTAATTTAATCTGCTAAGTTAATTTTTATTAGAATTTCAGTTTAATTAAATACTTATGGGCACGTACGCAAACCTCGCGACAATATTTTATGATCATTCATATGAATCTTGTATAATGAGGCTATAAGTTGATGATTCTTTTTAGTACATTTGGATGAAAGTGTTTTTTTTTGAAAATGATTTTTTTGCTTTTAATTTATTTTTACTGTTCAGTTAATAACCTGCATTTAAATTCTCAGCGAACCCTTTCATTTAATTCCATACTATAAGAAACCATAGAAAACTTCAAAAGTCCGCCATATTGGATTAAGAGTGATGACAGAATATTCTTCTAATTTTTTTCGGCAACCCTTTTCATTTGATACCCATATTGCAGAAGTGCATAAAAAATAACCTTTCCGCCATCTTAGATGACGTCACATTATTTTTTGAGTTACTCTTAACAAGCCCTTTCATTTGATATCCATATTGTAGGGGTGTACAACAAAATAAGTATTCCGCCATCTTAGATGTTCCTCCATATTGGATTTAGAATGACGTCACGTTATTTTTCGAGTTACTCTCAACAACACAGCAGGTAAATCAACGGATCTTGCCTTCTACAACCTAGTTGGCAAAAGTAACCATCCTTTGAACAACAAAAAGCCTTTACGAAAACACTGATCTGAATCCGCATAGATCAGTTATATGTCAACCAGCTGTCAAGTGGGATTTATGATTCCATGAATTTAACGGACATCGAACAACGAAAAAGTTGGTTTAACAATAAAAAACAGATGATAAAGTAAAGCAGCTACTGATCTGAATTATCTGATCGCAATCATTTACTGTACAAAAATGAAGTACCCTATTTCTGACCGATCCCAGATCACTTTCCGAACGTCAGGATCAGTGATCCAACTGATCGGGTTAACCCGATCACAGTTTCCGTAAAGGCCTAAAGAAATCGCGCTGGGTGCCTTTCTAGACATTGAAGGAACGTTCAATTGCTCGCTCACTCGCTCCAAGTAACCCTTGTAAAAAGAGGCCTGCAGAAGGTCACATGTGACTGGATTGGTTGTATGTTAGCTAACAGGAACATCTTAACATCATTACATGATGACTCGATTAGGTTTAGGGCCGCCAGGAGATGTCCTAAAAGGGGCGAGTGCTTTTACCTGCTGAACGAGCTCTCTATGTGAGGTGTGGGGGTTCACTGTAGTTTAACGTTATGTCAAGGATCTGGTTATTCTAGTCAGAGGAAAGTATGAAAAGACTATCTCCGAACTTCTTCAACAAGCGGTGAACACATTCGACAGCTGGTGCAGGAGGGAACAAATATCGATAAACCGTTGTCGTTCCGTTTACTAAAAGACGGAAACTAGACAAGCTACGCTTATGTAGAATAGCGGGAGAGTCAATTCAGTTCGTAGAGGAGGTGAAGTATCTTGGTCTTATACTGGACAAAAGACTCACTTCAACTCCCATCAGGATAACAGATTTGAAAAGGCCCGACTTGGCCTCTGGACACTCAAAAGGATTTACTGCAAATCTTGGGCCGTTAGTCCTAAACTGATTTACTAGATATATCAGATGGTAGTAAAACCAGTGGCGCTGTTTCCTGATGCCACAAATGTTTACAACAAACAACCAGAACCAAGCTGGCGGCTATGTAATGCACCGCCTGCTTGTATAGTCTGATGGTACCGCGTTATGAATAAATAAATAAATAAAGCTTTAATTACTTAACAGTACAAATACACTTTACAGAACAATTAAAATAAATAATAATACATGATAGAATTCAAATACTATAATGTGTTGCTAAGGCTAATTTGAATTCAGTACCTATATGACTACAGATTTTTCGTACAAGTGTGTGTGTGTGTATACATAGAATATATTAGTATGCTACAACAGTATTAGTTTTAGAAATGCTATGATAGAATAACTGATGCTGACGAGTTTCAACCCTAGGAACAAAAAGTTAAAATCTTTTTTAAAATCTCTGGTCTAAATAATTAGACCATCGAGCAGTTTGGTAAGGAACAACAACCCTGCAAAAACTCCCAAATTTCAAGGTTTTTAGATTGATACGGAAGCCATCTGTGTTAAAAGTGGTATAGCATACATACCATTTGAAATTTTCGTAATAATGCGTAATAATTGTTGTGAATTCAACTACCGCCCCCTAGCTACTAAATCAAGATAAACTTTGATAATAATGTTCATGTAGCAGATTAATAGGTAAGAACAGCTCTTTCGAACGAGACCTACTTGTTTAATTCTGTTAACTTGTACCAATATTATTGCCGTTTAAATAAACACTTTTTAGACGTTCCTCCACCACCACATTTTACTAGTCCCGGGTTCGATTCTCGTTAGAGGCGGAAATTTATTTCTGGTTTTTTCAATCAAAAATAAATACATATCTATACAAACAAAATCTGCGAAGAATCCCCACCTGAGCCTTCACTGTTGGCTTCTAATTAACAGTGTTGTTCCTAAGTGGCGCCAGGAAACAGTAACAAAGCCTACACAGAATACGAGGCTAATGACCAAAGCAGTCGATGCTCATGACACAGAAGTTAAAAAAACCTGAACCAAAAACCGGAAATTGTCCACTCTACATGGTGGTACTATGTGTAATATAACTTTGTATATTTTTTGAGAAAAAGCCTTTTTTATGATTGATTATACATTACACCCCTCTAGCGGCTGCTTGCGGAACTTGAAAATAATTTCCAGTCTTCAAGACGTTAAAAAGCTTGTGCTAAAGATACGGTTGCAGTTTTCTTTATTAGATAAGATATTGGCTGAGGATCAATTGGACGAGATAAACAAGTATGGTTTTTGGGGACTGATTATTTTTTAAGTTCGCTCACTTTTTTACGGACTTCTTTATTCACTAAGCAGCATCTATAATTAGGAATTATTAATGTTTATATTTCAACGAAATTCACGCAACGCTTGAAAACTTATGATATAAAAAAAGGACAAAAGGCTGTCAATAAAAGTCAAATATTTTTTCAGATTGTCTTAAATATTTTATTATCGATAAATTGTAGTCTAATTTCACCCAGTTTCGTTTGTGCACTTTATGCTGGGGGACTCTGTAGACTTCACTTTAAAGGGGCATCGCAAAATGTCCCTTGGTGTTAACCCTATTGTCGCTCACTGCAGCTTTCAACTTACAGAATATAGAATGCTAGATGGCCCAGGCGTTAATAAGATATTTTCTCTTGTTAGGTTCCCACATCAACCTTCTGAACACCTCAACCGGCTCTTACTCGCACTCCAGTTTCGGTTCACCGCCATCTACGTACCCGAGCTTCGGCACCACCCAGAACAGCTATAGCTACATGCTCAACTCTCACGATGGTTTCCGAACGGTCCACGAATACGGACCGCCTCCAGGGGAACCTAGTCCGCCCCCCGGCGCGCTTGGAGGAGGTGGGAGGGAGTACTCGATGCTACAAGCCGCCCAATCTCCGACGACCGATGATGGGGCGATTGGGGTCAAAATTGAATATGTGGATCACAATGGTTCTACTATCACACACAGTCCTGAAAGGTATACAATGCTTTTTGATTATATTTGTATTTGTATACAGGGTGCCCGGACAGGTGATAATAATAATAATAAGCTTTATTCCAGGAGACAAAAGCATGGCATAGGAAGCGTCAAATATTCTGTGAGATTACAAGACATTATACATATACAGGGTGGTCCAATAAGCGCGCGGTGCTCTGTAGCGGCCATACCGTTCAAATTAGACGAACATGTTTTGAATCAAAACGTTTCTTTTCAAATGCTCTACATTCAGAAAATAATTTCAAAGATGGTGGACTTCCGGATATACCAGAAGTAGGCGTCAACTTCCTTATTTTAAAAAGAACACCCTATATATTATTACGTTTTTGAATTCAGCATCGATTTCTAAGTCCAGTTTGTTAACCATAGTTTATGCCTACAATGCCTATTTTCGGAGTTATTCAGCAATTGTTACAAAATTTGACGTTTGTAGTACTTTACAAAAAAAGCTAATATCTCGGAAACTGAATGCGATAGAAAGATGCGGTTTTCAGTTTTGAAGCAAGCAAGGAACGTACTTGTGTTTCCGTGAGATCATTGTTTCAAAAGAACATTAAATCAATAGACTAGCAATTTTCAAATTTGGAAAGCTAAAAACGTTAATAACTTTTTTTCTCAAATAGGATGCTATGGTAAGTTTCACATCGGTGGACGCGAAATAAAATTTCCTTTCACTCTTGTCTAGGCATATGTGGTTCTATCTTTGATGGTTATCAAGATATTTATGGTTTTGTAATTATGGCGTAGGAATTGCATAAATCGTAGGTGGCGTGGATCGCAGACGAAACAATTGGCAGGAAACCTTTCATCAAAAGTGTTTCGGTCTCTAATTCTAAAATGTGCTTTCGCTCCATCTAACTGTAACCATATTATTCTGAAAAACTCCAGTGGTAAATTTTCCAACAGGTTTTCCAAATGTTCATTTATAAAATTTTGGAAAACATTAGTTTAATATGCGGTTCCCAATAATACCACTCCAAATGCTTAAGACTCCATGGTGGTTGTCAACAAACCTCTCAAAATTTGGATTCACGTCGGTACAAAAATATAAATTATGCGAGTTTACATGGCCGTTAATGATAACGCTGTAGCTACACTTCGTAAGAAAGAAAATGAAAGAACTTCATAAGAAATGTAGTTTCATTAGTAAACAACACGCTGTAGAAAAGGAGTGCATCTTCTTGGATTCGAGCACGACCCCAGTTACAGAAATTCATTCAGTTTTCAAAGTCTTGTCTTGCTTGATTTAGCTTGATTTAGCTGCACGTGATAAGGATGCTATATATACTCCGTTAAAATCATGTTTACAGATGTTTGACCAATGCCCAAATGGCGACTAATTTCTGCTGTGGCACTACTAGCGGATCTTCAACTAGAATTGCGAGAATGTCAAACTCACTATCTTCATGTACTAGTACTCCACGTTTGCTTCCCGACGTAAATCCAAATTTTGAGAGGTTTGTTGACAACTAGCATGAAGTCTAAGCATTTGAGGTGGTATTATTAGAGAAACTCTAGCTTACAAACTACACTTACGTTCTAAAAAGCTCTTCCTTGTTACACCTACCTTTTTTTCTAACAGAAGTCACAAATTTTGGATAACTGCTGTGCTAAGGTATTGTTAAGTTGAATTGTATCGCTGGTCATAAAGGCAGCCCGGGAGAAACTGTGTAAGAGGTTCGATCGGCCATATTTGTATTGATATTTTGACAGTTCAAGATAAAACGTCAAGGTCAGTGAAAGTCAACTGAAGTCAACGTCTATCCCAATGCCTATGTGCATACAGTAGGTCATAATATGAATAGGAAGAAAAGAAAAAAAATTCTCAAGACATAGATGAAGCTACACTGAATAATATAACAAAAGATCAAAATGGGGATGAAAATAACATAAAATTATTAAAAGAAGAAAACAAATACCTAAAAGAAATATTGGCAGAAAAAGATAATCTGATATACCAAATTACAAGTGAAAATAGACGATTACAGGAATAATATGAATTGATTACATCTAATATTGCACCAAAAGACTCTATAGTAGACACTTTAGATTCAGTCGTCAAAAGACTTGATCACTTGGAGGAAAAAGGTTGCAACAGGTTATCGTATGCAGAAATCACGAAAAATAATACTGAAAAGAAAGAAAGAAAACTGAAAAAAATCATTGTAAAGCCTGACGTAATCCAACCGTGTCATGAAACTAGAAATGACTTAACTAAGCACATAAATTTACAAAATCTTAAGCTACGAGTAGAAAATGTTCGCAATATGAAAAACGGCTGCGTAGAAGTACATATAGAAGAAAACGATTGCTGCAAAATGAAAGAAGAAATGGGTCAGAAATTAGCAAAAAAATACAAAATTACGGAACCGAAGACGTTCAAGCCAAAAATTCAAATTTCGGGTTTTAAATCTGATGAGACGCCTACAGTGGAACAAATAGAAGAAACCATACTTAAACAAAATCCTTTTTTACAAGAAAATGAAATTAAAGTCACCTACATTAGATATATAACAAAGAAAAAAATGTATATAATTTATGCTGAAATATCAGGTAAGGGTTTCAGGAATATTTTTGAAAACTATAGTAGTAAACTATTGGTTGATTTCCAAGTTTTAAACGTTTACGAAAATAATAAAGTACTGCAATGTCGGAAATGTCAACGATTTAATCATACAGAAAAACACTGTCTAAATTCACATGTTTGTGCGATATGTGGTCAAAATCATGAAAATAAATCATGTAAACAAAATTTAGTGAAATGTTCTAATTGTACATATTATAATGAGACCCTTAATAGGAATTACGATGTTACCCACACATCCGACGATCAGAAATGTCCTACTTACAAACATTTTCAATCTCAGTACCTTTCGAACATTGAATTTTAAGCTATATTTGATTGAACGAAAATAAAAGTAGATAATAATTATACATAAAGTATTAAATGGATAGTTACATTAGAGATTTTCAAATCGAAACATTTAATACTCATACTGCTCAAGACACATATGATCTCAATAACCTACTAAATATTACAAAAAGTAAGAATAGTTTGCATATGTTTCATATGAACATTAGGAGTTTAAACAAAAATTTAGATGAACTTAAATTACTACTAAGTGAACTTAATTTTAGTTTAGATTTCATAATTCTATCTGAAACCTGGAAGCTAGATGATATATCGTTGTATAAGCTTGATGGATACACATTAGTGTACAACAATGGCGATGTGAATCAAAATGATGGAGTGGTAGTGTATATAAGAGAAAATACTTTACATAGTTATAATACATTTATTATTGGGAATATCAAAATCGTCCAGATATACTTCACTAAGTGTAATAAAAGAATTTTGATTACGTGCATATATAGATCACCACAAACGCTCGTAAATGAATTTGTTGAAAATCTCAATCACTATCTTGCAGCATGCATATCTGCAGATATGCATGTTATAATAGGTGATATAAATATCAATATTCTTGGAGAAGAAACCAACATTCAGGACTATCTTAATATTTTAAGCATTCATGGCTTCACATCTGCAATAAACAGCTACACTCGAATAACTGATAGTACAAAATCGTGTATTGATCACATATTTATTAGTAACAAAATTAAAGATGTGAGAATAATTCCCGTTATCGTTGAAACATCAATTACAGATCATTTTTCTCAAGTACTACAGATACTACTTCCAGGAACAAATAATCCACTTAATAGTGAAATGTTGCGATACAAAGAATACTTAAATAAAAATAAACTTTTAAACGAACTAAAAAATGAATCGTGGAATGAGGTGTATTTCGCTAGTGAAATTGAAAAATCAACAGAAACATTCATTACAACTCTGACAACACACATTAAAAATTGTACAACAAAAGTGAGAATAAAAAAGAACAAACAGAAAAGAAAAGAATGGATCACTGCTGCTTTAATAAATTCCGTAAATGAAAAAAATAGGCTTTACAAAATAATGATAAATGATCCGTCAGTAGAAAATAAAGAAAACTATAAAAAATATCATAATAAGCTTACAAATTTAATCAGAGCTAGAAAATTGTCATATTATCAAGATAAAATCATGAACCATACCAACGATACACAAAAGCTATGGAAATGTGTGAATAACGTTATAGGTGTAAATAACTCTGGTAAAGACATTGGTAAAATTATGTCTCAAAGTGGAGACATGTTGAACACTAACTTAGATATTGGTAATGAATTTAACCGATACTTTTGCTCTATTGGTAAACATCTAGCAGAAAAAATTAAATCAAGTATCCGATACCTAGACACACAAACAATCAGACTCTCGAACTCCATTGTAGTACAAGAAATCACTGAACAAGAAGTAGTTAATTCAATAATGCTGCTGAAAAATGGCAAAACACCTGGAATAGACAATTTAACTGCTGAAACACTCAAAATCGTAGCACATCTGATTTCGGAGCCATTCACTAGAATAATTAATTGTTGTCTGGAAAAGGGTATTTTTCCATCTATACTCAAAATTGCGACTGTGATGCCTGTACATAAAACTGGCGATGAATATGATTTATCCAATTATAGACCTATCTCACGTATCTCCTGTTTGGCAAAGGTTTTTGAAAATATAATAAAGAACAAATTGACAAAATTTTTAGAGAAATATAACATATTTTCTGATAAACAGTTCGGTTTCAAAAAAAATAAATCTACTGAAGATGCGGTGACATATGTAATAGGAGAACTATGCAAAAATGTAGACAGGAATATTCCAACATTATGTGTATTTGTTGACCTAGCAAAAGCATTTGACACAGTTGATGATATGATACTCATGAAAACTTTACAAAATTATGGTATACGGGGTCAAATCTATCATCTAATTAAAAGTTACTTAAGTAATAGAACACAAACTGTTGTGATAAATAAATGCTCTAGTTCTCCATTGCCTATAACATGCGGTGTTCCTCAGGGAACGGTACTGGGACCATTATTCTTTAACATATATATAAATGATCTATTTGCGGTTGATGTGAGCGGAGATATAGTGAGTTTTGCAGACGATACAGCTGTTATATTTTCTGCTGAAAGTTGGGAAATATTAAAATCAAAGGCTGAAAATGGTTTTAAAAAAATGTTCAATTGGTTCAGTAGTCGACTTTTAACAGTCAATTTCAACAAGACTCACTTTGTTCCATTCGCATCATACGCAAACGGCTTACCGAAATACACCAACTTACAAATCAGTTGTGAACAGGTAGCTCCTATATCAATGGTCACCAGTATCAAGTACTTAGGAATATATCTAGATTGCCATATCAAATGGAAAGAGCATACCGAATATGTTGTCAAAAAGATTCGTTACCTTATAAGCAAATTTAAACTCCTTTCCACTATACTTACCTATGAACAGATGATCATTGTATACGAAGCACTTGTTCATAGTCATATACGATATTGTATTGTGGTGTGGGGCGCAGCATGTAAAAATAATATAAAAGCAATAGAAATTATACAAAAACGTTTAATAAAAATTTTATATAAAGTGAAATGTACATATCCTAGTGACTTGTTATTTTCTAAAACAAAAATTCTAGATATCCGCCAAACATTTTTCATGTCATTAGGTATTTACCAATATAAAAATAAATCAAACTTGACAAAACACGAACATAAATATGACATAAGATTTGCATGTAATGTTGTACCAAAAGCAAGAAAAAATACTTTATTACGATGTCATACATTTCTTGCTCCAAGACTATACAATGAGATACCAGAAAGCATAAAATGTCTAGTGCCTTTAAATTCATTCAAGTGTGGTTTAAAACAATGGATAGTAAATAATAAGCGCATTAAAATTCACCAACTTGTAGACATATGCAATACCTATTATTACTGATATATATGGAATACATAATATTTAAATATAAATATTCCTGAATTGACCCTTATTTGTTGTTTCCATTTTATAATAAATACTTATACCCAAGCACAAGTTTTTAACTTTTTTTGGGTCACTTGTTGTTTATTGTATTTTATTTATTTTATATTTACAATACGCTACTACTACCGCATAAATAAACTAATGTTTTCCAAAATTTTCTAAATGAAAATTAGGAAAACCTGTTGGAAACCTCACCACTGTGGTTTTTAAGAATAATGTGGTTACAGCTAAATGGAGCGAAAGCACATTTTAGTATTAGAGACCGAAACACTTTGGGTAAAAGGTTTCCTGCCAATTGTTTCGTCTGCGAGCCACGCCACCTACGATTTTTCCAATTCCTACGCCATAATTACAAAACCGTAAAAATCTTGAAAACCATCAAAGCTAGAACCACATGTTCCCAGACAAAAGTGAAAGAGAATTTAATTTCGCATCCATCGATGTGAAATTTATGATATCATACCATTTAAAAAAAAAGTTTTTAACGTTTTTAGCTTTTCAAATTTGAAAATTGCTACTCTATTGATTTAATGTTCTTTTGAAACAACAATCTTTCTGGAAGACAAATACGTTTCTTGCTTGTTTCAAAACCGGAAACCACATCTTTCTACCGCGTTTAGTTTCCGAGATGTTAACGTTTCTTGTAAAGTACTACAAACGTCAAATTTGGTAAAAATTGCTGAATAACTCCGTAAATCGACTTCGTAGACATAAACAATGGTTAACAAACTGGACCTAAAAATCGATGCTGAATTCAAAAACGTAATAATATACAAGGTGTTTCATTTAAAATAAGGAAGTTGATGCCTACTTCCGGTATGTCCAGAAGTCCGCCATCTTTGAAGTTATATTCTAAACAGGATTTGAAAAGAAAGGCTTTTTATTCAAAACATTTTCGTCTAATTTAAACGGTATGGCCGCTAGAGAGCACTGCGCGCTTATTGGACCACCATGTATACACATACAATATACACATTAAAATTATTTACATTATTCACTTTGTCCACATGCTAAAAATTAAAATTAAATTAAAATTATTTACATTATTCACTTTGTCCACATGCTAAAAATTCACACACATTATAAAAACATTTGCTTATGAAAAATTCTTTCAATTTTGACTTAAAAACAATTCAAGGAATTAACATCTCTTAAACTAGGGTCAATTTTATTATATAATTTCAAACCAATATAGTTAGGGTTTTTTTCATACATGCTTAATTTATGTGCTGGAACTGTCAGAGCAGAACCGTTGCGTATGTTGTGGTCGTGAAAATCAGAGTTTTCAGGGAATGTGTTGACATTGTTCTTGACGTAAAAGAAGTAGCTCTAGCATGTAGAGACGCGCGGAACCGCTAATATTTTGTATTTTTTGAAAAGTTGCCTACATTGTGATCTTGGATTCGCACCTGTACTTGATCTTATAATTATTTTTTGTATTATAAATATTCTAGAAATAAGACTTGAGCTATCCCAGAAAATAATACCATACTTTAGCCTTGAAACAAATTGACCATAATAAGATGCTAAAACTATGTTTCTATTACATGTTTCTGTAAGTCTTTTTGCAACATAACATATAAAAGATAAATTAGTACACAAACTATTTATACTTATGATTAGTATACCTAATTTAGAGATAGAGATAGACCTCACATTTGAATGAACATTGAGATAGGAACATGAAGTCTTAAAATGCTTAATTTTCAAGATAGAGGGCGTCAAAGTTCTACTGTTATTTTCGTTTTTTCAGCAACGGTCTCAAATTACGTATAGGGGCTTTTTAAGGCAATAAATCCAAATTCAATCACGGCTCTGCTATCATGCTCCTACGGCACTCCAACTCTTTTAAACCAAAAAAACCTTTTCCGGTTTGGTCCATCAATGTGAATATTATAAAAATCTTTTTCTCAATATGTTTTACGAAAAAAGGTATAGTTTGTTTAAACCCCTAGAGGTAACCGTTTTCGAGATAACCTTTATTGAAGTTTCCAAGGCACCACAGTTAGTTGTAAAATGTGATTGAAAGAATTAGGGAAGTACTGAGTCAATCAACTCGATTTCGTTTTTTTGACTGAACGTAACATTTTCATAAATTCATGAATTTGGGCGATGAAGAATGAACGGTTTTTAAAAACATGTATCTTCGTTTACGTTTACATCATGGGCCTGTATTTTTTTAGAAAATATTATAAATTCGATTAAAACCTTGAATATGATAAATAAAATTTACTCAGGCAACAATATTATGTAATCATTTATGAGTGGCTTCTAATTTTTTTAGATTTCGTTAACATTTCAATAGATCTTTCATTGGTATTTTTTGGTTTCAGATATGGTAATGGCTCACCTAAGTACGACCAAGGTTATCATGACGATGGTAGGATTAAAGAACTGAAAGCGGAAAATGGGAGTGGGGGACAAACATACGTTACGTTACCCCCTTTTCTGAATTAGCTAGGGTAGTGAATAGACATTATTTTTGAAAAATTGTTTTCTTACCTTCAGTTTATATACATTGAAAATTAACTTAAAAAGTCAATTGTGTAGGAGTACCCAAATGATGAACAATTTTTGGAACTTCTACCAGAACCTAGTGAAAAATCAAATAACCAAATTACTCTTTATTTTTTTACTTAGTTATCAGAAATCAAGTGCCGGGAAGATAGCTATACATTAGGAAACATGTAAATACATATTTACATAATATAGTGCAAAATTACGTGTCGCCTCAAAAAGTAACGTCATAATATTATGAAGTTACCTTTTGAAACGTTATGGTAATATGTTTTTAGGATAACCTTTTGATTCATGTGATGTAGTTAAGGATATTAACAAAAATGTTGTATTCTACTGAAGACTCATGTTTTTTATAATGAATGCAGCTTTAACTATAGAATGTGACTATATCTCAGAAAAATAGCTCAACAAAGAGGGAGTAAACACAAAAATTTGCTAGGCAGACGTCAGATTCCTATTATGACAGAGGTCATCTATTATCTACAGTACATGCTTTTGATAATCTTCATTCAGTTTAATATTGTTAACATTTTCTTCACTTTTCTTGGGCATGTAAGTTACTGTTGGTGCCGAAAGCTTTGACAACATCGCCTAACAGATTTAGTCGTAGCCCACCACGCGTTGGTTTGTTTAACAATACGAAAACGTTGTTTATTGAGTCAATATGGTACTTTTATTATGTATTTTTACCGTTTTTTATGATGCTACGCAATAAGCAGAATAGCAAACGTAAAAACATGATGTATCATACTTATCATAGGATCGTTTGGAGGTCAAGTGTACAACCCGGGGTACAACCCGTACTGTCACGGGTGGCTTATACCGGGTGTCCCATAACTTCCTTAACACTTCATAGTCTCGTAAGAAGAAAAAGTTAAAACGAAAACATTTTTTTATACTTCAACCCTCAAAAGTCTCACCCAACTTTTTTTTCAAATAGTACCCAATAAATTTTCCTACACAAATTATTTCATTCAAAATCTTGTAGTACCTTTGGTTTTATACACAAACCTATTTTTTCGTAAAGCCATAAACATAAGGTAAACAAAACAAGGGTTTGTTCGAGGCGTAATTTTTTCGTAACAAAAACAGTTAAATCAGAAAGCCAACTGGGACCCCTAAGACTCACCCAAAATTTTTTTTCAAATAACTCGGTACAGCTTTTTCAACATAAACGAACTCATTATTTTATTCAATATCTTATAGAGCCCTTGATTTTTTTCGTAAAGTCATAAGCATAATGGTGCGTCCACATTTGAGCATTTTAGCCCGCACGAACAGAACAAACAAACCGAATAGCGCGAATGCACCTAGTGTGGACGTTTCTCCGAGCAGAACGGAACGCACCGAATGTTTTCCGAGCACTGTCGGTAAAACGGGATTGTTCAACAGAATTAAGACTGTCACAGACTGGCGCGATCTATTCGCGCCAATCGCGGATTTGCCTTAGTTGCGGAAGTTTCGCGTTAGCTGCGGCAGCGATAGTCGCTTACCTGTTCACACTCAGGCGTCACAACGCAGACGGTGTCGCAAAGAAGATATTGTTAAAAAATATAATATAAAACACATAAATGACACTTCTACTAGTTAAGACTGGCCCAAGGAGGGCAGCAAGAATTTCATTTTTTACCCGACACAAATCTACGGAAAATACGATGTTTTTAGTTTGATTCCGTTTCGGTGGAGCTACTAACCTGTGAATTTTATTTTTGGTAAATATGGCTAGAAGGAAGTAGAAAGCAGAACACTGATATAAATATTGCAGTGACGTGAAATAATCTCCAGTTGCAAAATATATAATTTCAATTGGTGTTAGTTAAAGCGCCTCTCATGTATCAGTTCATTTTTTTTAGCACGTTACGTCACAATCTAAACGAATTTGAAAATGGTGTTTTGTCACTCTAAGTATATAAAATATTACTAAGAATAATACATTTTTCTCATATATTTTATCCGTTTTTGAAAGCCTTTAAAATACCACGGGGGAATTACATAAATCTGTTTCTGGTTTACTGTCATTTTATATTAAGTTATAGGTATTTACGGCTTACACCAAGTTTCTTTGATATTTAGTCCCATATTTGATCTTTTTTGCCCATTCCTTATAATTTTCATGGGAGAAGTAGTATAAGATGATTTTTAAAACCAGTTCGATTAGTTTCTCTTGTTTTGCCATGGCGATTCAGGAGCGGTAGCGACCAAAACGCGTTCGAACGCGAAATGAAATCCGCCGCGAAATAAACGCCGTCAAATCCGCAGTCGCGGCGGAAAAAATCGTACAGGTCTGAACAGGCTTGGATGCCACTACGTGACAACAGTATGGTGCGATTTTAGCCACCGCGAATTATTCGCAGTCGTCGCGAATCATTCGAGCCAGTCTGTGTAGACTTTTAAGTGTTCGCCTTATGCTCAGTGTGGACAAGATTTGTGTCTGTTCGCACTGTGTTCGTCAGTTTGGCAGTTGTAAGGCCTCAGGCGTGTTATGTTTACGGATTGTTCTTACGAGAATAACATAATTTTCAGTATAAACTGGAATCAAGAAAAATGTCTATTCCTTTCAGACGAATATGAAAAATGTTCAATTTTGTGGAACCTTAGGCATGGGCAATATTACAATAAAATCAAAAAGCATGATGCTTGGGTCAGTATCTCTGGATGAATTGGATGTACCCCTACTGATGCAAAGAAAAAAAAATAGAGAGCCTCTTGGGTAGTTTCAGGAGAGGAAAATCAAAAGGAAAAGAGAGTATGGGCACCGTCAAAGTTAAACATATTTGTATACTGTTTGTAGGATATAAAAGATGTACGGTGAACGCAAAAAACAACAAGAATCCAAAGCAAATTTTCTGAATTGTGATAGCATGGAAATTATAAAGAAAGCGCCTGTAGCCACATCTAAATCTGATGACTCCATTATTGGAGTATAAGTTTATGTAAATACAATTCTAGAGCACAGTAAAACACAACGATTAGAACAAACGGTCGGAACACACCGAACGTTTGCTCGCTGAGTTTGGTGCGGCGCCATCGGCTTGTTCTGGTCGTTCGAGGTAAATGCTAAGCCCCCATTCACATCGGACGCGCCTCGCATGGAGCATCGCGCTTTGCTTACCGCCTAGCGTAAAGCGAGGGGAAACCAACCCATACATTTGGATGCAGCTGTTCACATCGAGCGCATAGCGCTACGCTTACCGCCTAGCGTAAAGCGAGGGGAACCAACCCATACGTTTAGATGCAGCCGTTCACATCGGGCGCATAGCGTAGCGCTAAGCAAAGCGCGATGCTCCAAGCGAGGCGCGTCCGATGTGAACACGGGCTAAAGTGTGGACGCACCATAAGATATTACAAAATAAGGATTTGTTTAAGGCGTAATATTTTCGTAATAAAAAAGGATAAAAAAGACATTATTTCGGAAGCATCGTATGGTAGGTTATTCAGGTCCGTAAAAAAACGCACTTGGTTTCCTTTTTTTATCCGTTTTTTGCAAAAATATCAGGAGTCAAGCAAATTCTTATTTTATTTATATATATGCTTATGATTTTACTAAAAAAATGATTGAAAGGTACCACAAGATTTTAAATAAAATAGGTATATCATTTATATAGGAAAATAAGGAAAATACAGAGTTGGTAGTAGTTTTTGGGGATGACGTACAAAAAATGCTTTGATTGCATAGTATGATAGATCCTATAGTATGCCTTCAGAAATACAACTCAGTCCTCGTTTGAACCGTTCGTTGTTGACTTTCAGCACTTTCCAGTGTAATTTTTTGTTACCTTCCTCTTTGTTTTGTTATGTTTAATAAATTGTTACTCCAATGTATGTATATACAGCCGATTTTCATAGTTTGACGCTTATAAAGTCTATTAGACTGTGCCATTCTACTATGCCCACTAGGGGTGGTATTTAAACGTGCCTTTTTATGCGACAGCCTTATTACCATAACTAAAGGGTAGGAAATCTGTTGGATTATTTTTAAAAGCCTTTATTTATCTTCAACCGATTGAGCTGAAATTCTGTGTGCACGTTTAGTTTGGATGACAATACGCGATAAGCTATGTGCTATCATTCTAAATCCAATATGGTGGACCGTCCAAGATGGCAGTATAGTATGATATAATAACCTTTATTAAAAAATTGTGAATTACTATTTATTGTTCTTGGGAGGAGGGGGGGGGTAATTGCCCCCTTACCCCACTTATTGATGCTCTTGGTTGAACCTACACCTTGAAACACTTTCAAGTAATCGTTACCTTATTAAAAAGAGTAGAGATGACTAATTATTATGTGGAAAACAATTTCACGTAAATGGTTGTTTCGCCCTCTTCACACATTCTTGTAGTACATTGTCAATAGTTTGCGACTGTATTGCTCGAATAACTTGATAGATGATTTTCCATTTTCTAACTCTGTACAGAGAAGTTATAATGGAGCGGATATGACAAAATCAGTTTTAAGGCTAAGACAACGTAAAAACGTGTTTTGAATTTAACAAGTCGGACAAGTTAATTTTAATTCGTTTATTAACACAAAAAATTGCATTCGCGAATCCCTCTTGAGAAAATAGAAACAAAAATTAAGAACAAAACGTAACCGTCAATTTTCAGTTCAATCCAATCAAATTCGGATGCACCAAATTCACTGTGTAAGTTTACTGGGCCATTTTTACAATTGTTTTTGGTGCATTTTAAACCAACTGGGTTTAGGCACGTATAACACAAAAATTCAGTTATTCTTTTCTTAATTGTGGGGCATAATGCAGCAATTCTTGCGCTGTTCTAACCGCTCGGGCTTAATTTGAGCATTTTCTTCAGAGATACCTAGCAACTCTTATATTTTCTCGAAGTTTCCTAGGTAGACACGGATTTTCTACTCTTCTTCGTAAGTGTCACTTTCTATCACAAAAAATGGATATCGCATCCTTCCAATTATCCTGGAAATTTCTTCGTACCATTTTAAAGCTGCTCCTCAAAATCACTGTCCCCAAAACGAACCGTCTGGTACGAATAACCATGTTTATATATTTTTTAAACGTCACATTAACAAAAAGGTTACTGCTCGCACATCTGACTTTACTACTAAATCTATTGAAGGCAGATAGACGTGTAAAGCCAAAATCAGGTGGAAATGCTCTGACCACAATTTTTGACCATCCTACAGATGTTACGTTAGTAATTAAGGGTAACTAGAAAATGTTTGAATGTGCAGTTTATAACTGCAGTTTCAAAGAAGAAACCAGCAGATTCTCCACCCTTTAGAAATCGACTGTAGGTACATAAACATACCTAAACTACACCTTGTGAAAATAATCTTTTGTAGTATTTTAATAATAATTGTTATATTAGATTTTTATGTATGTAAATGAAACAAAACTGATACTTGATGGTACTCTAGCTTTAAAGTTACTTACTTCCAGAAATGTGTGTTGTAAATATGAAAACGAATGTAAGTTTCAGCATATTGTATGTACAGGTGTTTTGCAAATATTTATGTGAATTTTGGTGCCATACTTTTAGAACAGAGAAATATACAAATACTTAAGTGCCATTTAAATTAACTTAGGTCATACCACGCCAACTACAGCTATGGGAAATGAAATTTTAATGGGTATTGTAATTCATTCATCCAATCATATGCTTTCTCAGAACCCAAATATACAGCAAATTATATCATGTATAATTTGCGAGAAAAAAGTTCGTATATTTTCATTATCTTCAAATTATTCCAGTCAAAATCAGATTAATAAGTCGAGTGTATTGACACTCGTACTATACCTAGGTTCATTGAGATAATAATATGCAATACCTATACTATAGTTTTGAGTATAGTATCCATTCTTCATTATTTCTTAGAATATTAAGTAAAAACAGAGCATGTTATGTTGGACAAATTATTTTTTAGTAGTATTGTTAATGTTATTCATGAATGTAAATACTTTATACAACGCTTTTTGCAATGGTTCAAAATGTATATGGACAAAAGACTTATGTTAATGTGTGCCATATTTCGAAACAGTATATCTTTGTCAACGGTTGTATCTTCCAATATAGATTTTTTTTGTATATAATATGAGAATAAAATTAAAATTTAAATTAAAATACTATACTTCTTGGTTTTTATTGTTCTAAAAATAATTATTGGATATACTTGTATCCCTATCCAGCTACGGTACATAGACATACAAACGGGCCCTTATGCACCTCTCCTTACCCTAGTTCCCAAGTCAAGCCCCCATCGCAAAGGTGAGGATGGCCTTGGGTCCTACCCGTCTTATATCCTCAGGTTCAAGAGCCCTTGAAACTAGTATGGTCTACCGGTGATACCCAAGGGCTTCACAGCGACATCGAATGTGTGGCGAGGACCGAGGACTCTGCCTCCTCGCCGCAGCGTGTACACGTCCGGTCGCTTGCCACTCCCATGACAGGCAAATGACGGCTGAAGGTGTTATGGCCAAATAGCAGGGCAACAAGTAACCTTAGCTGGATTCTGTCCATTAAGAAACACAATCGCCCCAGCTAGGCCATAGGTCCTGAAATAAGTTATCTAGCGTGACGGAGATGTCCAGAGATACCTCTCCATCTGATAAGATGCTGATTTTGCAATCACACCTCTATTTTCATTCTAATGGCACCTGCTGTCAACCCACAGTCGGCTCAGACCCAGGAAATTATTCCCCGAGCCTTGCGAGCGCGCCCGCCATTTCATTGCCACCAACTCCAGCATGACTCGGCACCCACATAGGTGACCCTGATGCCTTATTGAAAGGTCATCCAAGACCTTTCTACATTGCAGAACGAGCCTTGATGTAAAACCACATGCACTCAATGCTTTTAATGCTGCCTGGCTGTCAGAGCAGATGATGATTTTGTCAACACGAAAGGCACAAGTTATGGTACATGCACGGAGTTTTTTTTGATGAAGTATGTTAGAACGCTAACATCAACAGAACGAAATAACATGTCTATAGGTAGAAAACCAAAAACAAATGTAAATCAACTTGTTAATATTTAAACTAGAGACTCAACTTGGTTTTGGAATATAGAATTCATATATTTCATGTACTCATGTTTAGCGTTGCCAAATATTTTGTCTTTGAAACGAACCTTTTTTAATGAAGGGATTTCTATTGGCAATACAGAAATAGCAGAATATTCGCCATCAACTGTGGTCTTCCAAATGTTTAGATTAGAGCATATTTGAAAAATGCTACTGTTATAAGATACAGATGCGCTTAGTTTTACTTGAATCACAAATTTCAACATTCATTTTTGGCCATCGAGTTTTTAATGTTGTCTTGATACGGCAAATGACTAAAACTTTGAGGTGTTAAAAACCAATAGAAATCATCTTGATAATTTGCTCCTGAGTGACCACCACAATTAAATGGAGAAAGCAATGCCCGGCCTGATGCCAGATAAGCAATGGACCAGAATCACGAATTTTATATAGAGCATGGCGTAAGAATCTTCTACATTTTCCGCGATAGTTTTGGGTACGGGAAAACCGAGAAAATGAGGAGAATATTATATTATAGCAGCCAATCGGAAGACGGATATGTGTGCCGTGTTGCCGTTCTATCTTATATAAGGTCGTACGTACGTAGGTATACTGTCCTGTGTTCCCGTTTTAGTGATCCGTGATTCCTTTTTTATCGTAGAGTGTTCTTTAACAGTATTTTAGTTAGGTTTTTTTTACGTTAGTTTTTCATAATCAACAAGGATCGGTAAAGTATATCGTGGATTTACTAAAGACGATTCCGACCATCTACCTAAAGCTGAAGTTACATTTACGAGTTGGTCGTATACGAGTGAACGAATCGTATACGATTTCGCATGTGTAAATGGCAACTCGTAGGTCGTATACGTGTCGGTTTCAAAGTTGCGAGTACGGCTACGAGTGAAATAGTTTTTTATTGATCCAATATGGCTGAAAACGAGTTACTACCTGAGGAGTTCGACCAATTTATCGACTTATATTAGAATATGAAGTGTTTATGGGACGTGAGAAGTATGGAATATAAAGATATCACAAGGAACAAAGCACATTCTGCAATACCAGATATTCTAAACCATGACCGACTCTACACTAGGCCGGAGCCTTAGATGTGGCAACGTGGCTTAGCTGTCAAATAGTGGGCCTATAGTTTCAGAATAATTGTTACATTTTATACGTATTAGAGTTCATCTCGGTTAATAAATTAAGAAAAATACTTTTTAGAACTACTACTACTAATACCACTTACATCTGATGTCTGGTTCATCGTAGTCAAACACTACAAAATAAAAATAAACGCAACCTGTTTCCTGCTGCCACTTCCACTTAAATGAACACTCAATTTAGTTTGTAAATTGTCACCTGAGCTAGAAAAATTCACTATTAGGTCACTGTGAAGCCATTCTTGCTGGTCTTGATTCCCTTTCACTATCAAATCTTTTCGTAAGTATGCCCAGATGAGTTCTATTAACTGTATTTTTCTGTGATATTTGGGAGGTCCAGAAAACATTGTAGGTACCACATTGTGCTTTAAAATAGGTCTTATACTTTGAAATGTTTGTAAAATATTGTCTTTATTCTTATAAATATAACCAGCCCAAACGAGGAATACCGTTCACCCACTTCTGTTTATGTCCTTTATTGGAAGCACAATTGCTAGTGCAACCTGGTACTACACACTTTGCAGGCATCTGTTTATCTTTATAGTTTCGTTTGTGCAGGTAAATAATTAGAAACACATTAAAAATCACCTTCCACTCTTCTTGTTTCCTCTGGAATGTTATGGTTGGTATGTCCTTTATTGGAAGCCCAATTGCAAGTGCAACCTGGTACTACACACTTTGCAGGCATCTTTTTATCTTTATAGTTTCGTTTGTGCAGGTAAATAATTAGAAACACATTAAAAATCACCTTCCAATCTCCTTTTTTGCTATGGAAGATTACACTAATGCCTTAACAACAAATAAATGCTCGGTCCCCGATTCAGTGTTGCCATATTTCAATGCTCCGGTCTAGTGAGTAGAGTCGGCCATGTCTAAACATATCTGTGGAAACGCTGAAGAAAAAAAAATAATAATCCACGTTCGACATATTACCAAGGGAAGAAAATAAATGGTTGCTTCTCAGAGTACAGGGGAGCCGATATATTTTTGTAAATAAAATTATTGACTTTTACTCCACACACCGATAGGTGGGAGGAGTATTGTGATCGCGAATCCCTGTTCAGTTAATAACTCTGTTAGTAACTTTTCTTCAATTCCCACAATGTTCCTTAATTGTAAGGATGTTTTAACCCAAATTCGCCATTTTTTCTAACGATCTCTTCACATTCTATTTCGTTTTTCACCATTAACATTGAAATTCTTGCCATTGCAGTACGCTTCATTTAACTGGGCGCCATATTAACTACACTTCGACCACATACGATTCTGAACCAGATTCTGAACACTAATGTATATGAGTAAATGGTATGGTATGGTATACGATTCACTCGTAAATGTATCTTTATCTTTAAGGTTTTGACGTGGATATGGCGAACGACTAGAAGACTACCTATGTAAATAATATTCACTCCTTCAATAAGGAGATGAAAAACGTGAAAATATAAATAATATTTGCGATAATTAACAAAATAATAATTATATTTTTGCAATGGTAATATGCACGTCCTCCTTTTCCAATTGCAGAGAGCTACAATATCCACTAATGCGAAGATGTGTTACCTTTTCAAATTATCGGAACCAATCGTTCAACGCCCAATAAATAAACATAAAAAAAAGTTTCAATTCGAGACAGGAAGTTTATAAAATTATAAGGTTAGCTTTAACTTCACCTGACAAACAACTACATAATTCAGAAAACAAAGCTTTCTCTCACTTCTCACAGAATCTTTCTTCATGTCACACAACCAAGCGACGAATCCTACAGGGCCTCCCCTTGATGGAAGACAAATCACAAAACAGTAGTTTGTTTCGTGGAAATTAGGTCAATACCACGATTTGGGAGTTATAGCCGCTTCACACGGTCAAGAAATCGATCAATTTTGTGACCTAGAAGAAATCGGTGACGAAAACAACAAATTAGAACTTGCTCAATTTATTGAAATTTTTTGGAGAATTCTAGGGATATTTGGGCCTACTGTTACAAATTACGGTTACATCACCGTCCCAGAACTGTTTTCATGATGCCCCGCCCATTTTGTGATTCTAGAATAGATGATTGGTGGGTACGCTGGCGGACCAATCAATCACCGTTTTTAGAACTGTAATTTGGAACAGCCCTAATACCAAATTCCTAACGACAAATCATGATTTGCTTCATTTATAGTAATCTGTGGTGCCCTTGACGTATCTTCTGTTGAGGTTAGCGTCGCAGTGACAATTAGTTTTCTGTATTCTGTGGCATTAATAGTTAGCTGTGTATATTTTGTGATCGTTATTTAGCTAAAAGGTTGTGTTGAAAAACTTTGACTGATAATTAATAATTATGACGCCCTAAGTTGACCAGGGAACATACAATAAAATAGAAAGAAATAAGAAATGAATGGACCCACTGTCAATCACAAAATACATACATTGCACAGTCAACCACAAAACACATAGATTGTGAGACTACCACTGACCAATAACAGTTGGCATTATTACAACATCCCTACATAGTATGTTGGCAGAACTTTCTAAATAAAAATAAATCTTCGGATTCTTTCTGTCAATTTCTTCACCGATTTCTTCATGGCCACAAAATCGATCGATTTCTTGATCGTGTGAAGTGGTTATTAACGAATGAACGATGCACTGCAGATGTATGGCGCGCTTCGCACTGATTGGCTATATTTGATTTTTTTAACTTTAAAATGGAATAATTAGTAAACAAAATGGTCCAGAGACGGCAGAGAGAAACGAAATACATCAGTATACTCTTATTTTTGTATACAATAAGAGGTTATAATGATTGAATAATTGTTTTCAAACCCATGGTTTTAGTCCATTGGGTACTGCCGCCACTGCAGCCGCATATAATTCATAGAGTGAGTCTAAAGTACGGAACGCTCCAATTATGTCGGAAACTGTTCGCACGATTTTTATGAATTTTGGGATATACAGGGTTTCAGGGTTTTTAATACGGCCGATATTACGATGGTATTTGAAATGTTGTCAGATCTACCGTTTTTCCGGAAATATAATAAACTTTGTTTTTGAATAGGTTAGAACAAGCAACGCCCATGTTCTAACGAGCTTGTGAGTGTTCCTAAGATCCCGTTGTTATTATTTCCTGTGTTCAACACGATGCTATTTTTTACAGAAATCCACAGGATTTAAATCTTGTGGCATTGTTTAACAGTTATGCACTGTTAAAACCCAAAATTCACTCAAAACTATAACAATTAACCCGAAACGATCAATCAAAACAAAGTTGCTATTTATATTATGCCACTGCAATAGTGCTGTCGCTTTAGGATTGTGGGGACAAACAGAAACCTTCTGTTTACTTCTTCTAACCTATTCGAATTCGATGAATTTAACTTTGACAGATGCAATGTAGATGTAGTTACAACTTCGTAATTATGTGTTTTAGGTATAGAAAGTATTAAATAATCAGTATTTCTCAAGGATCTCAAAAATGTAGGAATATACAGGGTGATCCTATTGAAATAACAAAGTTTATTATATTTCCGGAAAAAATGGCAGATCGTCTGGCTGACAGTGTCTATATCCAGGTCTCTATGGAGGCCACTGTTTCGGGAGAACCAAGGAGCATCGATAATACGTCTCAGTACCTATTTTGGAAACGCTGAGTAATCTGAATGCTGCTTTCTTTGGTACAACCCCAAAGCTGTATGCCGTAAGTCCATATAGGTTTTAATATTTGCTTTTATAACAGCAGCTTGTTGTATGTTGACAGGGTGGAAGTTTTTCCCAGTAACCAATACATTTTTCTAAATTTGATGCCCAACTCGTCTCGTTTTTTCTTGACATGAGGTGTTCCAGCGCAGGCCCGCATACTAGTGTAATACCCAGATATTTCGCTGTGTTAGCATGTGGCATCTCAGTATTATTTACTCTAACTGGCACGTGTTCTTCTCTTTTGTTTGTGAAGTTAATGTGTGTTGATTTTGTTTGATTTAGTTTGATTCTGCATCTTTCTGTCCATGAGCAGATTTGGCCAGTTGCTGTTTGCAGTTTATCGGCTGCTTCTTTATCTTTACCCACAGCTAGGATAGCAGTATCGTCGGCAAATGTAGCTATGGTGTTATATTCGAAATTTGGAATATCACTGGTGTATAATAGGTATAGAATTGGACCTAATACACTTCCTTGTGGCACTCCTGCTCTGATTTCTCTGAGTGTAGAATAATAGGTTTCTTCCTGTTTTATTCTGAATATTCTTTCTGATATATATGAATCTAGTAGTTGGGAATACTGTTTGGGCAGATGACATCTCATTTTGTGCTTGAGTCCATTATGCCATACTTTGTCGAAAGCCTGTGCTACATCTAGAAAATTGTAGGGCAGATCTTTCTTCCTTCCAATGTTTTTTCAATGATGTCAGTTATTCTATGTAGGTACTTGATCTATTGTCGAATGATTTTCTCGGAATCCAAACTGATGACCGGGAAGTAATTCTTTTTCTGCTATTATTGGCTTTAATCTTTTCAGTAAGAGTTTTGCAAATAATTTGGATATTACAGGTAGCAATGATATGGGTCGGTAAGATGATTCTTTTTGCGGTGGTCCAGCTTGCTTAGGTATCATAATTTATTACCTCTGCGACTTTCCACATCTTGGGTGCGTACTTCAATCTGAAAGCAGCATTTATCAGCTGTGTTAATTAAAAATATTTATGTATAAATAAAAATATTTTCTGAGCAAGGAGCATATCCTTAGCTACAACTTCTATATGTATACAACTTTTTTGTTGTCTTTTACAGTAGTGGAGGTATCGACCGATCCGGTACTAAAAACAAAAGCTCACCCTGTATATCATACTATAGTTTTCACTTTTGTGGCAAGTAAAAGATTGCAATTCCACCAATCTGAAAAATGACTGTAAAATGCTGTAAATGACTTATTTTTTCTGGAATTCGGAAGTGTGATTTGAAAAATGGCATACCTTCCTAGAAAGTTACACGGAGATAGTAAATGTCTATCCTGGTAAATCACAATGAGTCAAAAGTGACGCAGGTTTTCATGGGATATAACTAAAATGAATAATATTTGTTTGTATATCTCACCTATCAGATTTCTGGAATTATGATTGTCAATATAGAATAAGTTAGCGAATTACATTACACTAGCATAATAGTGAATATAAATGACTTCTTCTCTTCATAGTTAGGTAAAATTAAATGGTACACATGATTTGAAACTATGCTTTTAATACTATTAGCAATGCACCGACGCGACGTCAGCCAAAGGATACCTACGGGGCAAAATTTTTTGCCCCACAGCTTGATGATCAACCTAGAAATTTGTTAATCACAAAAATAATTGCAACTGCGCATATTGCTACACAGTGTGACGTGACGCAGTTTAGATTCACACCGTAAGTTTGCGGAACGCAGTGCCTATGCCACAGTTTTGCTCAAGGATCACGGCGCGGCTTCAGAGGCTTTGGAATAGAAGAAAAATTTTACAATCAGCATGAATTCGAAAAATTTTGTTGGTACGATACAATTCATGTAAACTACATGAAGTCCAAGTTAAAGGCTGGAAAGTAGGAGAAAGTTTATACATTTTTTACAGAGGAAGAGAATCATAGAAGAAGTCTCCTCCCTATCTCCCCATAACTCTTCGTCAACGCCTCTTTCCCGTACTTCTTTATCGATTCCCTCTCTCCAACTTTTGCGTGGTCTTCCTCGTTTTCTTCTTCTTTGTGGGTTCCAATATAAGATTTTCTTTGGTATTCGATGTTGTGGCATTCTCTGGACATGGCCATACCAGACTAATTGATGAGTTCTAATGTCATCAATAATGTCGTGTTTTATTTCCATGCTCTTGTCTTATAGTGTCGTTCGGTATCCTATCTAGTCTGGATTTTCCGGCCACTCTTCTCCAGAAGTCCATCTCCGTGGCTCTTAGTGTTCTTTGTGTTCGTTCTTTTAGAGGCCTTACTTCGGCACTGTAAGTTATTACACTTTTTACGATCGAGTTATAAATTCTTCTTTTGTTGTTTATATGTATGCTAGTAGTATAGATATGCCGATTCTGATCCTCCCGAGGTCATTTGAAGGTCATTTAAATGGGGTGTGGATAACCTTGAGATGTGACGTGGGCTTTTCTTATAGGTGCCGATTCTGATCCTCCCTGAAGTTCATTTTGTAACGTTGTGTTTTCAAATGTGATCGTATCTGAAGGGCTTGTTTCAGTGGGGTGTTGGGTAACCTTGAGTTTTTTCGGTTTACAATGTGCCTATAGATAACGATTTTGAAATATTTGTTGTTAGTGTTTGAATTGGTTGTTTGTGTAACCTTGAGTTTTTTTTGTGTTAGTGTATAGCTGCTTATTTTGAACGTCCTTGAATGTGACTATTGACTGGATAACCTTGAGATTTGACGTGGTGGATAACCTCGAGATTTGACGTGGGGCCAATTGCAATCCTCCCTGAAGGTCACTCAGATAGGGTGTGGATAGCCTTGAGATCAGTTGTATATTTTTCTTATGAGGCTTGATAGTGATGCTCCCTTAAAGTCATTCAACTGGGGTGGGAATAGCCTTGAGCTTGACCTCACAGAAGAACGTGTTCTGCTAACGTCAGACCTTGCCACCATAAGCAAGCAACCGGAGGTGGGGGTACGATGCCCTTGAGGATCTAGCTATAAATCGAGGAGGTTCGAGCATCGATGCTACAGTTGCCTGACTCACAGTGACTAACATATACTCTAATAAAATGCATACATGTAGTGATTGTGGTAAACTTTTTACGCGTTCGGACAATTTGCGTCGGCATAAGAGAAATATTTGCAGTGTGAATCCCACAAATGGACCACCAGCTAAAAAAATTAAATTGGATAGTACACCTCCGAATATGATATGTCCTTGCTGCAATGTTTCGCTTCCGAACAATCGAATGGCTGCTCATGCAAGGACATTACAACATAGAACAAATTCATCGATCCCGATCAGTGATGGTGTGAGACTTATTAAAAGTGCATTCAAATGTAGAATTGCCAGCTATAGATTTAGCACATCAGAATTGTACACCGACTTTAAAGAGTTTTTCGAAAATATTAAGCAAAATACGCTAGATGTAATAGAAGAGAAACTTCGAGTGCACAGAGCTCTGAAAGTGAACATGGAAGTATTCGGGAAGTACGTATTACAGACGAGTGATGTAGCAGATATCAAATCCTTCAATACGGTTAATAAAGTAATAGACGAAAGCACAGAGCTGTCTGATGTTTATCAACAATTTGCTGATGAAATTACATCCCAGTCATCTGAGTTTGAGGAGAAGGATTCTGGTATGTTAAATATTTAGAGAAGTGCATAAATTAAGATAGTAACCTTTGTTGTTTTTTTCAGGGTGGGCGATTGAATGTATCCTTTACGCTGAAGTGAACATTAACAAGTTTTCACCATTGGGTGGATCATCTTATATAAAGTTACCATACTTTATAGAGAAGAAGAAGGCAGTGATAAATGTGCGAAATCAAGACCAGTGTTGTTTCGCTTGGGCCGTCACATCAGCGCTACTACCAGCAAGCACCCGAGTAGTGGAAGTGTCGTCCTACCCGCATTTTTCAACCATTTTGAATGTCCATGGTATGAACTTTCCCGTTACTCTTAAAGATATCTCATTGTTCGAGAGAAATAATAATATCTCTATAAATGTGTATGGGATTGAAAAAATAATCAAAGATGGTAACGTCACATATGAAATAGTTGGTCCATTGAGATATGCTCAGAAGAAATTAGCTTTACATGTCAATCTGCTCTATTTAACGGATGATAAAGGGAATGGTCACTATTGTTGGATAAGAGATCTTTCGCGATTAGTTGCAAATCAGTTAAGTTCAAACGGACATAAGCGGTACTTTTGTGATGGTTGTTTGTTATATTTTTCAACTAAGGCATATCTAGATATTCACCAAAGGAACGATTGCAATCATATATTCACAATAACACCCACAGAGAAACTACGAACTGATAAGTTTGGTAATCAGGTTCCAGAAAACATACTTAAATTCGAGAATTTTGAAAAGCAAATGCCGGTCCCCTTTGTGGTGTATGCGGATTTTGAGTCATTATTAAAACCAATCGATAGTTGTGAACCCAACCCAGAATATTCGTATACAAACGAAACCCACACACATGAACCATATTCATTTTCATATTTTATTAAATCTTCATTTGATTCTGACTTATCCAAATTCGTCTTGTATCGAGGTAAAGACGCGGCGAAAGAATTCGTGACAAGGCTAGAAGCTGATCTTAAAGAACTATATTTCAAATATTTGAAAGATGTAACTCCCATGATCCCTTTAACGCCAGAAGAGCAGATTGAGTTTGACACTTCAACGAAATGTAACATCTGTGGGAAGCCATTTTCAGGATCCGATATTAAAGTTCGCGATCACTGCCACATAACTGGTAAAGTTAGATTTGGGGCTGCACATTCGAAATGTAATTTAAATTTCAAATTACCAAATTTTATACCAATTATAACGCACAATTTAAGTGGGTACGATTGTCACCTATTTATCAAACAACTATCTTCTCATGGAGATAAGATAGACGTGGTAGCCCAGAATAAGGAAAAATACATTTCATTTACAAAAAGTCTGTATATGCATGACTATGTGGACCGAACCGGTAGAATAAGGAGGAAGTTTTTACAAATGAGATTTATCGATAGTTGTCGTTTTCTACCTGGATCTTTGCAAGCATTATCAGACAGTTTGACTAATAGGGATTTTCTGGAGAGTAAAAAGTATTTTTCAGATCCTAGAGTCTTTAATTTAATTAGACAGAAAGGTGTATTTCCTTACAATTATGTGGATGATGTAAAGAAACTGGACCAGGAATATTTACCATCAAAGGCAGAGTTTTATGATAAGTTAAATGAGAAAGATATATCTGAGGAGGAATACGCGAGGGCAATAACTGTATGGAGAACGTTTAACTGTAGGAATCTGGGTGAATATTCTGATATTTATTTACGGACCGATGTTCTTCTCTTGTGTGATGTCTTTGAAAGGTTCAGGAGGAATAGTATGAATATTTACAAATTGGATCCAGCACACTACTACACAACCCCTGGATTGTCTTGGGATGCGATGTTAAAGTATACCAAAATTAGCCTTGAGCTCCTTACGGACATAGATATGATTGGGTTCTTTAAGAATGGTATTCGCGGGGGGATAAGTCAATGCAGCGATAGAATGCACGAAGCAAATAATAAATATTTACCAAATTATGATCCATCTAAAGAGTCAACATTTATATCATATCTCGACGCCACGAATCTTTACGGGCATGCTATGTCATCACCTCTTCCAACTGGGGGTTTCGAATGGATGGGGGATTCGGAAATATCTACATTCGATTTAGAAAATGCCAAAATAGACGGTGAGAATGGCTATGTCTTGGAGGTTGATGTGCGATATCCTGAAGGGTTACACGATTCACATAGCGACCTTCCGTTTTTGGTGGAAAGTATTATCCCACCAAACGCCAAGACAAAGATTCCGAAACTAATCCCAAATCTGTACGACAAGAAAAAATATATTGTACATTATCGCGTCCTTCAACAAGCTGTAAGGTATGGTTTGCAAGTAACCAAGGTTCACAGGATCCTTAAGTTCAAACAATCGTTCTGGTTGAAGGAGTATATCGATCTCAATACGACAATGCGTAATAAAGCAAATAATAAATTTGAAAGGGACTTCTATAAGCTTCTAAACAATGCAATCTTTGGAAAAACTATGGAAAATGTAGATAATAGAAGAGATATAAGGTTGGTCACACATTGGGAAAATCATCGTAATAGCATCGGTGTGGGAGCACTAGTAGCTCGTCCAAATTTCAAGAGTTGTTCCATATTTAACGAAAATCTTGCAGCTATCCATTTAGGAAAAGTTAGGGTACATTATTTCAAGCCAATATACGTGGGATTCTGTATACTAGACATATCTAAAATAGTAATGTATGATTTTTTTTATGGTTTTCTTAAAAAGCAGTTCAACGATAAAGTATCTATGCTTTACTGTGATGCAGATTCGCAAATTTTGAAAACTCATACAGACGACTTCTATGAATTTATGAGAAATAATATCAGCGAGTTTGATACTTCAAATTATAAACAAAACAATGAGTTCAAAATTCCAGTCAATGACTCTATTCTGGGTAAAATGAAAGACGAATTTCCAGAAGACCCTATAATAAGTTTTTACGGAACAGGTGCGAAAGCATACTATATCAAGTCAGTTAAGGGAGAAATGAAAAAAGCAAAGGGTGTTAAAAAAGCAGTAATACAAAATCAGTTATGTGGTAATGATTATAAGCATATAATAGAGAATGGTGGTCTGATTTTAAGAAAAATGAATACATTCAAAAGTAGGCTGCATGATGTATATACAGAAGTCAAAAATAAAGTAGCTTTAGCACACAACGATGATAAAAGGTTTATAATTCCAAATACAACAAAAACTTTACCCTGGGGGCACTCTGACATTGAATTTTACCAAACAGACCCCACAACGAATGTAAAATATGCTATCGATGCTATTAATGAGATGACAACGCGCGAAGCTCCTGAAGATGGTAATTTAGATCTACTTATACAATTAATGTTAGCCGAAGTTTCTAGATATTAGATTTAAGTTACTGTACGCTTGTAAAGTAGGATAGTATTGAATAAATGCTTGAAGAATAAAGTTGGCCATTTTATTTCAACTTTTGCGCCTAAACTGACACTACTCATCACCAACATCATATTCAGTGGCAAACGACATGACTACAGTTGTTGTAGATATTCAAGGATATCATATCGAATCAAAATTTGTTCCAAAAGAGATAGCATTTAAGAAAGATGGAATATTGTACCATTACATTGTTAAACCTATGGTTCACTTCAGTAGACTGAACGTGAAAGACCAGAGAACTGTTAAGTTTGTGGAAAAGTATAATCATGGTATTAGATACAAAGCAGGAAATACAGATGGTAACCAAATAATGAAAATAATCAAGCATCACGTTAACAACGGTGATATAGTCTTTCTGAAGGGCCATCAAAAATCTGTTGCTGAGCTGAGCTTAGAAAACGTGGAGATAGTGAATTTGGAGACCGACAATGATATCCAGCTTAACGTGAACTTGAACAGAGAATCAATATGTGATGATGTAATAAGGTGTAATTATCACTCCCAAAACAGAAACGGTAGGTGTGCCTTGAGTGTTTGCACGATGATTGATTTGTGGATAAGGAGATACCGTTCAACCATCAAAGAGCAGAAAGGAAATCTTCATTTACTACAAGACGACCAATATTTTTGAATTCCAAGTTACATTACTAATGTTATTTTGTTGAATAGGTTGTATTAGTATTCCAATATATTCATCAGAAAAATATCAGACTGTTTCATTTAATACATACCACGATACATGCCAAAGTGTATAGGGTGGCTCATATTGAAGTTTTGTTAGCAAAATTAATTCATTTCTCGAAGTATAAAAATTAACCTTATTCAAGAAATGTTGTTACAGCCAGACGTGTAAGAAACACAGGGATTACCGAAAACGTCTGGCAACATGGCAGTAGATATGGCAGGGTTTTGGGGGCTGTCCCTCATTCCCTCCACTCAAGCGATTCGACCTATTAAAGTAGTGGGCGGATACCTCTATCCCACTCTTCCTTCTAACCAATCAAAAATGGGGAGAGGGCGATCAGCAAGCGATTAGGGTAGGAGTTTAAGGCATAAAACTGCTGGTCGGAACCAGGAGAGGTCATTCTGTTTAGCTTTCGATAACAGACAAGCAGCTACAGCCACCTTCCAGCAACAAGCGACTAATTCGAGGATGTCTGCAAAGATGAATGTAAGTATAAATAATTTGGGTATAATTTGAGGGACTGCTCTGCCAACTGTTGGCAATGATATACGTTTCTAAGCATTTTTTTCTTTTATTGTTACAGATGACCACCGATGCCCTGTACCATTCCGACGATGACGACTTCCAACCTTCACCAGCTAAGCGACCAGCACCGCAACCATCCGCCTCCGTGGCGGGGCCAAGCCCGACCACTAGGAAAAGGACGGCGCCGGTGAAGGTAACGACTGGCACAAAACGCCAGAAGAAGGAAGGTAGCGCTTCCGAAAATAAATTGGTTGCGAAGCAATCAAAGCCTTTGAGGAAGACGAAGGAAAGCCGACCGTCGACTTCGATGCCGCAAAAGAAGCGAAAAGAGGGTGCTAGAATGAAGTCGTGTAAGTCGGCATACAAGACTTACGCGGCTCAATACCAGCAATATGAGCCCTTCCTTTTCACTTCAGTTGCTGCACCGGAGTCGACAGTGGATTTCTCGTTTCTTAACGAGGCCCCGATTACGACGGATCCAAGTTGTTTTCGCAAGTCACCTATCCGGGTGTTGGCTGGACTTGAGGAGCCTGGTGTGGTGTCGTCGTCGATAACTCCACCGGAACGGTGTCAAGCAAAAATTGTGGTTCATGAAAATTTGCTAGTCACCGCTCCAGTAGAATTATCAACGAAGGCACCTTCAGAGCCCGATGAAAGACCGTCAACCCCGGAGCGGTATCGTACACCTTCACCGACGCCATCCCGTAAGCTGCCAGCTACACCGAGGACACCGAAGATACTAGCGACCGAACCGTCCCAGGAGTCGCTAGCATCTTCGGCATCTAAGGAGAGCGGCAGCTCTAGCAGTAGTGGTTGTAGTGGTAGTAGTAGTAGTAGCAGCAGTAGCAGTGAGAAAGTGGCTACTACGAATGAAACCACTATGCTTGGCCCACTAGTGTCCTTCTATGCTGGCCAACTGCAAAAGGTCGAAAGGGACCTGCAGAAGGCGGAGGCGGAAAAGATGCAGTTGTCCGAAGAAGTGCAGTCGCTGCAGACGCTCGTTGACTTAAAACGAACCGTCGTCGAGGAAAGGCAGCGACTGCAGGAGCGTCTCCAGCAGTTGGACCAGCGTTTGGCAGAGATGGATGGTGCGGAGCAAGCTGGTGAAAATATGAAGGAACGGGAGCGGATCGTTGGGGAAAGGGTAGCGCGGCTGAAAGGAAAAAAGGAAAAACTGGTGGGACGGATGGCTACGGTCATAGCTTATGAAGATGACCCTATCTGTCTGTCCCAATCCCAGTAGTTTTTTTATGTATATATTTTTTCCTTTGTTTTTCCTTTGTTAACTTGTAGATATTTAGAGTTAGTTGTATGTATGTATATATTTTTCCATTTAGAATTAGCATTATGTATTTATTTTTATTTAGTTTGATATTTTTCATAGTTAATAAATTAAAATGTATATTTGTGGAAAAATAAAACAAAAAAACAATTTAGATTTTAAAAAAAATTTGTAAAAAATGTTGAAATTTAGGTATTTATTTGTATATAGGGGTTAGTGATTTGTGTACATTTTTATATAATAGTAGTAATGTACAAATGTATTTTTATGTATATCTTATAATTGAGAAAATATATAAAACAAGTTTTAGTTGATGAAAAAGTATTTGTGAAAAAAAGTGTCTTTAAATTTTGTATTCATTTGTATGTAGTTGTTAGATATTTGTGTAAATTTTTCTAGAATAGTAGTAATATACAAATGTATTTTTTGATCATAATAACTTTTATGTATCTTATAATCCAAAAATAAAGAAATTGAAATAGATATATATATCGATTCTGAAATCTAGTTTATTTCTGATTAATAAATGAGAAAAAAATATGCAAAAAAAAATTGTTTATGAAAAAAAAAATATTTGTGAAAAAAAGTTCGTAAGTATTTGACAAAAACAAATAGGTTAGTTTATGAAAAATATTTGTGAAAAAAATTATAGGTTGGTTTCTAAGACAACAGGTTAGTGCGTAGTCTCCAATTACACATAGTGCTTACTGGGTCGTGCTAAGTTTCGGTAAAGGTGGAGGTTAGGTCGACTGCTGCGCCGTCGACTAACATCGACACGCCGCGCATACAAAGGCTCGGCGGAGGCCCATTTTGACGCATTTTGAGGGGCAAATGTGATCTTCAAGGGTCCTTCAAAACGGTAGTTTTTTCAGAAAAAAGACTGAAAAAAAAACGTTAGAAGCATGAAAAAATCGAGATAGACAAAATTGTAAGACTGATAAAAAAGTACACCACTAAATAAAATTTTTAGAAAGATCCTTCATTGGTGAAGCCGCCCACGCTCGATGAATTCTTTTCTGTCACGGTGGTAAGGTTTTTGAATAAAGTACGATTTAAAAAAAAAAACAAGTTTATTGGTTGATACAAACAAAAAATCTCTTTATAATTCACAAAAATAGCGCCTCATATCTCCTCCTCGCTATCTACAGGAAAAGGTAATTCCACTCTCTGGTTTTCTGGACCATCCGGACGATCAGGATCATCATCGTCGCTGTTATCAGATGAGCTGTCAATTGTAAACAGCAGGAACCCCAGTGGCTGTCTTGTGGAGTCGCACGGTCCATCGTCCATCGGTGACCTCGCCACCGCCCAATGTGATTGGTCGGGTAACTCACCATCAGGAACCGCAGTCTCGATACTCCATATGCTGGAGTTATCATTGTCGTCATCTAACCAAGACGTTGAGTCGCAAGGTCCGTTTGACTCTGTAGTCATTTCGCTGCTAAATGTGTTAATTCGTCACTTGATTGTACAGTATGATTTTCATTGACAAGAACTCTCGTTTTTATGTTTCTAGTTCCCCACACTAAAGCCCCCTCCATACCTCCTCCCCTCTTCATCTATACATCTTTAGAAGTAAACTTAGTGTGTTATTGGATGGAACGTCGATGGCATTGGTGGGTGGGTACTTATATGCGTGCCCCAAACCAAGACACAATAATCTCACAAACGCTCAAGGCGCATTTACCGTTTCTGTTAGCACACTGGCACTCATGCTTCATACTATTTTCAAGTATCACCAATTACTAAGTTACTGAGCGCTTATTGATAGAACAAGTAATTGTATTATTATATGAGGGGATGGATATAGAAAGGAAAAAATATTGCTTCTTTTTTATTTCATTCATTATTTATTTTATTCAAGATGAACATTACTTTATACATCGAAAAAAGATAAAACAGTTTCTTTTTCTTCATTCAATTTTGTCCTTTTCTGTTCAGATTTCATACTAAGAGTATCAATCCTCTTCTGACAATCATCTAACTGTCGCTTCCTTTTATTTCTGCACTCCTTGACACGTTTTCTTTCTTCATCTAACTGCTTTATTCTTTCATCATCCGCTGCCTGGGCTGCCTGAAGCTTGTCACAATGGGCCATCTCCTCTGCCAATTTCTTTTCTGCACTTATTATTTCAGCTTTAATTCGCTGAATACTACTTCTCAACGCATCCCTCTTCTCGTCGAAGTCGTCCATTGGAGGTTGCTTCGATTTAAGTAGTGTTTCTCTTAAAATGTTGCTAACTGGTTTGGATGCTGCCTGTTTCGACTTTCTCACTGCTGGCACTGTTGACGCTGTACCCGTTGATGTTCTCGCTCCATCTCCAACTACTGGCGGCATCGATGCTGCACTTGTTGATGCTATCGCTGCATCTGTTGATGCTCTTGGTACATCCATATCTATTTCTACCACCGCATTAGCATCCTCCGCGATTCTCCGGTCTGGCTGCTCCACATGAATAAACTCGTGAAGTTCATCCTGGACTTCTACTGCCAACTGTGTAAACTGCACCCCGTCACTCTGCAGTTCCTCCAGAATGGCTTGCAAGCAATCGCCACTAATAGCGTCTTCGTTCTTTGTTGGTTGGTTGGCCATGATGATGTACGTAATATGTAGTGTTTTCTACGGAACAGTATGATTCTTTGAAGACTGTAGAACTGATAAACCATTGAAAGTAGACTTGTATTTATACAGAAAACACTCTACACGACAGTAGTCAAATCTAAGAGGGGGAACATTGAAATACTGATATGGGTGGTGTACGTGCAGCTGTTTAACGATGTACACTATAATAGACCAATGAGAGGACTGGTTGAAATGTATCACAACCAATAAGCGTTTATGGGCGGATTCACTTACAGTTCGGTCAATAACGATGTCCGTTAGAAGCCACCGATATCGATGCTACATGGCAGTAGTAAAATCTGAGAGGGGACCATTGAAATATCAATATGGGTGGTGTAAGTGCAGCTGTTTAACGATGTACACTGTAATAGACCAATGAGAGGACTGGTTGAAATGTATCACAACCAATAAGCGTTTACGGGTGGATTCACTCACAGTTCGGTCAATCACGATGCGCGTTCGAAGTGGCTGATATCAATGCGCGCATGCGTTGTCGGCGCGTATAGCGAAATGTTCTCTATTTCCACTAATAATCTTACGTACACCAGCTGGCAAGTAGGCGGATCTTCTTTTTTTTGCTTTCTTTAACGATATACACTGATGGGGGAAGACAGTAGAGGAGGGAGGCTTACCTACCTGGAACTGTATAAATATGATGGTGAAATGAGAGTTCTTCAGTGCAGTTCTGCTACCGCTACTACTACTACTACTATACTACCGCTACTACTACTATTTTGAAAATGGAGTATTCGAAGAAGTTGATCCCCTGCCCCTACGATGGTGAACATGAGGTGCGGCGTGGGACAATTGGGGACCATTTGCTGGTTTGCCGTTTCCGGGGTTGTGGTCCGGTGAATTGGCCACAATATATTGCTACCTATCTGAGTAAAGGTAAGTTTCCTCATTTCACTATATATCCCTACACGAGCAAGCTATCAAATGACAACTAGTTTATAACAGAATAATCCAAAAGTTACAGTTGTTCTACAAAATATCTCTTTATTTGCAGAGCCATCCACCCAGACAGGAAGCCATAAGGAAGCCGAGGCCAGCAACCCCACCACGCCACCGCAGGACCCATCGAAGTACGGACTAGTGCAATGTCCACGTGTTGCAGCGCATTGGGTCAAACCTACGTCGATGGGAATGCACCTCCTGCGGTGTGCCAAGAACGTGCTGCCTACCAAGAACGTGCCTACCACGCCACCACAGCATCACCTCGCAAGCCGGAGAGATGTGGAGGTTCAGCCTGAAGGTACATAATTCGTTTCTACGACAAAAACTTTTTTTCTTTTTTCATATACCTTGCACATCTTTATCCTAGAAGTCACAGAAAATTGATCTCTACTAAACATCATTGTATTAATTTTGCACTGATACAATCATATTGTATAACTCTAAATTTTAAATAAATCAAGCCACACAAAAATTCTTCAGTACATCCACATAGATTTTCAACCTTCTGAATCTTACCCACATTCACATAAATTACAAAACCATATTTTCTATTGTTTCAGAAAACTGGGATAATGATGATTATCCCACGTATAGGCCGAATCTCCAGAACAGAGAAGTAATCCGGGATCCTCCCCCTTGCCTCTCCAAGAGGGAGAGAAAGCTGTGGAGGAGAAGCGAGGTGGTGCGCTTCAACAATATAACTAAATAATTTTTACTTAGGTTAGGTGTATTTTATGTATTAGAGATTAGGGTAGAATTAAATAATAAAAGTAAATTGAAAAAACTGCTATTTTATTTCCAAAAGTATCGAAACAATTATACACATTGAAATTATTACTGCTAAACATAGTCTGCGCTCCGTCATATCAATCATCACAGTACATCTGCTGCGTCTATCCAGGAATTCTTGTTCTTTTGGAAACCTAACCATTTTACAAAGAGCTTGTTTCCTCTCCTTTTTAAGACTTTTTCAATCAAATACTCATTTGGAAACTGTGTTTTTCTTAGCTCAGCTTCATAGAAACAACCGCTTATTGGTCGCCGATCCATATCTTCTAGCATATATGTGACCGGATCTGTAATATTAACTTTGCGTATTTTGAAGAGCTCCGTGGAATAATTCGGAGTGTAACCTTTTTCAAATACACCTTTATATCTGCTTATTCTCACAACGTCTCCAAGATTAAGTTTGCTTTTGCCAGCAACCTTTGAATTGCGATACGCACTCAATCGAGTGTGAACATTAATTTCAATAGGGGCCAATCCAGTTGTTCGATGTATTCTATTGTTATATACGTTAGTGATATCATCCAAAATAGTGATCCATGTGTAACTTCCTCTTGCGGAAAATTCTTTGAACAGAAGGTGCTTTAGCGAACGGATAGCCCTTTCAGCAATTGCGGCCTTCTTTGTACTGTATGTGGAATAATGGTTAATTCCATACTTGTTCATGAGAGAAGAAAATTTTCTGTTGTAAAATTCGGTTCCATTATCTGTTTGTAGATTAATTGGATAATATCCTGCGTCCCTTATGATATCGCCCATTGCTGTCGTTACCGTTACCATATCTTTCTTCTTGATTGGTCTACACCATAGGAACTTAGAATAGCAGTCAATGACTACCAATATGTATCTATATCCATTATTTTCTTTATGGAAAGGTTGCATTTCCGCTAAATCAGCTTGCCATAAGTCAGCGAAACCTTTTATGATAGTTTTTCGACGGCGAAAGTTCTTCCGAACTGCCCTGTGTAACTCTTCTGCTATGCCACGTTTTGTTGCGCTGTTAACTGACATATCTACATGTAGAGGTCTGACTCAGGTGATTGTAGAACAGAAACTGATCATTAATCATGAAAAATCTACTGATCTATGGTCTGAGTTGATTTAAAGTGTAGCCTGCAAGCCACGCTGGTAAAACAGGGCCACCTTCAACATCGAATTCCCTTTTGACTTCACTAGCTAATTTCTGGCAAAAATTATATACAACCTCTAGTTGCTCTAAAATGGATATCAAATTGGTTGTTAATACATCAATCTTTTTCTCAAGGCCATCACTCAATTCTAGCGTTTTGCTATTCACCATACTTTCAAGCATATCAGTGGTACTTTTTAGTTTTTTTTCAACATACTTTATATGAACAGAGTCATTTTCATCTGTAGGATCACCAACATTCTTTAACTGCTTTCCATTGATATCATAATTTCCAGTTTGTGTAAGTTTAAAACCAATACCTGGAATACCACGTACAGTCGTATGCTTAGAACTGCGACGACCAAACTTATCTATCGTATTGTGCATCGCTACGAAAGCGTTATACTATTAGTGGGATCTTTCAACTTGCAAATATATACCCCAAAATTAGCGTATTACGCCCTCTTCACGCAATTCTTCTATTATAGATAAAATTTCGTTATCGTGGTTTGTGTGACCAGCCGATTTTGAGCTGTATAGCAATTTCAATCGATCAATCAGCTCGTTGATGTCGTTCCAATACACAAAGTCGCGTTTATTAGTGTTAAATATCTTATACTTAGGTATCTTCATTTGTGTATGTCCCCTACCAACTCTGGCTCTCAAATGCATGGGGGATGATGTAGATAGGATATTAAATAATTTATTGAAATACTCAGATCCGTCGACATTGTAAATATTAAGAGGTGTGTAATCTTTGCGAAGTACATTAGTTAGATTCAATATGGACCTGAATGTGTGTAGGGTTTTCGAGTCGGAGTTTCGTGTATCTCCTACAAACATCATATCTAGTAAGTGTGGGGATATCTTGAATTTACTAGTCTTATCACCCGATAATAAACGAACCGCCTTATCATCAAATTCCACTTCATGTACACCCATTAACAGCTTCTGTGATTGTGGGTCGATCCTTACATTATAAACACTTCCATAGGCCGGATGTCCTGCTCTCAAATTATCTATATGACTTTTCAACACCTCAGCAACTGCCTCTCTATCCACACTTGAATTAGCTGTAGATACATACTGAGTGACTGAATCTCTTTCCCTCTCATTAATTGATGATGGTGTATCAGGTAACTCCTTTATTGGTGTTATACCGGAAAAAGCAGCGGAAGTCAAATCTTCGAATCTCGGCCCTTTTGGTGTGCTAGTAGAGGGAAGGGTTTGATTTGGATATGTAGATGGTGGTTTTTTAGGAGTGCTCGTAGGAACAACATTTTGAATTGGCTGTTTCGGTAGCGTAGGATTGGATGCATTTGCTATTGTCTTCAACTGTTTTGTAATAGGCTCATATATCTGTTCCAATGAAGTGTTACCGATTTCGCGGGCTTTCCTTACATAGTTGAATTTTCTCCGCACTGACTCTGTTGCATTAACTAATTCTTTTTTTAGAGCTACCTCATCATTGCTCTGTTGTTGTTTCATTCTGGTATATGTAATGTTGCCACTGTGATGTATGCTGATTGCAGTCTCACATTCAATTGATGATATTATTAGTCTTGCAGTGGATTTATGAAGCTATCGAATCCCTTCCGGTACCTGCCGTTTCTTATTTCTCTATCTTTGTCGATAACTAGGAATCCATATTTATCCCTCCAACATATTGCACACATATCTTGAAATTGCTTAAAAGTTACATCGGGAGCCACATGGTCAGAGAAAACATGTGATAAATTTGTATTATCGACCTTAAACAAAACTATCAGGTTTGCGTTGTCTCTAATCACTCTTTTCGGTACCCAACTGTAACTTTGCACACAGTAAAAGCAATCCACACCTTTGTGTCGCCCCATACTGAAGTATTCTCGTATAGCATTTTGATTCTCACATATCACATCATCAAAGATAAAAACTGAGTTTGGTTTGGCTTCTGACGGTGGTGGAACTTCGGAATTATTAGCAAATGCATAATATCCTAGTCCATCTATCGAACTCATTACTTTTTCAATGAATGCGTACTTGGGTTGGTTGAGCGATTTTGAAAAAATATATAAGTTCTCAAAAAACAGCCCATTCGGATGTAACAGGAGAGATACTAGTACATTGGCTTTTCCACAGTTTGATGGTCCAACTATAATACATCGAATTGTTGATGGTAGTAGTACCCCATGTCGACGACGAGAAGTATTATTTTCCGGATCAGTAACATTGACATCTATATTGCTAATGTCTAATTCCTGGTCCTGTTTTGTCACCTTCATCGTTCAACGACTTGACCATATATAAGCTGCAGTTGTTTATATGTGTTTTATTTAAATGCCGCTACTTCTTGAGAGAAGGTGTAGTAGCATCTCCAAAACTGGTGGTGGAATTGTTAATAAGTTGATAAATAAGCTGCCATTCGAAGCACATTTGCCTTTTTATCAGTATTGCGGCCCGGGTACTCGATTGGAAGGAAGGATCGCACTAGGCCAAAAAGGAATAAATAGATTAGACGCGGCCTGCTTACAACACGACCTTGCATACCGCAAATCCGATTTAGCTACAAGACATAAAGCTGACTACCAACTTGAGCAAGAAGCTTGAAACGAGTCAAATCAGCTGACGCGAACCTTGGAGAAAAAGCAGCTGCTTGGTTAATTACAAATATTATGAAGGTCAAACGACGCACTGGAATGGGTCTTGCAACACTACGTGGACGGAATAAGAAGAAATGCATGCGTGAAAAATCGAGGAAATTAGTAGGTGTAAAACATCGTGCAGGAATGGGTTATGCATCACGACGACGAGGGCAGAATAAAAATAATATACGTAGGAAAATGAGGAAGGCTATAAAGAAGGTGCACTTTGGTTCAGGAATACTAAACAGAGTTCGCAAAAATATGAAACATTTTTCGAACCACAAGCAAGATAACAGTGTGCTAAGAAAAGCAACATCTGCTGCATTATTAGCTACCCGGAAGTATATCAAGTCCATTGGGGGCAAACGGCATATTCGTCTTCCGCGAGTTATACCTATCCCCAAAGTAGGTGGAATTCTTCCTTTGATTCCAATTTTTGCCGGTCTCTCAGCATTAGGTAATCTCGCTGGGGGTATTGCAAATATTGTTAGGTCCTCTAAAGCAGTTAATTCAGCACGACAAAGGAATACAACTGATTCAACATCTACTTCTGGTATAAGTAAAATTGGAAACGGTATATATTTGAAACCATACCGCAAAGGATTTGGTTTGTTTGTTAAACCTAGGACTTCAAAAAACTTTTAAAAACCCTACCCCAACGACCGCTTCCAGATAATGACCTTGTGTATTACGCTAAAAAGCTAGAAATACCATATTTCAGAGGGATTTTTATGCGCGATGATCTGCCTAAGCAAGGTCCACTGAGGAATGAGTCAGCCATCATTAATTTAGACAGCAAGAGTGGGGATGGGTCACACTGGGTTTCATATATAAAACGCGGAGTGGTGGTATATTATTATGACAGTTTCGGCAACCTACCGCCAACCAGCGAACTGGTGAAATATTTCCTCAAAAAATCTAAGAAGATTCAGATCCTGTATAATCACAGACGACAGCAGAACTTCAATACCTTTTGGTGCGGGCACCTGTGTCTACGATTTCTTTCTGAAGAGAAGCAAAAATCTGTGAAAAATGGATCGTGAAACACTTAAAAAGATGAGCAATTCCCTTAAAGCATTTTCAAGAGAAAGAAGCCTGTTGAACATGACACAAGAAGAACTTGCCCACATACCCAAAGAAGTACTGATGGTATGTACACCTAACGAAATAGCACTTGTATGGAACAAACTGCCATTGCATTTGAAGGAAGATGTGGATATACAACGATTCCAGTTCTGTTGGGAGCACTATAATACACACCAGAACGGAGATGAAGCAGACGGGCCGCCACCAAGAAAAATATTTTGTTGTTACTGTAATTTGCAAGATATCTCTATGACAAGCAGTAATGAGTCAAACAAGTGTTGTAATCAATAAAATTTTGAATATATAAAAGTGTTATTTTTTTGTATCACCGCAGTCATGTCTTATACATTTACCTTGACGGGTTATGACAGTGTGCTGTCTGCTAGTTTTTATCCGCCAATAGAGCTGGATACCAATGCGCAGTACGGATTGGGGCTAATAGGTTTTTACTCCTACAACTCAATATTCAATGTTCATGAGGGTAATAATCTAATTGTGTTTAAACAACCTTCAGATGATTCTCAGATGAATATTACATATATTCCACCAGGCACCTACGAAATCGATGAACTCAACATATATCTACAAAAGATAATAAAGTCCATAGTTCGATACAAACATAATGTTACAACTGACGAGCTGTTTTGTCTGAAGGCCAACAACAATACAATGAAATGTGAATTATATTCAATATATGATGTTGATTTATCTTTCCCTAACTCAATTGCATCTTTGATTGGATTTGAGCCGGAGGTTTTCGAATGCAACAAAAAACATATATCAACCTTACCAGTTAATATAACGACAGTCAGACTAATAAAGGTCGACTGCGGATTGATATCTGGCGCCTACCACAATGGAAGTGAAATGCACACTCTGTATGAATTCGACATAGACGTTGAGCCTGGATTCAAATTAACAAAGGAGCCACAGAATGTAATATATATGAGCGTTATGCCTAGTGGTCGTCAGTTTATCGATAACATCACACTGAAAATTTTGGATGACGAGGGAAATCTGATTAACTTCCGTGGTGAAAAAATTATCGTTAAATTGGAATTGCGTCGGTTAGCTTGAGCAAACTCCACAATTGAATAGGATGGGTTTTCTATACAACATAGGTGCACAACAATTGAAAAAAGTCGATAAAGCCCTTACAAACAACCATAAAATACGAAGAACACATAGGAATAACCTTATTCGTCATTCGTCAGCTGCCAAAGGCACAACGTCGAAGCTATCACTACAAAATCGTAAGTTTCTGGAGTCTATAGGACTAAAGCTAACTGAAAAATATGGTTCTGCACGTATCAAGTGAGAAGCTGGATGTTTTTGAGGAACCGATTTTGGATCACTCCTTAGCAAGTTTACATGAATACACATACAAGCCGTATGGTTCACCATATTTCAAGAATTCTGACATTGTTCATATACCAATCAACTTCCAAGATCTCATTTTAAATATTGCTGACAGTTACATTTTCATCGAAGGAACGTTTACTCCAAGTGATGCCACGAAGTCCTGCTATCTATCTAACAATGCTCTGTCTTTTCTGTTTGATGAAATTTCTCTACATATGGGTGGTGAAAAAGTTGTCATTGTACGAAATCCTGGAATAACGTCAACAATGAAAACAATGATCTCTCATGGCAAAAGTGCCGCCCATTCACTATTATGTACAGGATGGGGCTTAAATGAAGACAATTCAGCGATATGGGATTCAACTAGTAAGGTCTTCAGTGGTAGAATACCTCTAAAACATATAATGGGATTTGCTGAGGACTATAAAAAAGGAATTCTAAACATAAAACAAGAGCTTGTATTAGTCATTGCAAGATCCTTTAAGAACTGCTTTGTCGGTGAATGTGACGCAGAGCTATCAATATCAAAGATTGAATGGAAAGTCCAACAGATTGTTCCTGAAGACCGCTACAAGGTCAAACTTCTACAGAGACTGAACAAAAGCAGTTTGAGTTCAAGGATTAAGGTGGCATTTCGCTCTTGGGATTTGTATGAACTACCATCACTTCGCTCAACATCAACAGACGTCTGGGCAATTCGAACAACCAACAAGCTAGAGAGGCCTTTGTTTGTTATCGTTGGATTTCAAGACTCAAAATTAGCAGAGGATCCTAAGAAGGACATCACTAAGTTCATTCATGCCAACATAAACTCGATTCGATTGAAGCTGAATAACCAGGTATACCCATATGAAAGGTGGAACCTGGATTTTGAGAAGAAGCTAAACACTGCGGCTTACTATGCATTTGAGAGCTTCCAAAGTGCGTATTACAACAAGGGAATGGCAGAACCATTATTCAATATTAAGGAGTTCAATGATAACCCACTATTTGTAATCGACTGCAGTCATCAACCTGATAACCTTCAGCTGTCAACTGTGGATATATCGTTGGAATTTGAAACCAGAAAATCTTCTTTCCCAGCTAACACTAAAGTGTATGCATTAATCATTCACGATTCTTGTATTAGTTACAACGCTTTTGATGGATCTATTCAGAATGGACTTATTCATTCATATTAAATGTATTTTGATTTTTATTATAGCTGTCATGGCAAAAATAAAACACTTTTTAATACATTTGTTTTTTTATTTATGCATAAATGATACAGAAGTGAGCCGGATGCGTACAAATGTCATTCTTTATCTACGAAACTATATTTGGTAATTATATGTTGAGGTAAATATTCCTCTATTGCATACAAAAATGGTTTGAGTTCATTACTAATCATCCCATCACATAGTTGATCGATGGTACATTCTTCACGTAAATATTGTCTGCATAACTTTTCCCCTTCTTCATATTTCCTGATTAGCATCCTCTTCCGTTCGACCTCTTCATCATCCCAGCAGATACTCAAGTCATAGACCGTGGAATGTTCCTCATCGAAAATCAAATCTACCAATTGACATGCAATTCTCTGGATGGCTGTACGTAGATCTTTTGCTTCAGGCCACCCCATTGCTGAATACTGCATCCACATTGTATAATGGGAATGAAAAGTTAGTCTGCTTCTGAAACAAACAGAACGTCTAATACCAACTAGGTGCAAATAAATGTTTTTATCTCGAATTTACCTTCTACATATCGCGGGTCCAATACATGGGAGTAACCATTATATTATTTATACCCAACACAGTCTGTACTACCTCATCATCAAATATATTATTGTTGAATATAATCAAATTTCATCAAACATTTGGAGCGCGCGCCTGGTGTTTTAGGTGAACTTTGACCAATATATGTTAGTGAATATTTATTTTGAGATTCATTTATCTCTTTAATCACTGCTTCAGACATATGCTCCGATACTCTTTTAGGTAACCATACTTTGAACTCATTAGCAGCATCTTCTAATAGTGTTGCTACTAGACATTCACCAAATTTTGATTTGACGGGTGACAGATTCTTAATTGTATGGGCTTTGTTTACAGTTAGTGAAGATAAAGTTCTGAAAAGTATTTTGTTATCGAGTTCACAGTTGATTTTATTGTTAATTTCATGCAATTCAGAGGTAGCGACAGACATTGTTTAAAGAAAAAACAAATAATGTTACTGTTGGATAAATAATATAAAAAGGGTGCTCACCAAGTTATATCTGTACACAATATACTTCGGGACTATACTCTGATCGTCTCTCGACTTTTACTGATCACTAGCCCGTTATTACACTATTTATACAGATACCTTCAAGGTCAAAATACGTCACCGTGCATTCTTCTCAAAACCATCAAGCCTCGTAAGAAAATCATACAACTGATCTCAAGGCTATCCACACCCTATCTGAGTGACCTTCAGGGAGGATTGCAATTGGCCCCACGTCAAATCTCGAGGTTATCCACCACGTCAAATCTCAAGGTTATCCAGTCAATAGTCACATTCAAGGACGTTCAAAATAAGCAGCTATACACTAACACAAAAAAAACTCAAGGTTACACAAACAACCAATTCAAACACTAACAACAAATATTTCAAAATCGTTATCTATAGGCACATTGTAAACCGAAAAAACTCAAGGTTACCCAACACCCCACTGAAACAAGCCCTTCAGATACGATCACATTTGAAAACACAACGTTACAAAATGAACTTCAGGGAGGATCAGAATCGGCACCTATAAGAAAAGCCCACGTCACATCTCAAGGTTATCCACACCCCATTTAAATGACCTTCAAATGACCTCGGGAGGATCAGAATCGGCATATCTATACTACTTATGCTCTTATCCCATAAGATATTGTTTAGCATGGAAATTGCCCTTCTTCCTTGAATGTTCATCTCAGATATCACTTCGTCCAGTGTCCCGTCTTGAGAGACTTTCAATCCTATATACTTGTATACCCTGCAATGCTTAATGGTCTGCCCTGTTGCTAGTCGTAGGTCCTGTTGTTGCCCTCCAATGCTCATATACTCAGTCTTGTCGATGTTGACCTCTAGACCCCATTTGTCATACTCCTCAATTAGCTTGCGGATCATGTATTCGATGTCATCCATGTCTTGTGCTACAACAACTTGGTCATCTGCAAACGATAGGGTATAGACTGTGTAATCATCATCTACTAGTATTCCCATATTACTGCATTTTCGCTTCCAGGTCTTTAGAGTATTTTCTAAATAAATTTTAAACAGCGTCGGAGATATGCAGTAACCTTGCTTAAGGCCCATAGTAACTTTGAAGACTGTTGTTAAGCCATGGTTTGTTTCAACCTTAGATCCTGCACCGTGGTATAAAGATTTCACTGCCTTTATTCCTTTATTATTATCTACATTGATGTTGCTTTGTTGTAAAGTGTCCCAAAGTTTAAGTAGCGGTACGCTATCATATGATTTTTTTGGGTCGACAAATAGGAGGTGAACTTCTTGTTTAAACGCTGTTTTCTTTTCTAGGATTTGTGTTATGTTCCCGTATATTATACTAATGGAACTTGTAACCGCTATAGCCCGATAGTTGTCACAATTGCTCTTATCTCCTTTTTTGTGTATAGTTGACAAGTAAGACATCTTCCATTCTTCTGGTACTTGCGATGTGTTTAGGCATCTTTGAAATAAATTTTTCAGTGCATGATATAATTTTTCGCTTCCGTATTTCACAAGTTCTGCAGGAAGCTTCACGGAGCTCTCCCATTCTTTAAACGAAAATAAGTTCATGGAATATTTTCGTTTGATGCCGGCCTTATTCGATTACGTTTTAGGATATATAAAGGATCTTTGTTCAAAACCAACAAATCATCTCCAAAATCAATTGACTGATAAAAGCAATAGGAATCCCAACAATATCACCACCGCAATGAAGCGTTGACGAACTGTTCCGGCACGCAATGGCTACCGCATTCACTATGCCGGCGCCGTCATATTGCGTTGCGGTGAGCACCAACGCTTCTTTAAAAACCGCCGCTGATGTTGCGCACGGTACAGTTTTCTATGACGTCATTCGGCGCAATAGTGCGGCCGCAATTTTGCGGTACCGCTTTGGAGGAAACCAAGGCTTAAGGGGCATTTAAATTATAGCGAACACCTGCTAACGAGCGAATTCGTTCATTAGAACGTTCGCGTTCGCATGTGCTCCGATGCTTGTCGATTTCTTCAGCGAATCATCAAAGGATGTTAGTGCGCAACGTAAATGGTGTCGTTGTACAAGCGAATTCGTTCGGTGTGTCTTGTTCTGGCGATAACAGAAATTCAAACAATGGAATGGACCAATGAAAAAACTCTTGAGGTGATTGAGGTCTACAGATATAAGGAGTGTTTGTGGGATTCAGAATCCAAATTTTATAAAATGTTGAATAGAAAAAAATATTCTTGGGAGGAACTTGCTGCAGAGATGAATTTAAATACCACGAAGGTGAAAAAGAAAATCAATGCTATTCTTATACAGGGTGTCTCACGGCGATTAAGACAAGCAATATAATGGAACTGGGCAGTGGTAGAGAATTATAATTTTGGGGATGTAAATTAGAGCAAATTTTGTGTCTTTTCTTGTCATTGCCCTGTGAGGTATTTGTTTTTGGTCACGTGAGGTCCGATTCAAAATTATTAATGGGACACCCTGTATATTAGTGCTTTTCAGGGTTCCTCCCGATAAAACAATTCCAACAAACTAGCACACTTGGGGTCTAAAGTGATTCACTCAAGAGCTACAGATACTTAAAGGATTGTACCACTATGACTGAGTATAATATGTACCCCTACAGTTGAATTATTTTGCTTGTGTTTCATAATGGTTGTGATACAATCCTTTAAGTACTTGTAGCTCTTGAATTAATCACTTTAGATCCCAAGTGAGCTAGTTTGTTGGAATTGTTTTATCGGGAGGAACGCAGAAATGCACAAATATGCAGGCTGTCCCACTAATAACTTTCAATCGGACGTCACGTGACCAATAACAAATGCCTCATTGGGTAACACAATAATAAGAAAAGATACAACATTTGCCCTAATTTACACCCCCAAAATTATAATTCCCTACTACTACCCAATTCCGATATATTGCTTGTTTTAATCGTCGTGGGACACCCTGTATAAGACAAGAATGACATATGTCATTCAGAAGAGAAACACAAAAAGAAGATATGGCAAACATGTCTGGAAGTGGATCTGACAAGGACGCACCCATTCGTTAGCCCGACTCTGAGCTGAAAATGGTATGTAGAGACATTGGAGGGTTGAAGCAGTCTGTCCAAAGCAATGTAGAGGGGTCATGAATAGTCGGTCAAGAAGTCTGTGTAATTTATAATAATATAGAGTCGCTCTGCTGGTACATAAATATGCTCTGCGAACGGCAGACTGGCGGCAGACAGGCCACAATCAAATGAGCAACCAGCAACAAACATACAGCAGACAGATCCATATAAACAAACAACACTATTAATACCCTCTTGATCTTATGAATATCACTTGTCAAGCCTAACTAAGCTTCTTCCTACTCATGGACTTATGATGGGTGCCCCGTACACAGTACCAGTGCTAATAAATTATTATGATAAATGTTAAACAAATAGATATTATTTTATTCGTTGAGGAAAAATTAAACTGGGACAGATTCTTAAGAAGAATTCGTGTCGCATTGGTAGTGATACTAGTGATCAACGGTAGGAACGGTAGTGATACATCGATACACGGAAATTATATAATAGAAGTATTGTATCTACAACTGCTAAGGATTGTAAATAAAATAACATTGATTACCAATAGTTATCAACCACACTGGCAACCGTGGAAGATAGTGGGAAAATCCTTCCATTCACGAGCATCCTCATAGAAGTAGGCAACAGAGAATGTACAAATGTATCAGTGAAGGGGGAAATAAGGTCATTCCATTTTATTGAGTTTGTCAGTTCAAACACAAATAGGTAAACCTCGAGGAGGTTGCGAATTCAAGATGAAAATGTCATCCTAAAACCAAAACCCTGTCAATGTCACTGCTCCTCCACCATACAAATTTCATTCTTTGTTAAGCAATTCATGCTTTGAAAATAGCCGCGGAGAATATTAGTAATCATGTCTATTTCAATGTTTGTGATTTAACTTGTTAGCTATTTAATGACAGTAAAGGTTTCAGCGTTTTTGTTTTGTCACTGTAGCTTAACTATTTGTATAAGTACTATTAAGTAGGCAGTGAGAGTTAGTTGTCATTCAATGTACTGTGATCAAAAAATATCTGGGAAATCATTTCAGGAAACTACACTTTCAAGGCGATCATTCACTAATAGATAACCCCCACTATAGATGAGAGATGGGATAAGACGAGAATGACATCTACAGGTGATCAGTAAGATATCCTAGGGTGTCCTAGGTTAGCCCTAGGATAACCTGTTTGGAATATCCTGTGGCAGACGGGCATGGACATCCTTTGATTATCCCACTGGGCCGTCTATCACTGGAATATCCTAAGGATGACGGTTTTAGAAACCCTCAGCCTGTATACTATGAGGCGGTTCAAGGTATATCCCTTCAAGACCATACCTTTCTTTATACAAAATCTGACATTTCACAGTGTTGACGTTAGAAAGACGAAAGGGTTGAAAGGTCCTGGTTCATGGATCGTTTTTCGCCGTTTATCATATCTTCCAATACCTTTACCATCTGTACCATCCGACACGCCAAGGGCCCCTCAAGTACAAACCACAAATTGCAAGTCAGATAATCATTCGGTAACCTGTTTATTTTCGCAAGGTGGGTGTAGAATTGTCCAAGTCAACATTCTATAGGAACATTGAGAAGGAAGAAAAAGGTTAATGGCAAAACTTTATATCACAATGCACTTCAGGAAGGAATGGAACAGGACGAGGTTGGATTGAATTATGTTAAACACTCGGATGGTAGCTCTATTGGATCTTAGATGGTGATGATGCTAGTGAAAGTGTGCCACATTAGCTAATCTGTGCCCAGAATAACTCGATATGTAAGCCAGAGGAGAATAGGATAACAGTTCTAGAAAAATATTCCCGTTGTCTTCGAGTAACCTAAGTATTTCGCATAAGGCGACTCATGGTGATCTGTACTGCTATCTTTTAGGACAACCTAAGAATTTACCTATGGGCTAACCTACGGCAGACTAAATGATCATATTTGGGGCCAACCTGAGGATTTCCCTACATGCTTACCCATGGTGGTCTAATAAAGTCCCATCGGGATATTTATAGGCTGTCCAAGGATATGGCTTTCCCTGGGGCATTTTGTATATCCCTTTAAGGACAACCTGGGACCATACAGTGGATATCAAATGCTGTGTGGGATATTATGTTCTATGCATGGCTGCAGATGATACTGCTATACAAATTTATAAAATTAGCACTGCATAAAAAACGTGCGTGCATGAATGTACACGTATATACGGCGGGTTGTTATTTATTAATGCGCTGACGAATGCATTTATTTAAATATAACTTCAGAACGCAAATTCCAGTGCTGTTCATCCTTTCACTACGACGTGTGTCTTCGTATATCAATGTAACGTAATTAGCCAGTTATCATTTTTATAAATGTGAAGTAAGTGAACCCTTTCAATTGGATACCAGCGGCGGCAGGCTAGGCTCAGCGCTCAGCCCTCTCTTCAAAGTTTTGGAATCGACGAAGCATATTTCCTTCATTTAACCTCAAGACTTCTCGCTACGTACAAATAAAAAACTATATATATACAATGCGAATTGGGTTACACCATGAGCGTCTTTCGCATCCAAGCTTCCACCTCCTTCTATCTTACCAATCCTGTTCATCCATCTGCCTATCCTCCATAGCCTGCTCAACTCCGTCTTTCCAGGACAGCCTTGGTCTTCCTTTTTTTCTCCGTTGTGGCGGATTCCAGCACCATATTTTTAAGGACCATCTGTCTTCAGGCATTCTTCTCATATGCCCGTACCAATTAAGCCTTCGTCCCTCTATAGTGTCCATTATATCTATTGTAACCCCCATTTTTTCCCTTATGTGTATGTTCCTTATTCTATCCATTCTTGTTATTCCACAGCTTCGTCTCCAGAAATCCATTTCCATAGCTTTTAATTTCTCCTGATTCCTCAGCGATATCTCCCACAGCTCCGATCCATATAAAGCGATACTTTCGACAACAGACTTGTATATCCTTCGTTTCACATTATTAGTGATGTTCTTGTTCCACAAAATTGGATGCAATTGTTTTATTGCCACTTTCCCTTTAGTCAGCCTTTCTTTAATGTCTAAGTTACTTCCACCTTGGTCTGATATAATTGTACCCAAGTACTTATAAGCCTGGCACGTTTTTACTACTGATCCACCATCTATAATCAAATCCTGTCCAGTTCCTCCGACAACCATATATACAGTTTTCTTAAAATTTATGTACAGTCCCCATTTCTCATATTCTTCTTTCAGCTTTCTTAGCATGTAATGGATGTCGTCTCTATCTTCAGCGAATATGACCTGGTCGTCAGCGAAGTTCAAAGTATACAACTTATCTTCATTTATGGGAATCCCCATAGAAGCACATTTTCTTTTCCAGGTCTTCAGCACTTCGTTCAAATAGATTTTAAAAAGTGTGGGAGCCAGGCAACATCTCGCAAGCCCTTATTATTGCTGAACGTCGGTGATACATCACGGCCGGCCTTAACACAGTTTTGTTTGTTGGAGTATAAATATTTAACTGCTTTTATATGTATTGGGCTAATTTTTTGATTTTCCATTGCCTGCCACATTTTTGATAGAGGTACATTATCGTATGCTTTCCTGAGGTCTATGTAAATAATATATAATATATAATAATATATTTATTTACTCAAAGTACAAAAAACAAATAATTGAAAAAAATGAGTAAATAAATATGTTAACATCCATAGAAGGACTAGGCCTGTGCATGGACGAATTCAGTGTTACAATGTATACGTACATAAATATTACAATCACATACTTACGTATGTATAAGATAAATATGGTAGAGATTAGATAACCTGGCTATGAGTAATTTGAATGAAATTTGTTTATAAAATTATAAGATTACTTATGGATTTAGTTATAATATGATTTATTTATTAATTCATGTATTTCTTTCCTATCTAGTGTATTCAACCATTCTTTAAGATATTTTTTAAATCGTTTAGTGGACTGTAGTTCCTTTATATCATTAGGTACTCTCTGATATAATTTTGGCGCTAAATAAATGTATGATTTCTGCATAATCGATTTTCTTGTTTTAGGTATGCCTTTTGCATGTAATTTATATCTTGTGTTATGATCGTGTTTGATGCTGTCTTGCTCATTTGAATTTTTGTGATAACGAGAGATAGTATGTAAGAAATAAAGTTGCCTGACATCGTATATTAGAGCTTCCCTGAACAAATCGTCACTAGGATACAGTTTTGGTTTTTTAAACATAGATTTTAGAATTGCTTTTTGGAGAATATCTAAATCATTTATGTATGTTGTGCATGCAGCACCCCATGCCAATATACCGTAAATGAGATGGGTTTCAATTAATGCATAGTATACTGTACGTAGATGTTTTTCTGTTAAAATGTTTGTTAGTAATTTTACCTTGTATGAAATGAATCTAATTTTTTTTAATAGATTATTAATATGTACATCCCAACGTAAGTGTGTGTCTAAATAGATTCCTAGATACTTTATACTGTTTAATCTGTCAATTTTGATTATTTTATTATTTATGTTTAACGTAATATTGCTGAAAGAAGGTAAATATCTAGAATAGGAAGTAAACGGTAAAAAGTGTGTTTTAGAAAAGTTTATTGTCAATTTTTTTTGAGTAAGCCATTGAATAATTTTGACAAAATCGTGTTCAATAATGTTTTTTAGCTTATCCCATTCTTTTTCTTTATACAGTATGGCTGTATCGTCTGCAAAACTGATTATTTTACCAACGCAATCAATTTCGAAAAGATCATTTAAATATATATTAAATAAAAGTGGTCCCAAAACTGTTCCTTGTGGAACACCACACTTAACAAACATTTCCTTACTTATTGATTTTGCTATCTTCACGGATTGTGGTCTGTTAGATAAATAATTTTCAAGCAATTTATACATCGTGCCACGAAATCCAAGTCGTTCTAAGGTGTTCAGAAGTAATTTATGAGATGTGTTTCTAAATTATGTGCAAGTTTCTTATCTGTCACCTGTTTTATACTGAAAATATTATCTATACATGATCTACCTGCGCGAAAGCCGCTCTGCTCTTCTGATTCTTAGATCTCATTTTCTAATCTGTTTTTCAGGACCTTTCCATAAATTCTTCCAATAGAGCTCAACACTGTTATCGCTCGATAGTTAGTCAAGTCGTCTTTTTTTCCTTTTTTGAGTATATTGCTTATTATGCCTTTTCTAAATTCTTCAGGTATTTCATTTCCAGCTAGACATAAGTTAAACAGCTTACATAGATGTTCAAGCAATATATTTGGTGCGGATTTTATTAGTTCTATATTGACACCTCCAGGCCCAGGGGCTTTTCCGTTTTTGCAGGATTTCACCGCATTTAATACCTCGTCTACTGTGATTTTTTCTATTTCCTGGGTGTTATCATTTGTCAGCTGATATTCTCCTTTAAACTCTTGCCTGTCTTCCTGCAATAATTCCTCATAATAATTTTTCCATTCCTCTATTGGTATTGTTTGAACGGTAATATTGTTTCTTTCATTTTTTTCCTAGGTTTTTTATTGTTTTCCAGGTCTCTTTTGATCTTGTTCCAGATATATATCCGCTAATTCTGTCACATCTCTGGAGCCAACTCTCATTTTTTGCTCTTATTATTGCCTTCTTCGTTTCTCTATTCACTCTTATGTAGCTTTTTCTGTCTTTGGCGTCTCCAGTTGATAGCCATTTATGGTATGCTTGTTTTTTCTCCTTGACTTTTGCTCCTATCTCTTCACTCCACCACTCACTTGTTTCTTTCTGTGTTCTTCTCTGTATGGTTCCCAGACTCTCGAACGCTGCTTCGTGGATTGCTCTTTTAATATGCTGATATAACATTTCAGGTGTTCCTTCATACTTTCTTTTCAGCTTTTCACTTAGGCGAAGTTTGTAAAGGAATTCCACGGAAGGATCTAGCAGGAGGTCTAGTTTATACCTACAGTTTTCCTCCATTTTCTCATTACCATCTGCAGTACGCTGACATATTTTCTTTGTCTTTTGGAGAGGAGGTATCAGCTTCGATTTCAGAAGAAAATGGTCCGATCCGCATTCAGCGCCCCTGTACACTCTGCAGTCTTCAACTTTCGATACATTGCTTCTTCTTCCTATGACGTAATCAATGATCGATTTTAGTTTGCGCGTTGGCTGTGTCCATGTATACTTATGTATATCGTTATGATCGAAGAAGCCATTCCATATTTCAAGGTTGTATTGCTCACAGAGATCTATGAGCCTTTCACCATTCCCATTCACGCATTCTTCGCCGTACTTTCCTACAACTTTTCCATTCTCTTGACTGCCCACTCTTCCATTTAGGTCTCCTAGAACGTACAGCTCCTTTCTGTTACCAACTTCGTCAAGAAGGTTTGTCAATTGGGTAAAAAAGTTAGCTTTCTCGTTATCTGAGGCATTGTCAACAGGTGCGTAAACACCAATAATGGTTATATCGTAACCTTTAAGCTGAAGGTCTACTCGCATTAGTTGTTCATTTATACAATCCCATTTTTTTATATTACGCTTCAAACTTTTCCTTATCGCTACGGATACTCCTCTCTTTGCTCGACATTCTTTATTCACTCCGCTGTAAATGTGCACATAGTTTTGTATTTCTTCAATACCTTTTCCTTTCTTTTTTGTTTCAGATAAAGACACTATATCAAGCTTAAGGCGATTTAGTTCTTCAAACACTTCGTCTCTTTTCGTATTGAGGCCTTGAACGTTCCATGTTCCAAAACTCATAGTCCTTTTTCGTTTGCCATTTCGTCGTCGTTTATTTCTGTCCAACATCCGAGGCTTTTCGCTTGAAGTTTTAACTTCCATTTTTTTTACGGGATGAGGTAGTTGGCCTCATGCCCAACCTTCCTCTTTTGTCCGGGCTTAGGACCGGCTGAGGCAGATATTGAGCTACTCAATCCACCCAACACTTACCTCAGGCAGAGTTAAATAAATAATAAAAAACTAATGAAATGAAATATTTTCGGTTGTTCTCTTGACGCAATCTATGCCACTGTGTAATCGACGCCACTGCGTTTTGTCTTTTGTGTAAGCAACACTAAGCATAGGCCTCGTATCTGTGGCTCCAGATTTCGTATGCTACACTAGTACAAAGTAACCTTAAAATCTACTCACAAACATTGTACAATTTGTTATATCGCATGCATTTGTCGTTGTTGCAACATCCGGCACCAGTACGCAGACTCGTGTAAAAAACCTCAACAAGTGCGCAGACATTAATTCCACCTCGCGCATTCCCACCATTCGAATACAGTCCACGCTCATTCATTCGTGCAACCGCGATCATCAAAAGGCAATTCCCACACATACTGGATTTAGCGCATCACTTGCCACAGGTAAATCATTTTGGACTCAACATTGGCCTACAACACAGTGCCCCCCCCCCCCCCAAAACAACCATTTTTATTAACATGCAATTCTACATGCCGCGGCCGGACGAAAGAATCCGATCCGATACGATCACAGATGCATCTCTTTTCATTCCACAAGTCATGATACTCTATCTCGCTCTGCCGCACCGTTAGCGTTGCCGATGTTACCGACAAGTACGAATTAAATCATATTTGTATTATTTTTTGCCTTGAGGACGGTGCAAACTCTTTCCGCCGATAGTACGTAGAAATGCGACCTTTTGTGGGATTAACATAAACTACCCGCGAGAGTATCAAATGGTACAGTACAGGTTAGTATAATCGTACGAGACTTTTAGTATGATCGCATTCCATTTAGTACGCTGTTACACCTCTCATATCTTCAGTACAATTATAATTTTTTATGCGTCTGGGAAAATAGAGCTATTGGTGAAATTTGCATTATTATGAAGTAGGTACACATATGATTTTTTTTATATACACTATTGGCAACCCGGAAACAAAAATGCCGATATAAACGCAACGGATTCAGATAGCAGATAAGATAAGTTAGCTTTTAACAGGTTGAACAGAGAACACAATATTCCCTACCCCCCACCTTCCATTCTTCACGCGCTACTCGCAGGGTTGCCAGGTGTGCCGATTTTCAGCTAAAGTGGCGATTTCAAAACCGAGATGGCCACCAAAACGCATAAATGGGCGATTGGCGACTTTTGGTGGTATATTTATTTCGTTTTTTTCTCGAAAATAAGGGTTAGCCACATGAAACGGTAATATTTCCGATTGTTCTAGAATTGACACTTTGACCGTAGTGAGTCTTCAAAGAGGGAGAGAGAGAGCAGGCAAGTAAAATTGGACCTTCGTTATGGTTATTGGGAATAATTCACCTCTTTATCATTACTGCACATGCGCCAAATAACGATAGCCACCAAACTCATTATTTTTGGTTGTCCAAAAACTCTCCAATGTCTTAAAACAAAAATTATTCGAAAAGCTGGAGCTGTACCGTCTTGCCGTGAAGCTAGTAACCTGAGATGGTTGATATAGTCCCATACCAGTTTTGATCTTCTCTCTCTTCGGAGTCCAATGCGTTTTAGGCGGCCTGGGAGTCCAAGAGAAGCTCAACACCCCTTAGTTTCTACAATAAATATGACCATGAACACACGCTATTTATGGTATAATTTCAGTTTGACATATTTTTGCAGTTCCGTAGGTCAGAGACCACTATCACCGTTAGGATATGTCATTTTTTTTTACGGCTTCGGCTGCTATGGTGATTAGCCGCTAACTCTCATGGTATAGTAAAGCCCAGAGATATACCATTGGTTTACAAAGTGAGGAACTCCGCAAAAAGTGCCGACAGAGAAAGGGAACGGGGTCGGACTGGGGATTCGAATTCGTTGGAGTGGGCAACAACGAAAATGTTCATTCTATCCAATAAAGTGCTCATACATCAGTTGGTTGAACAAGATGTTTGAAACTTTTTTATCTGTTGAAAAATATATGGTAGAGGTAACTAATTATATAATATAAATTAACATTTCAATATGATCATATAAACCATAATTATGGTAAATTATTCCTTTCTACACTCAATTTTAACGTTCGATTCGTTGTTTTAGTTGTCCCCAAATTAATTCTATAGGACTGAAAATGCAAAAATAGGGATGCAACCTTAAGACATATGACCATACTTTTTAGCTATGCTTTCTATGACGTATTGTTTCTCAAACTGTTCAGTGTGGAGGACTTTCAATAATTCAGTTTTTTTTGTAAGTTTCTTCAAAGTACAAATCCTGTTTTATGAGAAAATCTTGTATTTCCGCCTTCGATAACGTTGAATTCGGAATTTTGTACCTTTGTCTGGTGTGATAGCTTGCGTTGTCCATTACGATGACGCTAAATGGCTTTAAATTGAGAATAAGGGTATACTCAAACCATTGCTCAAATATTCCCGAGTCCATGTTTTTGTTGTAGTCTATATTGCAGTCTTTAATTTTCTTTCCGCATAATTTGAGTGCGTTTTCGACCTAGCCGTCAGATGATCCGCAGTGTAAGATAACTATACGGGATCCCTTATTTGGTGGAACGCCTTTTAGCTAACACTTCTTTGTACCGTCGGTCCATCCCTTTATAGCGGTATCATGGGTATCATACCAGGTCTCGTCGAGGTAGTACACTGACCTCCCCTCGTTCCGGTATTGCTCTATCTTGTGCAAGTAATCGTGCCGCCATCCCACAATCCTTGCACTTTCCATTATAGCCATTCGTTTGTTCACAGTTCTGTACCTAAACCCAATCTTCCTAATCCATCACTGCAATGTACTCCTTGGATACTGTTACCCCATTCTAGCCAATTGTCTTTGAACGGATTCGATTGTGGGTAGTTCATTAATTTTGTACTTTTCGTACACAATATTCCTCAATAATTTTGTGATCGTGGGATCTAGTTCTTTTGAAACACCAGCATCAAACCTACGCTTCCTCTTTTGTGGCCCCTTTCTCAAAATTTCACATACTGTTGGATATGGAACGTGTGTTAGAATTGACGTCTTTTTGATCATACTCCCCTTATTTTCATTCTCCGGATCCTTCGTTAGTTCATTATCATTTAGTACTATTTGTTTTGCATCTGCGCTAAGATGTGACCTTTTTTGAGGTTTTAATTGGTCTACCTCCACCTCCCTCTGTTCAAATTCATTATCAGTGTCCGTACTATAGTCACTACTTTCACCACCGTAATGACAAACCGCCGACGTAGCTTCACTGCTGTAGGGTAATTCATATCGCTGTGAAATCCCATTATCTTCCCAAGGCCGAAACATACTCTAGTTGTCACACTTCCGAAAAAAACGTCCGATTCAGACAGAAAAGTAACGCACAAAAGTAAAAGCAGACTGGCGTTGGTATCAATAACGGTAGCAATACCTGCCTAAACAATTTGACTAAGTCCGGTCCTCTTCATCGATCGAGTCGCTAATAATCCTGGAATGTGTCGGTCTTATCATAGTTCAGTCAAAATATACATAGTGAACGTCATCCGACAGATTTACGTTCAAATACAACTTAGTTTTTCATTTTCACCATTCTAAAAGGTTACGTTTTGTTAGAAAATTCGTTAAAAGCACATTCCATGAATTGGTTACGAGTACGAAAGTAAAATAATGGTAACCATTGAATATTATCAAAACTGTATCTATTCTAAATAATGAACTGTACTAAGAGATGGTATGCAGTTTTTATATAGCGCAAAACGTACACAAATGGTATATCTCTGGGCTCTACTTTAGGGTTATAGAAATCTCAATTTGCGCATATTTCACCTAATAAGAGTTACAGTTTCAGTATTTTAAATATCTATTTTTTTTTGATAGAATTTACAATATTTTAAAAAGACGTGTCGCTTTTAGAAGCCTAATGAGGTTGCGGACGGACTCCGCAGTCTCTAAGCAGGGTTTGAGAGAGAAAGGCAGGTCATAATATACACGTTGAGCGTAGCGCGGGCAGTCAAATAATATATGCTCAATAGTTAGGTGCACATGACAGAATTCGCACTCGGGCCGACTTAATCCTAGTAGCATATAGGATGAAGTGAGGTGTGTGTGACCTATTCTAATCCTCGTGATGCATATTTGCTCTCTATGTCATATTGGGCGTATCGGTTTTGACATTCATAACCGCGAACTCGTCATTTTTCAGGATTTAGATTCACGCACAGTGGCGCAACCAAGGAGGGGCACAGGGCACGTGCCCCTCCTAAGTGCATTTAACTAAGGAGATTGACATCGTAAAAGCGTACCATGGTTTTTTCAAAATCGACCAAAAAATGTCTAATATTCAGCCATAGACAACCCAATCGGCAATCGTACAATGCTACAATCTAAAAATATTGATCTTGCATCAGCAATCAACATTGTTGAAGATGTAAAATCATTTGTAGAAAATTTGCGCGAAAATGCTGATGCCAAGTTCCAAAAGATTTTTGAGGAGGCTTAGCAGAAAGCTGTACTTTGTGATATTGACATTATATCTCCAGATCAGCAAACAAGCAGATGCACCGAATTAATGTACCTACAAAAAATTGGGTGAAATATTATCAGATATCTATATTTTTGCCATGGTTAGATTCTCTCTTGTCCAACTTAAAAGAGAGGTTTTCAAAACATAAAACGATACTCAGGGCCGGTTTCTCAATGGCCAGTTAAAGTGTCAGATAGGTATCTGCCAGATAGCGTTGCTATGGATACAACTGTCAGATAAAATTACGTGACTTCGTAAGTTTAGCCTTCAATTGTTTAAACAATTTATCTTGCAGATAAATATTTAACTGGACATTGAGAAACCGGTCTTCAGCAACCTAATGGAGTTGCTGCCTAGTGGAAATTCCACTACTCAAAAGCAAATAGATGATTTCCATGCTTTATTATCTTTCTATCGTCAAGATGTAGCTGAGTTTAGCAGAAATGTCTTGGAAGCAGCTGCTATTCCAAAATGTGCCATTGATGCTCTAAATGCCTGTAATGTGGCTATCTGTCCAAATATATTCACGTTACTTAAGATATTCGCTACAATACCTGCGCATAGCAACAGCAGAATGAACATTTTCCACTTTACAAAGGCTCAAATCATATTTAAGAGATACTATGAGTGAGAACAGGCTTCAATGGATCAGCAAATTTGAATATTCATAGATGGATACACGTTGATACCAATGAAGTATTAGCTATACTGAAAGAAAAAGGACCTAGGAGATTAGATTTTGTACTTTAAATAAAGGCCTTTTATTTCTTATTTTTTCTCGCATGGTTGCGGTTTCTTTATTTGTAAAATATATAAAAAGAGATAATCTTTTCTGTTATATCTTTTTATCCCCTTCCCCTAAGAAAGTTTCCCAATGGCCATGTTATGAGTTGTACCCAAACCAGGTTACAATCCTGGTTGCGCCACTGTTCATGCATGTCAAAGATTCGCGATTTCTGGCAATTTTCATGCTAAAAGATGGCTACAATAATTCTTATAACCCGGTAACATGGATACTCGCTTAAAGTAAGACGTCAATGGGTGAACGTGCTCCACCGTCTTACTACGGTTGGCTCTGGCTGTGAATGTAGGATGTATGAGGGGTTAGTTGTATCTTTTTAACTGATGGCTTTGCCCGTATGTATCTTCTCTGTTAGTTGCATTGGAGATTTCGCACTCCAGCTCCAACCTTGTCAATCGTGTATAGCCTTCTCTTGATTAAACTTCACGAGCCGCCACTGCTGGGTACTGTTCCGCTGATACCTGATAACGGCATTTTTCGTTCACTCCTCTGAAATCTTACTTCGCTTCATAGATAATTTGTAATGTATGCAGAGCCCGTCTTTTAGTATTTAAACATACAAACCTGTTTGCTTTTTACCCAGTTGTTCTCATCGCGGTGTATACTGTATAGTGTGAAACCAGACTTATATTACCTTCGAGCACCTATTCATGGGACTATTTAGCGTCTTCAGAGTGACCATATATGTGATATTTAGTGTAACGTAAATAGGTAAGTGATGAGATATGTACGAAGATTAATTTTTATTGTTGACAGCAGTCAGCAATCTTGTTGTTGCCTGAAGAGCATGTATGGATCAATTTGTATCTGATAAAGATGGGTCTAGACCAAAGGAAAATCACCAACTTTTGTCAACACTCAATCTTTGTGACAAAAGTTTGCGTGAAGATATGCCGGTAACATAAAAGTTGTCTTTGGTGGAGACCTATCCTAAGGGGTAAAGTGTCCGGACAAATTTAATGAGATTGACCTTATTTGTAAATAGTAACCGCAGAAGTATGGCATTGAACAGTGAGGTTGCCAATTTGGGTGACCAACAGTGTGCATTTCGTCATAAGGGCCTAGTACTATCCTGCCTATCGGCTTACTTACCGACTATCCTAGGGGCTTACATTTCATTAAAGGTGACCCAACCAACCATCAACCGTCAACTAACGAATCCGAATAGGTTAGAAAATGCAAACCCCATATACCCCATCCCCTAACATGCCTGCGATTGCAATATCATGTTGTTACTATTTACATTTACAAGGTATGTGTTTACATTCTTCCCTGATAAAATTTGCACTCGTCATGCTCAAATCGTCTCGTATAACTGGGGTTGTCATCCGTCCGGATTTCCCCGGATTTGTTCTAGTTTAGAGAGCGTCCGGGGAGGACTTCATTTGTAGTCCGGGTTTAAAAATTGAAAGTCTTGGGTTTGGGCCGCCCACGACACAAGGCACTGTGCTCGTGCTCTACGATCAACGATCAACCGACGCGCGACGAACCAAGTAGCTGTATTCACCGTCCCCCCAAAACAATTTAACTGATTATTAAAACAATTTGTAACAAATCGTAATAAGATTCTGTTTTGTTATGTACATTTAAAATGATTATAAAAAATTACTAATTTTAAGGGCTGAAAATAAATAATAATAATAATTCAACCTTTTTCATTAGGTACATACACTGTTTAAAAAACCTCTTGACATGTCCGGGTTTTGGACTCTAAAATCCGGGGTTTTCACGCATCTTGTCCTGGTTTTCAAACTTCAGAGATAGCAACCCTACGTACAACACTTCACCGTCTTCTGGAATTGTCAATACCTTGTTACCACAATTAATGGCACCAACGGGCTGTAGATATCTAAGTAATTACGGACGATACGACGTTGTCACGTTTTGTGAAAAATAATTGTTTATACGACATATTTTACTGGACGACCACCCCAATAATTATTATTCTTGAGTTTTTCAAATGGCATTCAAATTATTATTCTTGATGTTTTCAAATGGCACATTCATTTTTTTTAATTTCATATACATTGCATCAGAATTTTCATTTGAGGCAATAAGCTATTTTGAGATCTGCCTCACATGCTTCTTTAGCCATTTTACTATTAGGTACTACAACGACTAGAATATATCGACAAACCAGCTTTGTTAGTTACATTATGGAACTATTACCTATAGAAAGAAATAGAGTGATTTTACCTAGAGAAGATCTGGCAACATCCTGTGTCACATCCACCATCATCATGCAGAATTAGGGGACCATCCGTCCGAAAAATCCCGGACATGTCCGGAAATTTGGAGCTAAATTTCGTGTCCCGGCGGAATTCCAAAAATCTGTAAAATGTCCAGAATTTGAGCCGCAATCGATAAAAATTGGCACAACATACAGCTAAATGAACAAATGCAGATAATGGGCAGGCAAAAAATAACCAAAATCGGTAAAATGTCCAGAATTTGAACCCCAATCAAAAATAGTCAGCACAATATGCAAAATAAATACAGTAAACGGACAGCCCCCCCCCCCTGGGGGGGCAGTCTTGCTGGAAATAAATTTCAGCCTCATCGAGTACCTATATGGTTTCAATTCTGACAAGCGGATTGATGGTATTTCCCAACACACACAATCACTTTGTTTCTTCAGATGCCTGCCCATACATTAAGCATGAGGATTTTCATTGCTCCAATTACAGTTATGCTTACTAATAAAATCCAGTTATCCAAAATGTGCATTCATGAGTGAGGCAGGTACATGAATGTCGCTGTAGTCATTGTTTCACAAAACACAACTCGCCGATCGAAATCGTCTTCGGTTAACTCTTGCACTATTTTCATTTTGATTGGATAAAATTTATGGAGTTTAGTACCTAACTGTGTGTATAGAGCCAAATGAAATGTCAATCGGGCCTTCGGGCCCACAATTTTGCGTAATGAAGTATTAGGATTTATGCCAAAATGACCCTAAACCTCAACTTGAGCGGCTTCATCTAGAACGTTTTTTATTTGCAACAGATCTAGTGTGAGTACATTTCGTAATCAGGTTCAAAACATACCTATGCGAGGCTATCTTCCCCGGATCTCTGGCGTTAAACGGAACCGCAGTTTGCCAAGCACAATGACTTTGGACACCATAAATTGGAATCATTTCCACTGTTTTTGCAACTGTGTGTTTCTATTTCCTATCTGAACAAATTAAGATAAAAAGATTTTTTTATTTTCTCAAAAACGAATCAACCGATTTAAAAAAAATGAAACGTCAAAATAAAGAAATTCAACATACCTTTCAAACAAGCTATTACTCAATACTCCTTTTCATTTAAAGCTTTGAAAGGAATGACCTTGGGGGGCAGAGGGTACAAGGGGGAAAAGGAGTTTTTGGTTGAAATGTTGTCCCCCTTGACAAGTCTTTCGACGTGTCTCGGCGTTTTTTATTTTAATCAGCGATTTTCGATAAATCCGTGGTGGGAAGTTTTCAAAGGGATTATTGTAGGTAATATCCAGTTCTATATGTAAGATTCACATAGATAAAGATTTTTCGTTGAGTAAATGTAGCCATATTTTTTTTTATTTCATGTCTTCATATAGTTTTATAGTTTAAAAATGAGACTTGAAATATGTATGTTGATTGACATGAATTGAATGTGTGGAAAATAAACTCTAAGGGCGATAGGTCAAAACAATAAATAATATAGAATTGAGAGATTTATCTATTTATTCACAGGCAGCAAACATATGGCACTTTACTTTATATTTGGAAGGTGCAGACGCTTATGTACTTATGTAGTTGAATTTGTTGTGAAACAATAATTAAAAAAACCTAGAGTGTCAGTTGTTTGGAGATTCTCAAATCAGACGACACCATTTCAAAATTACAAATTCGTAAAACATATTGTGTAATGATCAATGCGTCTAAGTATGTAATCATTGTATTCACCGTATGTAGGTTGGGAGAAAATACATTTATAGCATACCTAAAACAGTATGGCGTTTTAACTAGTGATATCAGTAAAGTCCAGTCTTCCACAGACTATTTCTTTAGTATCTGCTGACCATTAATATACTCTTTCCAATGATTTTGTGAGAATAGCTATAATTTCCTATTTCCGTATCTTAGGTAATTGACAATTATTTTATCGATAGAACTATGAATGTGAGCTTTCATAAAAAATAGTAGTACTTGAGATCCTCAAATATTTAGAATTATTTTCATCGATCATGAATTGTTTCCATAACTAGAATTTTGACCAACAATTTTCTGAGATCAAACCTAGAACTAGGTATGTTCACCAATATATTTATGATTAATTTTAGAATTAAGGAAAGTAAGGTTTTTCAGTTCTTTTTAGATTCATTATGGAACCTGACGATGAGGAATTCCTGATAGTTTATATTAACAATTAACGCTAGTGAAAACCTGATAAAATTACTGATCAGAATTTGATGATAATATATTACTATTGTTTTTCAGAAATGGGTGAGCGATCAGTAATCTGAAATTATTATAATATTTATTTATAATCTAACCTGTAGTAAAGGTGTATCTTGTCTATATTTCTAGTTAGAATAGTATAATAACATCGTACGTAGTGGCCTCTGCAGGTATTAATGTCGGAATTTCCATCAAGGCAAATACAATACAACACCGTAAAATCAGTTAATTAAAAAGGTGATTATCGTTTAAGTGCAGTCATAGACGTGCAGTCATCTGTGAAGGCGCATTGGACCCAATAGCTCTACTTAAAAAAAAGGTCGCCTCATTGCCACTTGTGAAGTATAACATAGAACATGGAACACTCCAAATCTGACACCGTATGGGTACTGGAAACTTGGAAAGACGCAGCTATCAACATCTGAAAATAACATGATTTGGTATTGACGTTGTACACAGACTTCTAATAGCAATATAGGTAGCGCCTTTTTTCGAACGAGCGTACTCGGGCCGCAACCCGAGAAATGGCTCCTCACAACCGTCCCCCTCTCGGAACCATCATGTTGAAATTTCTCCAAGTTGGAGGGCAAACAAGTGTCGTAGTTTCTTCCTGCTCAATCTGAGGGCGTCTGCGGTATTAGAACACAAGGGTCCCCTCAGCATCTTCTTAGACTGAACAGTCGACACCACTCTGTCCCAGAGCGTCTGGTGCCCATTTGACACCCAACTGGTGATAGTTGTCCATACTATGTTGTATGATATGGTTCTGGTACGATGAGAGGGAGTTCTGCACAGTGGCGTGCCAAGATCTTCGGGGGTCCCCTCTACATAAAAAAATATAGCGTTTATACTGGGTGAAAACGAAACAACTGTCTACGGTCTACGTGCCTGCACCCAAAATAATGATACCTTGTTTGTCATCGCCAGTATCTTTAGGACATTATGGCAGTCTCACGCTATTTTACTTCCCACACCGATAGGTGAGGGGAGTATTGTGATCGCGAAAATTTTCGATTTTGAGATAATACGTTTTTTGGGCGTTTTATGATGTCTACATAACGAAAATCCACGTCACTCATTTCCGTCGGTCTGTCTGTCTGTCTGTCTGTCGGTCTGTCTGTCTGTCTGTCTGTCGCGTTTTTCTACCCTCGTAATCTCAGTAACCGCTACATGGATTGTGATGAAATTTGGACAGCGTTATGCTGTGGGGTCGTAGTAGGTAATGTTCCTATAATTTTGAAAATTGTTATACAGGGGGCGGAGTAATTAGCAAAAAACGAAAAATTTCAAATACGCTTCAAACTTCGTTTTTAGACGTTTTAGGGGTTCCTGATCATTTTCTACTTTTTTTTGGGTGGGGGTGAATTTGGGGTGGTTGGGGGGTGGGGGGTTGTAATACTGAAAAATTTGTTGTATTCATAATGGGCTCTCTAATGACCTGTGAATGAAAGACCTAGCGCCATAATACAATTTTTTAGGTCCATCCGAACATTGCCTTGTTTATAATAGAAACCAACGGACTTAGAATAATTTGTGATGTATACATCCGAGTGTTGTTTTAGTTTTAGATCGTTCTTTATTGCGTAACGCCAAAATTATCGAATGGATTTTAATGAAATTTTGACACAGTATTACTGCCACGGCGACGATGGAAAGCGCGCATGTTTTGGAAAAATCGTGTCAGTGGCGGCGCAGCAATAATAAAAAAACTAAAAATGTAAAAATAGCTCAAACTTTGTTTTTCGGCGTTTTAGGGGTTTCTGATCATTTTTTACTTTTTTTTGGGTGGGGGTGAAATTGGGGTGGTTAGGGGGTGGGGGGGTTGTAAAACTCAAAAATTTATTCCATTTATAATACTGTCCATTGACCTGTGAAAGAAAGACCTAGCGGCATAATAGAGGTTTGTTAGGTCCATCCGAACATTTGCCTTGGCTATTACAGAAATCAAGGGATTTGGTATTGGTAGGGGTAGGTATTGATTCAGGTCGTTCTGAATTTAGTAACATGGAAATTATGGAATTAATTTTAATGAAATTTAGACACAGTATTATTACCGCGGCAAGGATGAAAAATGCGTATGGTTTTCAAAAATCGTGTCAGTGGCGGCGCAGCAATAATAAAAATCTAAAAATATAAAAATAGTTCACACTTCGTTTTTAAGCAATTTGGGGGTTCCTGATTGTTTCGTTTCGTCCAGTTGAAGCTGAATTGTGTCGTTTTAGTTCCTACGGAGAGATTTAGGAAACTATTTACTAGTTTTTGTGTTGGATGTTTTTTGACGACAGGCAGGCGATGATTTGGTTGCAAGTGTTATGTGTGGGAAGTACTGAGTCAATCAACTTGACTCCATTTTTTTAAGTTATCGTGGTTACTTGTCAGGCCATCAGGGTTGCAACGTATGGTGGAACTCAGGGTGTGTAGACAGGCGCTTTGATGATGGTGTCTGAAGTTTCTCCGATTGACCTGCTGGTGGAGGTTAGATGATAGCTCTATAGGAGTGAAGAACGAACGAAGCTAGTCTTTAAGTGGCACATAGAAGATGCGAGGCGACATTTCATAGACCTGTAATGGAGAGACGATTCCAGACGTTAAGAAGTGGATAGAAATTACTGTACCGCACAGTTCTTTACGGGACATGGACACGTTTTGAGAGCTACTTGAAAAAGTAGTGAAACGGTATTATGAAAAGGAGGAGGACATTCGATACTTATACGATGGAGAAACAATCAGAAAACACTGGGATTTAGATGAAATGCATACCGCTGGTGCTCGCAGCTTTGATAAATATATGTGCATCAAAACAAAGGGAAATTGTTAGACATTTACCAATTTTGAGGGATATTTTGCCAACTAAAATACAGGGTTATTCACGTTATTCGACACGGAGCATTACGGCTAAAGTATTTGATAAAAAAGAAAATAATAATTTCGGATGGATAGAGACCCATGAAGGCTACATTTTAAAAATATTTTCATGTTATACAAGGTGTCCCAAAAGCACGGAATGTATCAAAGTTATGTTTTTTTAAATAGAACACCCCGTATATTATTGCATATTCAGATTCCTTGATGAATTCTATTGTGACCTTATGTATCATACATGGGACTTGAAGCGAACCGTTTAGGTGTAAATCACCATTTTCGGTATAAGTAGATATCAGGAAAAAATTGAATATCGCAGACATTATAAAATTGGGAACGCTGTGACTTTGCCGTATTACTAAGCATAAAATGCGTTAGCTTTGATGAGACTGTCAAGTTTAAATTTGCGTTTTTGCTTGGAGAAATCGGTCGATTGAATAAGTCAATCAACTTGACTCCATTTTTTTAAGTTATCGTGGTTACTTGTCAGGCCATCAGGGTTGCAACGTATGGTGGAACTCAGGGTGTGTAGACAGGCGCTTTGATGATGGTGTCTGAAGTTTCTCCGATTGACCTGCTGGTGGAGGTTAGATGATAGCTCTATAGGAGTGAAGAACGAACGAAGCTAGTCTTTAAGTGGCACATAGAAGATGCGAGGCGACATTTCATAGACCTGTAATGGAGAGACGATTCCAGACGTTAAGAAGTGGATAGAAATTACTGTACCGCACAGTTCTTTACGGGACATGGACACGTTTTGAGAGCTACTTGAAAAAGTAGTGAAACGGTATTATGAAAAGGAGGAGGACATTCGATACTTATACGATGGAGAAACAATCAGAAAACACTGGGATTTAGATGAAATGCATACCGCTGGTGCTCGCAGCTTTGATAAATATATGTGCATCAAAACAAAGGGAAATTGTTAGACATTTACCAATTTTGAGGGATATTTTGCCAACTAAAATACAGGGTTATTCACGTTATTCGACACGGAGCATTACGGCTAAAGTATTTGATAAAAAAGAAAATAATAATTTCGGATGGATAGAGACCCATGAAGGCTACATTTTAAAAATATTTTCATGTTATACAAGGTGTCCCAAAAGCACGGAATGTATCAAAGTTATGTTTTTTTAAATAGAACACCCCGTATATTATTGCATATTCAGATTCCTTGATGAATTCTATTGTGACCTTATGTATCATACATGGGACTTGAAGCGAACCGTTTAGGTGTAAATCACCATTTTCGGTATAAGTAGATATCAGGAAAAAATTGAATATCGCAGACATTATAAAATTGGGAACGCTGTGACTTTGCCGTATTACTAAGCATAAAATGCGTTAGCTTTGATGAGACTGTCAAGTTTAAATTTGCGTTTTTGCTTGGAGAAATCGGTCGATTGAATAAGGAAACGTCGATCAGCGATAACTTGATTTTTTCAAATGGGCCGAATACCTAATTTTTTTTATTCAGGTAGAAGAAAACAACTAACTGAGCTGAAAAATACACTCGAACTAGACTAAAAAGACAAGATTATAAAAATTACTCACAACAAACAAAGTCTAACCAGAAACAACGACGGTAAGATATCTTTGGTCAAAGAGAAGCTGGAGTATGGCAGAAATGGATTTTTTCACGGCCTACTAGCTACTGCAATGTACTATAGAGATTGGCAATTTCCAAAACCATTAAAAATTTTGAAATGAAATAAAAACTACTAGAGAATGTTGTAAGCAGTTTATTATTTTCATAATAAAATTTCACATTTAATGATATAAAAAAGTATGCAATTCCGTCAAAATTCAAGTCAAAAGTACCTCTGACTGGACTTCTGAAAATTCTTCAGTACCTATTAGCAAGATCGCAGAAAATGAAGAATGAATTAAAATTTGTTCAAATTATAAAACATAACTTAAATGGCAGAAAATTTAAATCTGATTTGTCAGTATTCCTTTTTTGCAATATTGCTAATAGATATTGAAAAATAGAAGGGCACCAGTCAGAGGTATCGACTTCGACGCAAATTAGTACTTTTTTACACCATTATACATATGATTGATAGTTGCGTGCTGGAGCAACAGTGGCTGGTTGTTTTTGTTTCACATCAGGGTTTTTAATTGTCTTCGAAATTTTTAACCTCTAGTAAATTGCGGTAGCCAGTAGACTGTGAAAAATATCTATTACTACCATACTGCAGCTTCTCTGACCTTAGAGATGTTATCGCAGTTGTTTCTGGGAGAGTTGATTTGTTGTGAGGAATTTTTATAATCTTGTCCCTTTAATCTAGTTAGTGTGTATTTTTCATCTAAGTTAATTGTTTTCTTCTACCTGAACAGGTTTTGTTTATATTTAATGGCCTACTACGTTGCTTATAGGTAGGAAAATTGAAAATCGCCGATTTGTTTGAAAATTTAAAATTAAATGAAAACTACCAGAGGTCGATATTCACAACCTTATATCATTAGAAAGGTTATCAAATTCTACGTTCAACCGTATAAAAAAAATTGGGTATTCCCATTTGAAAAAATCAAGTTATCGCTGATCGAAGTTTCCTCAATTAATCGACCGATTTCTCCAAGCATAAACGTAATTTAAATATGACAGCCTCACCAAAGCTGACGCATTTTATGCTTAATATAATAATATAATACGGCAAAGTCACAGCGTTTCAAATTTTATAATGTCTGCGATATTCAATTTTTTCCTGATATCTACTTATACCGAAAATGGTGATTTACACCTAAACGGTTCGCTTTAGGTCCCATGTATGATACATAAAGTCACACTAGAATTCACCAAGGAATCTGAATATGCAATAATATATGGGGTGTTCCATTAGAAAAACATAACTTTGATACATTTCATGTTTTTGGGACACCCTGTATAACATGAAAATATTTTTAAAATGTAGCCTTTATGGGTCTCTATCCATCCGAAATTATTATTTTCTTTTTTATCAAATACTTTAGCCATAATGCTCCGTGTCGAATAACGTGAATAACCTTGTATATGGCGGGGGTCCTAACTCCCCCGACATGTTATATAATGCCGCTAAAAATGTAACCCACACGTCTAACCGATTTTTGGCAATCCTAATCTGCGTTATGTACTATGTACGACGAGAGGTAACCCATGGTACGTCTAGACGCATCCAAGCTCTGAAGGAGTTCATCACTCATTTCTCTATCACCGCTCTTGAGGAAGTACTGGAAAAGTTGCTCGCAATACTAATTCCATCCCGGAACGTATTCTTTTCTGAATCCCCTGGGAATGACCTCTTTTGCTGATGCGAAGACTGCACCGGTGAAAAGTCCATGATTTTTATAATTTGGATGTATCCACCCAAGACGTTGGAAAAGATATTATAATAGATATGCTGGTACCAATCTCCACTAGTATACAGGGTGTTCTAAAAGTTGGGACTTTCCTCTTTAGAAGCAACGGCGCTTGAAACGGCAAAGCTAATGCACGGTGAACCAGCAGCAAAACAGTAAAAAAAAATTCAAGCAAGTACTCACTATTTGGTTGCTACGAAGTTGTAAGTGCGGTCCTGTCGCAGACGTCTTACTGGTAAAAATGCGATTCACGATGTCTTTTTCAATTTGGACTATAAGAGGTTATCTAGGTCTTCCAGCGTGTGGACTCAGACATCCTGTTTCTCTAGATCTTTTCACAAGCGAGACAAATCGACGAGGTGCAGGGTGAATACGGTTAGGGAAACGAACGGCATATACTCGCGAAGCCGCAGCGGTAGTTTGACCACACTCACCGTACATTAAAATCATGCCCACCAGTTCATTATTGTTATAAGCGTGCGCCATTGTTGTTGTTTTTAAAGTCCGATCGTCAGATATCGCAAGTCAAGCACTCTCTTACACTATGCCACAGCAACGCGACGTATGACGAACTGCCTGTTTTAGTGTTTTCTCACCGGCATCGGCACCGCTAGCGCTGCCTTGTTTGTTGTGATATTATGACAATGTGAGCCATTGCCCAGGGACGAACTTAGAATTGAGGATTTCTTTAATGGTCAGTATCTTGTTTTTTCTGAATATTTCGTTTATACGTTACTGGGAAAACACTCATTTTAGCGAGTACTATCCGCTGTATGAAAAAAAGTCCCAACTTATGAAACACCCTGTATATGTATAGGACGATGTTGGGAATGTAAAAAGTCATTTAATACTTTGCGGGAGGTTGACAAAGGCTTACTGCGGTCACCGCAGCATACAAAGTAGAGATCCGGGTTAGTTTCGGGCTCCAGGCCGCTGGCTCTGATCTAAATGTGCTTCTGTTGGCATCAAAAATGAAGAAAGCGTTATTTTGGTCGGCCCGTTCCACAAGGTGTTGCCCATTTTGGTCGAAGGTGCGATACTTCCATAATTAATGGTGGATGTTAAAGTCACCGTATGTATGTACAACTGGATGGCGTTTGCTGACTCCATGGGGGAGAGGGGTCTTATATATGTTGGAACACTTTTATAGTGACTTGACGAATATAGTCAATCATACAGGTTTCTCCAAAGTTGACATCCTCTATATCTGCTCGAACATATGTTGCGACACCGTAGTTTTCGTGGTATGTCGCATCGATCAAGTCATAGCCCCCTATTTTCCCCTTGATTTTAGCTGCTCAATTCCTTCAACATGTTTGTGTTTCCTGAATACTGACTACACCGATGTCGTTCTCTTTTAGTAGTCTAGCGATGTAATTTCATTTGGCTTTACTTATTCCTTCAACATTTTTAGTTGGCAAATTCGGACTAAGGGTCCGAGTTTTTTAGTCAGTAAGGCTTTATAAAGACTGTTAGTTTTATTGTCTCGCTGCCAGTAGTTACTAGTTCATTTAGCGTTACCTAAAGAGCACGTGTAGTATTTTACTACCGACGCTAACTAGCGTTACACCCTAGCGAAGATGGTGAATTTTAATACGGTGTTATCCAGCATGACGAAATGTAACAATCACTACAATAGTGGGAAGAATATCGGGCAACTGAGGAACTTTAGTGCGTATTCCGGTAACAAGGTCTCATACTTCGGGTACGGAAGACAACTTGTTGGCCTCTGAAGTGCAATAAAAACTTTCCTCTGTCTATAACAAGAATACATTTATGATGTTTTCTCTACTTAGCCTTTTTTTGCTAAATTACTTTGGTTTTGTCATTATAATTATATGGTACGTATGTTGTTTGTAAACTTTAATTAATTATTATTTAATTGTGTAATATACGAATCGGAGATTGGCCTAGATTCAGATCACTGATAAATAATTAAGGGATGGTATGGTGTATGGTGACATATAAAAAGCCACCCACATGAGCAGAAAGCGCAGCGGTACAGATGCTGATTTTCACCTAGATTTGCTTTTTTATTTTTACACAATACTGGTTTTCATTGAGAGCTGTGACGGTCATGGTTAAGCCAACGGGCGTCAATCTATTATATGTGCATACGTCATTATGGGAATTCTGAACATAGCCCAGTTCCGTTGGAAACAGTATACAGAAAATATGAATACAGAAATCAGCCTGCACCAGAATTAGAACCCGAAAATTTATTCATATGATGCCATATTTGTGTCAATAATACTTTTGAAAAAAAAATGGTGTTATCCTGGTAAGAGAATCTACATATCTAGTAATGGGCCTATACCCCATTTTTTGGCTTAAACGAAACCTTACACTATTGTATAGATGCTACAAGTAATTTCATATACATTTTCCATTAATATTCGTCATGAAAAAATAAAAAAATTGTATTTTTTTAATGTGAAATCCGAGATGTCACGCGAACTAACCAGGGCATCCCGATTCTGCCCCGTTTGCGTTTTGTACTTGTTGTGGATGGATACAAAAACAAATCGCACCATACATCTATATTTCTATTCAATATAATCTTACAATGGTAACATTTTTTTGACGCAGGCCGCAATGCCTCAAAAGCGTCTGATTAAGGAAACCGTCAAACTTCCCGGTTCCCCTGACAATCAAAATGTCCATCCCATGTTCCGTGTGTTACAATATAAGAGTTAAACCATCACATCACCCTTCTATTATAATCTAATGATACATACGTATATCAAAGGTTTTAATACTAAGAAGTTATGCAACTAAACAGTGCATGAAATAAAATACATAGGGATCGGCATGAAATATAAAAAGTCGGTTCGAAAGAGTAGCGACTGCCAAAAAAAAAAGACAATAGTTGTCAACCCTTAAATTTTACACATGCAACAAGCAACAAGCAAGCATAATCAAAAATTTAAACAGGCCTTGACAAAACTAAAGCCCATGTCCATTGGGTGTGTTGCTGATAACAGTATGATCGCAGTATCCGCCCTATATTCTGTTTTATATCTTTCAGTCGCGTCGTACGGATGCACCTCTTTTTGGCATCTAAAAATATTTTCGGTTTGAAAAGGAATTTGCGTCATGTTTTCGACTTTACTTGCATAAAAGTAAACAGAACTGTCTTCAATATTCAAGGCTTTATTTTCCTTCAGCCAGTTGTATACCAGTAAAATGTCATAACATAAATTGCGTTTCCTTAAAAGTATTTCCAATTTTAAAGGGTTTGGCGTTTGCCCGACGATAGCAACAGAGACGGTAACATGGAATATCGATTGGCAAATTTGATTGGAGATCCGATCATTACAAGGGCGACTAGATATCCAATGTTCATATACAGGGTGAGTTTTTAGTACCGGCTCTGTCGATAACTTCAATACTGTAGAAGATAGCGAAAAAAGTTGTATATAAAAGTTGTAGCCACGGATATGCTCTTTACTCGGAAAATATTTAGATTTATATAGGGTGACCCATAACTACGTGGTGATGCAAACATGCATTTTTTTAAATGAGACTCCCTATATATTATTCCATATTCAAATTATACTAATGATTTCCATTTTTCCAATATAGGGTATTGTTACATTATACAGGGTATTTTAACAGTTATGACTAGATGAAATAGCATATTAAAAGCAATTCTTTGGTATAATAAAATATTGGGGATTACATTAAAAAAAAGAGAAAATCTGGAATTTGCATTCTACATCACCCTGTATAAGAATATGCGTCTCGGGTTTTTTATAGCCGATTTTAAAACTAGCGGATATTTTTAATCTTTCCATGTAAAAGAAATAATTTTTGATTCATTACTTTTTGATATACAGTACGTTCGTTTGACAGCAATTTGAATATAAAAATGGTCATAACTTTTGAAATACCCTGTACAACGCTATAATATCTTATACTGTGAGAAAAGAAATTATTAGTAGAATCTAAAAATGGGATAATATATTATATTTGTATTTAAAAAAATATATGTTTGCATCACCACGTAGTTATGGATCATCTTGTATAAATTAAAATATTTTCTGAGCAAGGAGCATATCCGTGGCTACAACTTTTATATACAACTTTTTTCGCTATCTCCTACAGTAGTGGAGTTATCGACCGAGCCGTTACTAAAAACTCACCCTGTATGTTAAGAAAACAACATTTTTATTGTTTCTTACCTCTTTTATGTTTATCTCCAAAAAAATACTAAAAGCTACTAATAGACCGGGAGATAATGTCAGATTTTGGTAGATATTAGCTAAACTTCATTGAGTAACAAATCAATTTTTTGGTGTCGCCCCACAGATGACAATGTTGCAATTATTATTGATTGCCAGTACTTAGGGGTTAACTTACTTCTCATTTTAGTGGTTACATTACTATAAAGCTTACTTTCGTCTACGTCCGATATGTACCTAACTTTTTATTAGCTGAACTGGCAGTTTTCATAAAACAGCTGCGTTAAATATGGTTGCATGAACGGCTTTTGGGTTACACATCAAAAAAGGAAAAAACTGTATCTGACCGCGATCTAACTAATGACTCTATTATAATTATTTGTGGCCAGTATCTCCTATTTTGACTGCACTAACAGATGGGAAAGTGTTTTTTGCATCATCCGATCTGGGTCGAATACACATTAAACTTTCTCATCGGTACGCTTCTTTCTCTGATACCAGTCTGTTATAGTGCATCCGACAGTGTACATCAACAAATGGAATAATTCAGCAGTGTATAGGATAAATATTTTCAGAGGTACTGTTTGATTTAATATATAATAGTTCGGCAAAATCGCACCTCATAATGAGCATGCACGTTAAGCTTACTGATTGGAACATTGGAAGTGAGCTACAGGATGGTTTATAATTGAACTAGACGGTTAAACAGTTCAAACATTCAGTGGAAAGGCCAAACGCCAGTATACCCGCAAATAAAAGAAGCGTTGATAGATTGATACTACTTCCACACGATAGGTGAAGGCGTGAAAAATTTAGATTTTGAGATATGTTTTTTCGACAATTTGTGATATCTTCCACCATAATAAAAATCTGGGACTCATTTCCGTCGGTTATCGTCTATCTGTACCATTTTTTTAAAGTGTAATCCCAGTAACCCTTTCACCGATTTTGAAGAAATGACTGGCGGCAGAGTAATTAGCAAAAAACGAAAATTCTTAGAAACCCTCCAAACTTCGTTTTAAGGTGTTGCTGAATATTTTCCACTTTTTTAGGGAGGGTATGAGATTTGATTGGTAGGGGAGTGGATTATGGGGGCATTTCAACATTTTTTGTACTCATATTAAAATATTCTCAAGTATACGTTTAAAAAATTACTTTTGTGTTATTCCACACTTTACAGACTATTCAAACATTTTCTATTTTGGTCCGGTATATGAGATATATACCATTACTAGAACATCGTTATAAAACCATAGATGATATGATTAAAGCATGAATAATTATAAGATGCCACTGAGAAAAGATGGTACATTGTTCATAAGTTAAAACTTAAATTTGAAAGTTGTGCTATAGTGCTTAGTACGTTCAACCTTGGTCCAACATAACATGAAAAACTAATGAAAACGAATTCCAGACCCCAAACTATTCTCTATTAACTCATCATAATTATATTTTGATGAAAATCAAGGTTACTATTACTGTAGAAAATAATGGACCATTAGCAAACATTTCTAATAACTCGGCAGATATGGCCTAAAGAAATTACAGACATATCCTCTCGGCCATATTTGTCCAGGTATCTTTACGTTCTTTCCAAAATTACGAACCGGTATCTGATTCTAGGTCAAACTATTTTAATGTTTTTTCTGCACATATTCTCATTTGTTTCAAAAACACCGGTGTTTTCCCCTATTACGTGTAGTGTAGACATCCATTATTTTTTCGCTGTGAAGATAATGTAACAGTAGTAAGCCGCAAATATTCTGTTTAAACAAAAGAAAAAAATAAGGACATATGATGGGTATAACCACGATATTATATTTCCAGATCAATGGAAAGTCATTCAACCCACACCTTACCCTTCCCATCACACCAACTTGCCCTTAAAAAACGAATAAAAAAGAGAAACCCCTAAAACGTCTAAGGGCCGGTTTCTCGATGCCCAGTAAAAAGTGTCAGATAGGTAGCTGCCAGTTAGTTATCTAACAGTTACCCCTTAACTTCCAGATAAATATTTAACTGGGCATTGAGAAACCGGCCCTAAATCAGTGTTCTACGCGTCTTGATGTTTATTCCTTTCTCAGAGGAACAACTGAACACAGAGGTAGTAAGGCAACTAACTCTAATAGGCCGACATCTTCTCTAACGTTGTCATATTGACCACCAGATACGGCAGTTACTATTTACTATCGTCTTAATTGTATAGTATCCAGAAATATTCCATTCTACGTTGAACGGTATTTTGATGGTTCAGGAATGATAATAGCAAAATCAATAGATATGTTGACCTCTACTGCGTTACTGCATATTTCTTCATCATTAAGCAAATTCTGAAGACTTACATAAATTTTGAGGAGCCGGCAACGCCGATATAATTTTCATGTGACTTATTTACGGTAGAACCCCGACTGTCAAACGTTTGTTTTGTTTGTGCGTCTTTTATGTTTAGTCAGTAAAATCCAATTCGCTATTTGTTTGTAACTTTACGGACTTTTGCTGTGCTATATTCAAGTGTAGTTTAACAGTTTTTCGAGATGGGATTCAAAAAGTGCAGTGTTTCTGACAGGGGTTGCATTGGAAGAATTTTCAGGTTAGTTGGGAATGTTTGGAGGCTGAAGTGTCAAAAATTTATGTGTTTATTTACTTAAGATGATGGCTTTAAGCACGCTATGCTGAAGTGGTTTGCTTACTACCTCTATGTTCAGTTGTTACTCTGTGATTCCTTTTTTGCTATTACTCTATCGGAAATACATAGATTTATAATAATCACTCAGTAGACACTTTTCTCTTTTTGCCAAGATAGAAAGATGGTGGTAAAATTTCACTGCAGTCAATACTTTCCAACTTCAAATAGAATTATCAAAAGAATTTAAGTACACTGGTCTGTCTGTGAAGGCAATATCCAGATATGTTTGTGAAGTATAAGCTTCTTCCCACTACCCTAATTTCACCCCCTGTTGGAAACATTGGAAATTGATCAAGATTTTGACAATTTCTGTTTTTCAAGCAAGCAAGCGATCACTGAGATAACGCGGTGAGAAAAATGGCAACACGCAGTGACCAACAGACTGACGAAAAAGTGTGACAGATTATCGAAATAGTAGATATCATAAAAGCTCAAAGCTTACCTATAGCGTGGAAAGCAAAAATCACAAAACCTTTCTGTCCGTTTTGGTATTAGATAACTTACGAACATTTTTGAGTCTCATTTTTTTATAAATGCATCAGTTTTACTTTAAACTACTACAAATAATCCAGCCCAATCTATACATGAGATTGATTATATATTTATTATATATAATATTTTTAGAAAAATACTGGGTAATGACTCTTAGTTTTTTGACATAATCAAAACAGTGAAATAGTACAAACCATTGACGTCTTACTAATTGTACAAACACATCAAAAATACGTAGCATAATAAACGCAGCAACCGTACAATGTAATACTACGGGAATATATTTACTTGCAATTCTTCCTTCTCTTATTTACCTATTAATGAAAACTTTCATATTTTAGTACAGGTGTCTCACGGTTCTCATCATTTAGCAATGGCTTTACGTCTTTAGCTCATTCATATTCACTAAAATGACCTAATGACTCACAAGCTCAGGCTGTTACTACTCAGACCTTCTTTTAAAATATTATATCCGTGTTTTTAAAAGTCGATTGCAAAATGTAGCCCGTCCGTGTGTGATATCAGTAGGTATTATTTTAAATTTTTACAAGTATGTAACGTATATTTCAATTTCCTCGTTATCACGGAATAATCCTCGCTAGTCATATTTATTATGTACATAAATGATTTGCAAAGATTATAAACGACAAAAAAGTGGTCATTTTTTGAATTGACAACAAAATGAACAAATAATGTACAAAATTTGGGATCCGCTGATTCTTCTTTAAACATGCAATCTATTTCATTACAACTTAAATAAAGTATCTAATTTGTTTTCAGTAAATATGCAGATAACCTTCGCTCTACTATTGGTGATAGCAGCCGTTCTAAGGCCGTCCATACAAGAATGCTTCCCACAGTTCGCAGGAAATCAACCTAGTCGACAAGGCAGGACAAATTTGTATTCTGGTCAACAGGAGTTCTCGCTGGCCCTACTGCATGCTATCAATAAGGTTATGCCAGAGCAGAACCTCTTCTTCTCGCCATATTCGACTTACCATTGTTTGTTGATCGCCTACTTTCTTACTGGAAATCAAACAGAGGGCCATCTCAAGAAAGTCTTGAGACTAAATGAGAATGAGGTTCGTATTAAAGTATTATAATTATATATATAGTATATATTATGTGTGGGTGTTTAGCGTAATGTGACAAGTTAACTATGAGCGCTAAAGCAAGGGGCTTTGTTTTTGTTATGTTCCATTGTACATTAATTTAACTTTCCTGTACCTTGTTTGCTTGCTTATTAAAGGCGAGTTTCCAAATTTTTCGAAATGACGTTTTGAGCAGACGAGACCACGAGACTATCGCGTCTTTATCTACCATGATTTTGGCGCACGTACACACGCCAAGCGAGAATGTCTGCCATTGTCCTTAAGGTCCGTTTACATGCTTGCCAAGGTTCGCCAAGCATCCACAAGCCCCAAGCGTTCACAAATTTAATGTCGCTTTGCATTTGGAAGTCGTTTAAACGCTTGCGGATGCGTCAGTGTGCTACGGACATCTAAGCATGGCAGACACTAAACTTGTATCGGCTCTTACGTTCGGTTTGACTTACTTTTACTTCAAATACAAGAAATCACCCAATGAGTGTTTTTTAGATAATCACCTTGTTTGATAAGATAAAAATTAACCACACTATGTTAAGCAAAGTGCCATTTAAAATACATTTTTTAAATTGCTCTATCATGTTACATATTTGGAAAAAAGTACGAATGCGAGTATAAGTTATTGATATTATAAAAATATTTTCAATACGATTATGTGAGAAGCATATATTCCAAGAACATTAAAACTCTCTTCGTTCGATCAGCCACTCATTTTGAATAGAAAACTATACGTCCGTTCGTCACGCAATTCAGCGGCTACTAAACGCGCACCAACGTCTAAATGCGTCACAAGCGCTTGCCGCAAACGCCCTTTGATCTGTGTCAAAAAACCGACACCAGTCCCGATCGGATACAAGCGTCCGCAAGTTCGCGCAAGCCAAGCCAAACGGCCTCTTCACATCCTTGTGCTTGTGGATGCTTGTCGAGCGTTGGCAAGCGTGTAAATGCGGCATTAAACGCTGTGCCGCTGCACCTATTCTTTACATGCTCTTCAAACTCAAACTATATCAGCGAGGCGTGTTTTCCCGCTGCATGGACGATTGGCTGCGTACAACCCATTCCTATCCCATCCGGTTGCAGTTTCGAGTTTCGGTATCGTTTGACAAAAATAAAATATTTCCGATCTTTCAGATCTTGACTTTATTTGGAAGATTGAAAATCTGTATTTGATTTCCTATTGAGATATTTTTGGATAATTTGAGGGTGCTGTTTACAAATTCGGTCGCAGTTTTGAGTTTAGGCATCGTTTGGCGAAAATAAAAAATATCAGATCTTTCAGATCTTTGGGTTTGCTTAAAAAATCGAAAATCTTTGTTTTGCTTTCTATTAAGATGAAACCTCGTGTTTCGGATAACTTGAATATCCTGATTACAAATCTGGTCACAGTTTTGAGTTTCAGTCTCGTTTGGCGAAAATAAAAAAAATTAGATAGTCAAGATCTTCAATAATTAGGTTTGCCTAAAAATTCGAAAATTTTTATATAACTCTATATTGAGATGAAACCTCGTGAGTTTCAGTCTCGGTTGGCGAAAATAAAAAAATTCGGATGTTTCAGATTTGCCTAGAAAATCGAAAATCTTTATTTGGTTTTCAATCTGTCATCCTCACGAAAGTAATAATGTATTAAGACAAGATGTCATTGCACTCAAATTAGACATTTCCAGGTGATCTAAATTTCAAATTACGTAAAACGAGTATGAATCAATATTTAATAAGTAGTCTCCAGGAAACGATTCTTTGAAAATCTTTGTTTAAGAGCAAACCAGAGCTTGTCTGTCTGCTAGCTTCTGGAAAGCACTGGGTATCATCAGGACAATAGAAATTCTTTTATGAATGATTTTGTTTTAACCTAAGATGGGAGATACCATAAAAACACCCTAAAAGCGTATTATCTCAAATTGGAAATTCCTCACGATTGCAATTCTTGCTTCAGCTATTCGTGTGGGAAGCAAGATGCATACTTGATCATACTATGACCATATTATCTAATCTGTCGAATAGATACAGCCATCTCACTTGTGCAACAGAGCAATAATTGAACATCATGGCGAATTCCATGTTGTACTTGACATATCAAAAGCCTTCGATAGAGTGTGGCCAAGCCTGCTGCTAATGGACTACATGGCCTTTTTTTGTTGGAAATACGCTATACAGTCTTCTCCTAAAGTATTTTCCATTCAGCATAGAACACCCTGTATATTAATGAGCCGTTATTTTATGAAATTTATATGGCCTAGGCTAACTCTTTATATTAAACAAACTAGCTATTTACATGCAGAGGTATTGTTTAATTATTTCCAATCTTCATTTTACTAAGACTTGTAATTATCAGTCCGTAACGCAGAACCGCACAACTATCGATAACATTCTGTTTGCGAGAAAAGGTTATAGCATTGCTATCCGTAAAATAAAAATTGAATTTGTTATCCAATAGTCAAAGATTATTTTGATTAGAGAAATGATTATCACTGTTAATAATTTGTTTTGCTTCAGCCTAGAAATTACTCGTATATTGTATAGTATGTGGAATCAGTTTTACGGGATTTAGGGCAGCTGAGTGACAAAAGTGGTACAAGGACAATTGTACACTATAAATACTTATTATAATATCATTAATCATTACATAGAGAAATAAAAATCAAGTAGAGTGTCATTATACAGAGTGAGTCTAAAGTATAGAACGCCTCAATTATCTCCGAAACGGTTTGCACGATTTTCATGAATTTTGGGATAGGGGGTTTTGCAATACGGCTAATCTTGGCGATCGTATTTACAATGTTGTCAGATCTACCGTTTTTTCGGAAATCTAATAAACTTTAATAAACGTCATAATTTCGGAGTTGCAACTAACTTTGAGCTACAATAGTCACAATAGAGTCACAGTGGAAGGAGGCATAATCGCCCCACTCACCTTCAACCTAACCTAACTTTACATTGCATCCGCCCAAGTTAAAATAAGACATTAACTTAAAAAAACATGAAGACGGTTTTATAGCAGATGCTCAAAAACTTGTCCATTAACTTCAATATAACAAGCCATGTGATTCTTGAAACCAGTACGTTTAGCAAAATGTCAACAGACTCAGCCCCCTAACCCCCCCCCCCCTTATATACGGCCTTGAGATAAAGACTTAGGGTTGGAGGAGCATATCGCAATAGGTGTAAAGCTCTTAGTACAATTTAAAATTAATTCACGGTTCAATAATTTTCTGAGTAGAAAAAAACAAAATCGTATTAAGTAACTCGCTTGTCTTTTCGCATTTTAGTTTTTGCGATGTTGCCTATGACAAGTTCTTAACTAAATGTCTAACAGATAAGATTCAAAGGGTGCAAAACTCTTGCTCGATACTTGGAATACGTGAATTTCAGTCTGTATCTACATTATTTATCAGTATAGGTTGGCTAAATATGAAACGGAGCAAGCTATTACACATAGTCTCATATTGTATCATATCATCTTCTAGAAAAAAGTTAAATTTTCGCCACAAGGTTCACAATCGCAATACTACTAGTTTACCATTCTTTGAAAGATGACATTCATATAATATAGGTAAACTTTATAACAACATTCTGTAGCAGTCAAGACCCTTCCAGTAAATTTCTTCAAAAATATATTATAGGAATGAAGTTTTTATGTGAACTATGCTTCAACCACTCCATTTCTCATTTCTCCTGTTAACCTTGAGCCCTCTGCTGCAGCAAGGACGATGAATGAATGGAAAAGCCATATCGATTCTATTACGGCGCAAAACATTTGGATTTCTCTTGTTACCTTTTTCGTTCGTCGCTTCAAAAAAACACAATTTTATTATACTATAGTGCGTTTCAGAGATGTACATATAGAGCAACTAAATGGGAAATTACTCTTGTTTTGTACAATTTCGGTGTCGGTCGTAGGTGTAGGTAAACTTTGCCATCTTAAATACCTGATATAATGCATCTCATTCATTTCTGACGGTAGTAAAGGAAATGATTGACACTTTAATGATAAAGTAATTAAAACCGAGATTAAAACATACTTACGGTAGCGCCTATATAAGTACCTATATTTGTTTAGTTTAACGCATCAGTATTTTCTGTTAAGCCGTAATGTTTACAGTATCATAAAAAAATGGCGACATGCAGACCAATGAAAAGATGATGCAATAATACTCCAGTATCAGTTTGCGAAAAAGTTATTATTTTAAACGTATGTACATAAAATATTTAAATTATTACCAGAGAGAAAGACTGCAGGTGAAGTGAAACATCCCAAGAAAAGTCCAGGCAGTCCTTGATGAAAAAACCAAAATTCGATGTAATGTAATGTATTTAAAGAAAGAAACATCCACCCTAGATAACGAGTTTGGCCAGAATGACAGTATTCGGTTCATAACCAGAAAACGTGTATGGACCAGTTTGAAAAACATGGGTTTTGTCTGGAAAAAGCATAATCGTATAATCTTTTATCTTGATGAGACGTGGATAAATGAAGGTTATGTAATACCAAAAATGTGGCAAGACAAAAATATACGCAGCAAAAAAATATAAGCAGGTAGGTATCTTCAGGAAAGGGAAAGAGGCTAATAATCGTCCATGTTGGAAGCGAAGAGGGATTTCTCAAAAAAACGTTTGTAAACCTCTCAGTCATCCCCTACGGGACTATTTTGGTGAAATGACAAAATATCTTCCGGCTGATTTAGTTGTAGTTATGGATAACGCAAGCTATTATTCATGACGCATAGAGAAAACTCCAACTTTATCTCGGAGAAAACAAGAAATTATCGAACGGTTAACCTCCAAAAATATTGAATTTGAAGATAATTTGAGAAAGAAGGAACTACTACATATAGCAAATTTACACAAACATCGTTTTATGAAATACGCCATAGAACATATAGCAGAAAAACATATAGTGTAACTGTGGTGCAGACACCGCCATATCATTGCAAACTAAATCCTATATAGAACTTATAAAGGCACAACTGAAAGGATTTGTAGCAAGACATAACACGACATTCAAAATAAAAGACCTTGAGCTACTGTTTCATGCAGCGATTAAGGAAGTAACACCAGAGTGCTAGTGAAAATCAGTCCAGCGTGTCATCAATCAAGAAGGGATGTGGAATCTTGACTACTCGATCGATCAGGCTGTTGACCCGTTAATTATAACACCAAGAGGAGATGACAGTTCCTCGAATGATGAAGAATATTATGATTTTTTTTAATTTTATTTCTGTTTAATGTTACCTGTACGTCTTTGGTACAGCATTTTCAGTGTTACTGAACAGATAAGAATAGGCAAAACCCATTAATTGCCCTAAACCCAGATGGTACTATCTGCGATTGATAAGGAGAAAGAATTTTGCAATGAAATCTAAGGCAAACTATGAAAAGTGGCTCAAGTATTCGCTGGGTCACTCTGTAGTTCGTTTGCACACCTAATGAGCTTTTGTTGCTTTCTAGATTTCTGAAGCAGAGTATAGCACAACTTTCAGTAATAATAATAATAATCATCATCATCATAATCTTTATTCGTTAATTTTAAAAGTGTAGTTTACAACTTGAGAAAACTATAAGTTCATTCATCATTTACTAGAGTGGCTGTTCCTCCCATTAATCCTAAAGTTTAATCGTATGAGAATTGATAGTTTAAAGAAAATTGGCGTTAACTTTATCTCCATATTTTTAAAGACTACTTAACTATTTAATCATTGCTCATAACACAATCTTTTGCACGAATAATTACCCAAATTTAGCTTATATTTAAGAAATAATCTGAAATAATTTTATTGCAGAGCAAGGCAGACATTTATGGGGCCTACAAAACAGACAAGTTCCTAACCCAGCTTCTGGCGAGAAATGCATCCTACGAGTTTACAAATGCCAATAAGATTTACGTTTCCGATGGAATCCCTATCAATGAGTGCATAATCAATGACTTTCCCGAAGAATTGGAAAGGAAAAATTTCAAGCAAGACCCGGAAAATGCCAGGCTATCCATTAATAATTGGGTAGAGACAACCACACATCAAATGATCAAGGACTTGCTGCCAGCAGGTATTTCATATTGAATACACATTACACATCTATAGAAAACAAGCTTTGGGATCAGAGTGTGGCTCGAGATTTTAATTGTCATAAAACGTACATTAGTAAGTGTACCCCTCTTCGGTTTACCTATTTACTTCCCACACCGATAGGTGAGGGGAGAATTGTAATCGCGAAAATTTTCGATTTTGAGATAATACACTTTTTGGGCGTTTTATGATATCTACACTCATTTCCGTCGATCTGTCTGTCGGTCTGTCTGTACACGTTTTTCTAGCCTCTTAATCTCAGTAACCGCTAAATGGATTGCGATGAAATTTGGGCTGTGGGGTCGTAGTAGGTAATGTTTCTATAATTTTGAAAATCGGTGCATGGGTGGCGGAGTAATTAGCAAAAAACAAAAAAATTTAAATATTCCTCAAACTTTGTTTTTAGATGTTTTGGGGGTTCCTGATCATTTTCTACTTTCTTGGGTGCGGGTGAAATTGGAGCCGTTGAAGGGTGAGGGGTTGAAAAACTGAAAAATTTGTTAATTTCATAATAGGCTTTCTACTGAGCTGTGAATGAAGACCTAGCGACATAAATAACTTTTTTAGGTCCATCCGAACATTGCCTTGCCTATAACATTACAGAAACCAAAGGACTTAGAATTTCTCTGCTGCAAACATACTACTGCTTTAAATCGTTCTGTATTGTGTAATGAGGAAATATTGAATTGATTTTTTATGAAATTTTGACACGTTATTACTACCGTGGCGAGGTTGAAAATTTGCGTATGGTTTTTATAAATCGTGCAAGGGGCGGCGCAGAAAGCGTTTTAGAGGTTCCTGATCATTTTCTACTTTTTTTTGGGCGGGGGTGAATTTGGCGTGGTTGGGGGGTGGGGCGTTGTAAAACTGAAAAATTTGTTGTATTCATAATAGGTTGTCCACTAACCTGTGAAAGAAAGACCTAGCGTTCTAATACAGTGTTTTAGGTCCGTCCGAACATTGTTTTGCCTACTACAGAAACCAAGAACTTAGAATTTTCTGATAGTATGCATACGATTATTGCTTATAATTATTCTGTATTGTGCAACATGGAAACTATTGGATTGATTCGAATGAAATTTTTAAACACTGTTATATCCGCGGTGAGGATGGAAAAAGTTTACGATTTTTAGAAATCGTGTCAGTGGCGGCGCAGCAATAATAAAACAGCTAAAAATATAAAACCAGCTCAAACTCCGTTTTTAGGCATTTTATGGGTTCCTGGTAAGTTTCTACTTTTTTGGTGGGGATGAAATTGGGGTGGTTGGGGGGTGGAGGGTTGTATTCGTAATAGGATGTCCACAAACCTGTGAAAGAAAGACCTAGCGTCCAAATACACTTTTTTAGGTCCATCCGAACAGCTTTGCCTACTACAGACACCAAGGGACTTTTCTGATGTATGCATACGATTATTGCTTCTGATCGTTCTGTATTGTGTAACGTGGAAGCTATTGGACTGATCTTAATGAAATTTTTACACAGTATTACTACCATGGCGAGGATGGAAAACGGTTATGGTTCTTAGAAATCGTGTCAGTGGTGGCGCAGCAATAATAAAAAAGCTAGAAGTATGAAACAGCTCAAACTTCGTTTTCAGGTGTTTTAGGGGTTCCTGATGGTATTTAATTTTTTTTTGGTATTTGTTGTATTCATAATGGTCTATCCATGGACCTGCGAAAGGAAGACCTAGCGGCATAACACTTTTTTTTATTATTATTGCGATTATTGGTCGCAAGGGGATCTCAGACTATAGATTCATGCTATGGAAAAATAATAAACTGGTATCACTGTAATGTGTGGGAAGTACTGAGTCAATCAACTTGATCCATTTTTTATTATTGAATATACACGGTGAGTCAAGCTTAACCCCTCGGACAACCATACCACTTTTCAGAAAGTTAACTTTGCGGGTGTATGTAGGTCGAGTTGAATTACATCGTCTAATAAAAGCGTGATATATCAGTTATGTTTTTTAAATGGAACACCCTGTATATTATTGCATATTTAGATTCCTGGGTCAATTGTAGTGTGACTTTATGTATGATACACGGGACCTAAAGCGAACCGTTTAGGTGCTAATGACAATTTTTGGTATAAGTAGATATCAGAAAAAGATCAGAGATAACTTGATTTTTTCATATGGGAATGCCTATTTTATTATTTTTGTACAATCGAATGTAAAATTTGATAGTCTTTCTAATGATATACGGTTGTAAATATCAATCTCGGGTAGTTTTCATTTAATTCCAAATTTTCAATCAAACCGGTGTTTTTTCAGTTTTCCTACGTATAAGACACATAGCCGGCCTTGAAATATAAACAAAAAACTGTTCAAATGGAAGAAGACAACTAACTTAGCAGACAGATACACATGAACTAGAGTAAAGAGTTAAAATATTATAAAGATGACTTACAACAGATCAAGTCTAATCAGAAATAACAGAAGTAACGCATCAAGTCAAAAAGCAGCTGGAGTACGACATAGATGGATTGATATTTTTCACAATTCACAAAACCATTAAAAATTTTGAAATGAATTGAACTCACACCGAATGTTGCTCGCAGTCTAATAGCTTTAGAATAAGATTCCACATTTAATGATTTAAAAACAGTAGTAATTTCCGTGAAGTCAAAAGTAACGATATCTCTGACTGGAGCTCAACAAATTCTTCAATGCCCATAAGCAAGATCGGCGAAAATGAAGAATGAATCAAAAATCTGTTCAAATTATAAAACAATTTATCTGGAAGAAAATTAAAATCTAATTTGTCAGTATTCCTTTTTTTGCGATCTTGCTAATGATGCTGAAACATTTGAAGGGCTATTATTTTATAACATTAAATGTGAAATTATGTGCTGAAGGTATTGGACTGCTAGCAACAATCGCTGAAAATTTTCCTTTCATTTCAAAGGTTTTAGTGGTTTTGGAAATTTTTAGTCTCTAATACATTGAAGTAGCTAGTAATGTGTAAAAATTATCCATTTCTGTCGTATTCCACCTTATCTTTGACCTTAGACATGTTACCGCCGTTGATTCTGGTTAGAGTTGATTGGTGGTAGGGAATTTTTATAATCTTGTCCCTTTACACCACTTCGTCTGTATCTTTCTGCTAAATTATTTGTTTTCTCCCATCTGAACACGTTTTTGTTTATATTTAATGGCTTGCTAGTTTGTTTACGTAGGAAAATTTTGAAAAACAACGATTTGATTGAAATCTCAAAATTAAATGAAAACTACCAGAGACTGATATTCACAGCGTTGTATCATTAGAAATCCTAGTAATTTACATATTTGATCGTATAAGAAAATTTTGCATTCCTGTTTGAAAAAATCACGTTACAACTGATTGAAGTTTCCTTATTTAATCTACCGATTTGTCCAAGTATAAATGTAATTCAAACTTGACCGACATAAGCTGACGCATTTCATGCTTAGTGAGACAGTCACAGTCCTCGTAAGTTTCTATAATCGATGCGATATTCAATTTTTTTCTGATATCTATTCATACCAAAAATTCTGATTAACACAGTAAACGGTTCGCTTCAAGTCCAATGTGTGATACATAAAATCACACTAGAATTGACCAGGGAACCTAAATTTGCAATAATATACATGGTGCTCCATTTAAAAAAACATAACTTTGATATGTCACGCTTTTATTAGACGGCCTGTATAAAAGTCATTATTTTCAAAACGTAGTCTAACTCGACCTACATACACTTGCAGAGTTAATTTTCTGAAAAGTGGTATCGTTTAGTCACAAGAGTCCGAGCAATTCAGCTTGGCACAGCCTGTATTTTTTGGGAGGTGATGCATGCATTTGGGCTTTTATTTGTCGTTGTTTTTTTTTTATTTTTTGAGTCTAAAAGTGAAAAAACAAGAACCGGAACTCCTCACCCTCTATAATTGAGGTATTGAAATTGATCATCTTCCGTGATCTTTCTAAATATTTTTTATTCGTCTTCTTTCAGGGACTGTGGATACAAACACGGACTTAGTATTAGTAAATGCTGCTTACTTCAAGGGTATGTGGGAAAGTAGGTTTAATCCTGACCTAACACAGAAAGAGATATTCTACGTGAGCCCCTCAAAGCAAATCACTGTTGATATGATGCACATGGAAGGAACTTTCAAGCACGGTAAGTTACTGTAACGGGAAATGTATGGTCAAATCAATCTAAGATACTCCTTGGAACCATTTTAAGCACATTTTGTGCTTTGATGTTTCATTAAACTATTACCAAGATCCCATAATATTGTTACAAGTCTTTAGTTCGATTGGGCAAGAAAACACTTGGTACGGATTTCACTATTTATTTGCACTATGTGCTTTATATCACTACGCCTACCCTAATACTTAACAGTCTAATTTATCTACAGTCACAGTTCATTTATTTCGCGCTCGCCACTGGAACGTTGCGTATTACTACCGAACACTGACTGCTGCACTGCATTGACTGTTTCCACTCTCATGCGGTGGCGCCTTATATTAAGCGGCGCCATCTCTCGAACATTCTCGACAGCTCGCGACCCTAATAACACGTATCGAGAAGGAAATTTTCTAGAATTCACGTAAATATGGCCGGCCGTCCAGGGCCGGACTGGCACAATATGTAAAGTTTCTAAATCTATAAGCTCTGTTGAAAATGACTATAACCAGCTGCAACACAAGAATATATTCTCCGCCCCTAGACACCACTAAACAAAAAACACCAAGTTATTGAGTTATACCACTCATGCTTTTATTATATTTTTTATAGTTATACCAATTATAATTGGAGGATTCGGAAACTGACACTGACAAAGAAGTCTAACGTTGACTTACCAACTCTGGAAACAGAGAGTGACCCAATAGTCGAGCCACCTTCCGTTTTGGGGATCAACATTAACAATAACATATTCATGTCGTCAGTATTGCTAAAACGGCATCCCCGAAGCTTGGAGTTTTGTTCCGCTGTAGGAAGCCGTAAACACCAACTACTGCTGCTTTAGAAGGTACAAATCCGACCTTCGTTAGAGTATTACGCCCGTGTGTGGGGAAGCGTTCCGAAGCACTCTCCAAATTTCTGGACACTATTCAGAAAAGAGCAACTAGAAAATCGATACGCCGAACGCCCAACCTCACAAAGGACCTCCACAACTTGGGTCACAGCCATCCCTGTTTTGTAGATTATGTCACGGAAGATGTTCGAGTGAGCTCTTCCAGATAATTACACCAAAGCCCGTCCGAACGAGGAACACTAAAGAGGCTCTGCCTGCGAGCTCATTCTTACCTTCTTACCAGGTCGAGGTCCCTACTCCCCGAACCAGTCTCCTCCAGCATTCCTTCTTTTGGAGAACCTCGACGCTGTGGAATGAGCTGCCGGGGAATTTGTTTCTCGACAGCTACAACCTGCAGCGTTTCAAATCTAACGTGCACCGACACTTTTTCTCTCGCAGAGCTTTTACATGCGCCATAGGCTGTCAGCCTTTGCGGGAGGCTGACCATAAAAAAACCGAATACTACGATCTCAAGTATTTCACATTTTGCAGTGGAGCAGTACAAACTAATTGCTTTGAACGATCCCATAGAAAATAAGCCAAGAATCCAAATCCAGGGATCGAGCAGACCATAAATTAGTTCCACCTCGACCAATCTAGCGCCTCCTTGTGTTAAAGTTTCAACCAGTTAGTTAGATTTATTGGACATAGTTGTATTCCTACCATTCCCTGGTACAAATGCGACGTCTTTTTGGAAATGGTAGAAAAACAAAAGTAGGCATGATGCAACATGTAAATATTTAAAACAAAAGAAACGCTACGTACTTTGGTATATAAAATCCATACGTGTTTTTTCAGCATTGACAAAATTCTCAATGATATTGTATTTAATATCGGATGTTTTTAATGAAGGCTTTTTCTACTGATAACATAGAAAAAGCGGATAATCTATTATCATACATGTGCGAGTATTACGTAAGAACGTAAACCATTTTTATTAAAGTTGAAAAACGCCTTCCTACTTCTCTTCTCATTATTAGAATTGTTATAATTATTTGTAATAACAACAGTTTCTTTGAACCACTCTTCTAAATTTTTAGACATTTGAAAATGCTATTGTTCCTTTGTTTAAAATCACTAAAATTATTCTCATATTATTTCTACGTGGATTCTTTTTCATAAAAGCTTTTATTTAACTTGGAATGTATGAAGATTGAGCTGAAATATTCTACACAGGTTCAGTTATTCGTCATTCTAAATCCAAGATCGCGGAACAGTTATTTTTAATGCATTTCTAGAATATATCAAACAAAAGGACTTGTTGAGAGTAACTGGAAAAATAATGTGACGTCGTTCTAAACAATTTAGCGGAACACTCAATATAGCGGAGTAGTTATTTTTTACGCACTTCTACAATATAGGCATCAAATGAAAAGCCTTGTTGAGAGTAACTCGAAAAATAGGGTTACGTCATTCTAAATCAAATATAACAGGCAATCCAAGATGGCAGAATAGTTATTTTGTATACACTTCTACAATATATGGGTATCAAATGGAAGGACTTGTCGAGAATAATTTGAAAAATATTCTAACATCACTTTAAATCCAATATGGTGGAGTTTTAGAGTTTTTTAAGCTTTCCTGTAGTATGGGTTTTAATGAAAGGTTTCGCAAACTGACAAACGACCGGCAAATAGACTTGCAACAAATGATGCGTTGAATGAGATGAACAGACTCAGAAACCTGGCGAGTGACAACTAAAAAGTAAAAATACATTAAAAGCAAAAAACCATAAAAAAACTTTTACCTAAATGCTCTAAAAAGAATAAAATGACTTTTTAACTATCAACTAATAGCCTCATTATGCACACTTTATATGATCACAAAAGCTTCTCGCGAAATTTGTGTCAGTACCTATAAGTATTTAATGAACTGAAATTTAAAAAAAAAATTAAACTTATTAGCAGGTTAAGTTACTTAAATAGATAGGTACTAGTTTATTGACGCAACTAAATCGCGCGACAAGCTTTTATGAGATCATATAAATTGTGTATAATGATAGTTAAAATATTAAAGGAAAATTTTATTTTCTTTTTAGAGCATTTAAATAAAAGCTCTTTTGTAAAAAGTTTTGCGCTGAACAGAAATCGATATCAAAAACCTCATGATTATATTTAGAAAATACGATTATGCTGATGGCGGATTAGACCTTCAAATACAATTTCATACAATTTACATTTTTTCCAGATGTGTCGGAGGCTTTAGGCGCTCACATCCTAGAACTTCCTTACAAAGGAGACAATATAAGTATGTTCATCCTATTACCGCCTTTCTCAAACACAGAAAGTTCTATCGACACAACGTTGAAGAACTTGAATTTGGATACTTTCAAGAGTGTTGTGGAGAACGACAATTTGATCTCCAAGAAAGTACAAGTTGCCTTACCGAAGTTTAGTTTGGAGACCACGATAGAGTTAACACCGGTAAGTCGCTATTTGTTTTCGCAAAAAAATTACAAAAATTTGTAGCTTCAAAAAAACTATAGACACTAGGTTAATGAATTAAGAATATTTTTTATATGAGGGTAGTTTGATTCATAGTTTAGCAACACACGTTATTTCTTCGAATATTGATCATTTTTGCCATCCGCTTAAATGATATACAGAGTGTCCCAGTATAAAGTGCACAAACGTAACTGGGTGAAAACAGATCACAATTTATTGATAAAAAAATCTCAAAAAATTATATTGACATTTAATTTTGACAACCCTTGAAGCATTGCGTGCATTTCGATAAAATAAAAACGTTAGCACTTAATAATAGATGCTGCTTAGCCAATAAAAAAGTTCGCCAAGAAAGTGAGCTTAAAAAATGTTAGAAATGTCAGAACTGTTTTTGAACTAAATTTAGATTTTCAAGCAAATACCTCCCATAACTATACTATTTTTGTCTCGTCCCATAGATCCCCATCCAATATCCAGTCTAATAAAAACAACGTTCTACCTTTAATACAAGCTTATCTATCTCGTACATGACGTCTGGTAAAAAAGCGTTGCTTAACTTTTTTGAACTAAATTTCGATTTTTAAGGACATACTCCCATAACCATAAATGTTCTTGTCTTTTTACTTCCCACACCGATAGGTGAGGAGAGTATTATGATTGCGAAAATTTTCGATTTTGAGATAATACACTTTTTGGGAATTTTATGATGTCTACATAACGAAAATCCACGTCACATATTTCCGCCAGTCTGTCCGTCTGTCTGTAGGTGTCTTTTTAGCCATGTAATCTCAGTAACCGCTGCATGGATTGAGATGAAATTTGGACAGCGATATGCTGTGGGGTCGTAGTAGGTAATGTTCTTATAACTTATAAAATTGGTGCATGGGTGGCGGAGTAATTAGCAAAAAACAAAAAAATTAAATATCCCTCAACCTTTGTTTTTAGGCGTTTTAGAGGTTCCTGATCGTTTTCTACTTTTTTTGGGAGGCAGTGAAATTGGGGTGGTTGGGGGGTGGGGGGGTTGTAAAATTGTAAAAAATTGTTGTAGTCATAATAGGCTGTCCAGAGTCCACTAACCTGTGAAAGAAAGTCCTAGCGTCATAATACACCTTTTTAGGTTCATAGGAGACTTTAAATTTTTCTGACATATACATACGGCGGCGCAGCAATAATAAAAAAAAACTAAAAATATAGAAACAGCTCAAACTTCGTTTTTAGGCATTTTATAAATTTTATAAAATGCCTAAAATAGGGGTTTCGTGATAATTTTCTACCATTTTTGAGTGGGGGTGAAATTGGTGTAGTTGGGGGGTGGGGGGTCATAAAACTATTTTTTTTGTATTCATATTACGCTATCCATTGACCTGTGAAAGGAAGTCGTAGCGCATAACACTTTTTTAGTCGGGCGGACGATGATTTGGTTGCAAGGGGATCTCAATAGCTTCATGATATGGGAAAATAATAAACTGGTATCACCGTAATGCGTGGGAAGTACTAGGTCAGTCAACTTGACTTCATTTTTTTGATCTCCATCCAATATACTGTCCAATCCTGTAATAAAAAAAACTACAGTGTTCTATCTCTAACACAACATTTTCTTTATAACGTGCAAGCAGTGATATTGCAATAATAAACGCAAAAATGAGTTATGCTACGCTCATGCAGATACTTTGACTTAACGTCATGTAGAAAGCATAGGTGTAGTTAGATGAGGGCTTGGTGGGGCTAAGCCCCCCTAAAAATGAAATTAGCCCCCCCAAAAATCCAAAAATAATTCGTTCTGTAAGTTTATTGTATCTTGGGCCCCTAGATTCAGGGACTTAAGCCCCCCAGATTCAGGGACTTAACTACGCCTATGGTAGAAAAGCCTTTGCTAAAGGTAGAACGTTGCAGCTTTTTTATTAGAAATGATATTGGCCTGGGATCAATGAGACGAGACAAAAAAGTATAGCTATTGGGGGAATTTCCTTGAAAATAAACATTTATTTCAAAAAAGGTCTACGTCCAACATTTCTAATAACTGTATTTTTTAAGCTCACGAACTTTCTTTGGAGGACTTTTTATTTGCTAAGAAGCATCTATTACTAGGCATTACTAATATTTTTATCCTAATAAAATGCACGCAAGACCTCAAAAAGTTACGATTATATGAAATAAAAGGAAGAAAAAAATAATCTGTCAACATGAGGCAAAAAATAGTTATTTTAACAAAAATTGTCGATCATCACCCAGTTTCGTTTGTGCACTTTATGCAGACTGAGTTTAATGAAAGTTTCGAAACAGTTGATTATTAGCTAAATATTCAAGGAATCAAAACAAGTTTCCGACAATAGTCAAATGCTTAATAAGTAGGTAATGAATTTTGGTTGGTGATAAACTCGAGGAGTACCAACGTTGCTTTGTTTTAAGTGAAACACTCGGCTTATCATTACTCATTTAAATTCTTGGTTGGATCTTAAGCAAAAACTGTCTTTATCATAATGTGCCTGAAGTCAACCGCTTCACAGTTATCGGATCTCTAAGACAAATAAATTGTATTAATAACGTTTTGAAACCATGGAGTACTGGGTAAAAAAAAGTTGATATAAAACTTTTAGAATTCTTGAGTGTCTACTACGTAGAATATTGAATATATCGGAAAGAATGTTAAACTATAGTTTGAGGATTTCATGTTTCTGATAATAAGCACTAAAATTGTTAATTATAAAGAGCTGATCATAAAGTCGTGGTGCACCAAAAGCTGCATTTTTGTAATGGAATACCCTCAGGCATGAAAATAAATACCTATATCAGGCTACCCTCGTTTGAAAATGAAAGATATATTAGGAAAGTGTTATCCTATATAAACAGATTACTCGGGTAATGTCATTTATTGTGCTACAGTCGCTAGGACCAATCACATGCGTAACGTTATGTCCATCAACGTCATTTATCATTTACAATGTGATCCTATTCTGAAAAATTGAAAAATAAACAATTATTTTTTTAATCGTACCTACATTAACCTATTCATTCTGTACATGTAACAGCATGAACAATCAACAGCTACCATTTCCTAGTAAAAACTACAAGGTTAGGTTAGTTTGAAAGTGAGTGGGGCGATTATGCCTCCATCCACTGCAACTCTATTTGTGTCTGTTGTGGCTCACACCTGTTTAGAGTTCACCGTACAATCTACACCTCTTGACGAAGGCGATAGTCGTGATGGCTGAAACTTCCTTGAAGTCAAAAAGTTCCAGTTGGGCAAGTCCAAAAGTCTGGAACCTAGCTCTTTCCAGTACTGGGCAGGAGCACAGAATATGCTCCGCTATTTTGTCCTCCACATAGCAGAAGCGAGAGTCTGTTGTTTGTTCAAGACCCAACGTCCCTCAGACGACAATGTCCCGTCAACGGAGCAACCAGAATGCGGAGATCATTCCTATTCCATATCGTATGAACGCCTTCGAATGCAGTAGCCCTGGTGTATCGCGCCAGTGCTGGAGTGCTCTCTGTCCAATCAGAGATCGTTTTCTTAGCGGTGTTTTTCGCAATGCCCGCAAATGGTTCTGGTCCTATGAACACAGATTCGGTTCCTCCTCTTGCGAGCGCGTCGGCCAATACATTGCCTTCCACTCCGCTAAGACCTAGAACCCAAACCAAAGTTACTTTTAAGTTACCCCAAGTTGCAAGTTACTCCAAGATTGCCGCTTATTGTGCACCCTACGGTCAAAGGCGTCGGACAGAAGTTCGTAAGTTCTTTGCGAACCTTGAGATGTATTGGACTCTCAGAGTAATAACTGAACATAGATACGGCAATCATAATTATTTACTATTGTCTTAATTGTATAATATCCAGAAATATTCCATTCTACGTTAAAAAAAGACGGTATTTTGATGGTTCAGGAATGACTACAGAAAAATCAATAGATATGTTGACCCCTACTGCGTTACTGCATATTTCTTTATCATAAACGCAAATTCTGAAGTCATAAATTTGAGGAGGTGGCAACGCCGATATAATTTTCCTGCGATTTATTTACGGTAAAACCCGACTGTCAAACATTTGTTTTGCTGGAGCGTCTTTTATGCTTGGTCAGTAAAATCGAATTCGCTATATGTTTTTAACTGTAGTGAAGCTTTACAGACTTGCTGTGCTATATTCGAGTGTAGTTTAACAGTTTTTCGATATGGGACAATGCAGTGTAGTGTTTGAAATATGGGTTGCATTGGAAGAATTTCAGGTTAGGCAATGTTTGGAGGCTGAAGTGTCAAAAGATGATGGCTTTGAGCACGCCAGGCTGAAGTGGTTTGTTTACTACCTCTATGTTCAGTTGTTACTCTGTGATTGGACTATACTCTCCTCCCTTCTGGCCTACATTCAGATGGGAGTTCTTGCTTTCACTCAAGGCAGAACAGGCGAAGATAACTTGCTTACCTCACTCACTGCACTTTCTGCATGAAGGATTTTTTACATCGATCCCCAACTTTTGCAGGTGTGCACTGAGCTTTCAGTTATAAATCCAGCCGCCTTTCGTAATTTCTTCCTGCTCAATTCGAAAACTTCTGCGATATTAGAACACAAGGGCCCCCTCAGCATCTTCTTAAACTGAAGATTCTCCACCACTCTGTCCATGCGCTTCAGTGCTCATTTGACACTCAACTGGTGACAGCTGTTCGTAGCTTGGTGTACATGCTAGTTCTGGCCCGATGAAAGGGACTTCTGTGCCTTCCTTGGTACACTTGTCGGCCCTCTCATTCGCACTCCTACTCCTGTGTGACTAGGCACCCAATATGAGGTTACCTTGCTGGTCATCGCCAATGTCTTTGGGGAATTATGGCAGTCCACACTATTTTTGAAGTATACTGGTTACTTGCCAAGGCTATCAGAGCCGCCCGGCTTTCTGTGTTTACATTATAATCTTTTTACTGTATCCTTTATCTATGCATATTCTGCCTGCACCCCATAATTGCGGTAATTCTGCTTGGAAAACAGTTTACCTAGACGGATAATACTTATGTTCCGTCCAGACCTACCACCTCTACCTGATGAACTTTTGGGCCATCAGTGTTCACCTAGAGCCGATCTGTCAACCAAGTTCACTTTGTATGGGATCTCAGTGTTCACGACTTAGCATCTGTCGGTTGGTATTTCAAGTATGTTGCACTGCAGGTTGTCAAGTATAGTGGTCTCTAAAAGCTATGAACTTAGAGAATAAAAGTGCTGCGACTCATTAGCTATTATCTTACATAGGATTGTCCTCAACTATATATTTATTGATAATTATATAAAAAGTCTTTCGAACATGGCCGTTGTCGCATAACCTAACTGACAGCGTTCGATGCACATATAGTGCGAATTTGAAATGTGGTTATATTGGTTATTTTCCATGCCGACAATATGACTGACAATGTTTGCTGGGCACCCAGTGTAAAATGACCCTAATTCATTTGACACCCAAATCTGACACCTGGTTTGTTATAACTAACCAGCTAAAAACACTGTTTAGCAAAGCGCGAATGTAAACACCGTGCCACTCAAACAATCCAGAAACTTTTAACATTATCGCCATATTTAACTCATCACGGCTATAAATACTAGATACACTTAACGACGGCTATGGTCAAGCCGATGTTTCGTCAGCGTTGTTATGCCATATGGGATACTTTCCATATTGGAGTTGTCAGAATGTTTGTCCAAAACAGGGACAGGGACAGGCATCGCCCACATGCGTCAAAAAATACACCTGCAGCTATACCTGTGGATTCCGAATTGTGTTCGACCAAAGCTCCTTCGCCGACTTCAGTTAATGTCATCAACGTTGGCAAGCCTGGATCTGAACTAATGCTGCATTCGTTGCATTTTCGGCCGGACAAACTTTTTAATTGGTGGTGGTTTACTATTTCTTTTCTATTAACCTACAATGTTGCTTTGATGACTTTATTTTTTGCATGTTTTATCGTTTATGCTGAGCAATTGTAAAATCCTATGTAAGAAATCTCTTCTCTTGGTTAAGCAGGATAGAATTTTTCTGATTCCACACAAGAATTAAGTAGCAGTAACTACCCCAACTATCATTTTCAGTCCTAACAATGTAAATGATATTTGCAGTTTTATTTTAGTAGATCTCTTCATAGACATATTCTTATTCCTTGGAGTGAAAATGCCACTTAAGAAATCCAAAATGCTCCTATTATGTAAGGGTTCAACTCATTTTGCTCTCATTATTATTGGACATTTCTATCTTAGTATTAGTAGGTGTACTATTTGAAAAAAGTGGAACTTATTAAATGTTCAGTCAATATTTAAAACATAACAAGATCAAAAGAGTTAGGTGGTTTTATGCATTTTGCACTTTTTTAATTTCGAATTCTACAGCACCGGCAAAAATTTTAGAAATTGATCCAAACATGTTTTTGTGGTTGTTTATGATGTTTTGTGATACCTAAAAACTCGTTAAGGTTCGAATCCACAATAAAACTTTTTCTTGGGATTTTTCTTTCACGAGTCAAAAGTTTCAAGTTTTGAATTGGAAACGGTTGTGAGATACATTAAATATTTTTAAAAATCTCACAAAGCAATATTTCACAAGACATTCCATTCGTTTCATGAACAAGTCTCAACGTGTATATGTTACGGTTAAAGTGTTTACTTTGATAGTTTATATACTAGCCGGATATTATACAAACTATCCAAATGTCTCGTTATTTTGGTGGAAAATTATATTTCAACTAAAATAGCTATGAATATTGGTTGGTTTGTATACTATCCAGCTAGCTTACAAACTATACAAGATATGCCGCTAAAGTATAGACCACAAAGGTATCACACATATTAACTAGCGTTTCTGGCCAGTTTATAAACTATCCACACCATTTGGATAAGGTATGCACCTAATATCTCTAGTAATACATAATAACTAACTCGTTGGTTAGTATGTAAATTAACCAACTTCTTGGATAGTATGTAAACTAACTAATTTTCTTTGGCCAATTTAACAGAAAAGTGAGGTTATGTTCATGGCAAGTGCAAGTGTGACGTGTTGGTATTGTTTACTGTCGTGCCTTGCAGAATTTGTTTAAGAACAGCTATCTAGTTGAAAAGTTACTATTAGAATGTTACAAGAAAAAGTCCCAAAATTCAAAATTAACGAATGACAATGATTATAATGTACTTCTGCAACAGTTAAAGAGAATACGCGAACAAGGACCTAACACTAATAATAAGAATGATTATCAAAAGATTTACAGAGAATCGAATAGCAATTGTATGTTTTATCTATGAATAAACTTTACTTTTGACTAGAAATTATTGATCTCTAAACTGAAGTAACCAAAGAGGATTGGTTAGTTTACATACTAACCAACGAGTTGGTTATTATGTAGTACTAGAGACATTAGGTGCATAATTTATCCAAATGATGTGGATAGTTTGTAAACTGGCCAGAAACACTGGTTAATATATGTGATATCTTTGTGTGTATACTTTAGCGGCATACCTTGAATAGTTTGTAAGCTAGCTGGATAGTATACAAACCAACCAATATTCATAGCTATTGTAGTAGAAATATGATTTTCCATCAAAATAACCAGGCATTTGGATAGTATACAAACTAGCTAGTGTTTAAACTATCCAAGTAAACACTTCAACTGTAACATATACATGACATGATTCATGTGTTTCACTTGCTGCATGTGAATTAACGTATGAAAAGCCTCGATTGATTGATTTTACTGTAAAATGGCACATTCGAAGAAAGTTCGTATAACGTTCTTGTTCTTTTCGTTCTAATTCTTCTAACAATGTTGTAATTATGTTCTTGTTTTCTCTCATTTTAATTCAATCTCTTACAGTATTGCAGTATTTCTTCTAGCCCTTTTTGTTCACATTTTGTTACAAAATCAGTACACAACTTTTATTCTCCTCTCTGCGTTTGATATGGTACTGTGCGCATATTCATTATTCATTATTTTATTATTCACGTGTTTCACAGAAATCATGTTCTGTGGAGAAACATATCTGACATAAATTTCTCATGAAGCAAAAATCTCAAGAGATTTTAGTCTCATTGTGGATACCCACCCTTAGAATATATCACTATTAACGATGATCCGACAGAAGACATAGGATTCTAAATATTTTCGAAATAGCAAAATTGATTCTGATTTTTTGTGTTATAATCATGTTGTTAACTTTTTTGCAAAACTATAATAAATTAACCCATATTTTATCGTATGGTCATTGTTTTCTTTATGGAATTACCGAATTAGAGAAATTAAAATCAAACTTGTCTATATGTAGTGCTGCGAGCATCGGTATTATAACTCGCTTGAATAATAAATCAATATTTTGAATCATTTATTTCAAGAACTATCGAATTTATTGGTATTAGTATTTTTCAGTTTTTTGAATTGAAGGCCTACAGTACCTGCAACGTTTTTATAAAATCATCCAATAAAAATGTTTGTGATGTCTTAATAGGCTAATAGCGCAGGTCATTCAAAGAGATAAAATTCAAAACTTTCTCGGACTAACAAAATTTACCCATCTACCTACCTTGCATAAATTATTCTGCTTTTTGTGTTATGGTGCTGGTATGGACTTGTTTAAAAAACTACAATTTACTAACCCATCATTTATAATTTTGTCAATGTTTTGTCTATGGAATTACCTTATTAGATAAAATATGATTAGTGTTGCCTAGATGTAGCTTAATACTTTCCTATATGCTTTCAGTAGTTTCTATTGCTGTGTGAAGATCATGAATTGGGCTTCCTAAGATCAACAATAAGTGCGATATTGGATTATGAATACAGATTTTGTTATTTCTACGATTGCATTCCTCTGTCAGTGACATAAGCAATTAACTCTTGTACGTAGTTGAAAAGCACGTATTGAAGATTCATGTTCCAACAAAATAACATACTGAGTGAGTCTAAAATATGGAACGCCTCAGTTATCTCGGAAACGGATTTCATGAATTTTGGGATAGGCGTGTTTTGAAGTACGGCCAATCTTGTGATGGTATTTACAATGTTGTCAGATCTACTGTTTTTTCGAAAATATCATGAACTTTGTGTTGTCAAATGGATGGCCCTGTATATTTTTACATTTTTTAAATCCTTGAAAAATACTAATTATTTTTGTATAACATTTCCTACACCTAAACCTTATAATTTCGGAATTTCAGAATTAAGTTGAAATAAATAATACTAATACTAAATAAGAAGACCTATGTTTACTGTTAAAAATCCAGACATGTTGCAAAATGTATTGCGATCAGTGGCGTGCCGAAAGGGCCCGCAGGGCCCGCGGTGCGGCGGGGCCGGGCAACCAGGGGGCCCCCGCTCAGCCTCGACCTCGACTACCTCGAGCAAGCTTTGAACATAGTAATAACTATAATACATAATTATACTTAACTTATAGCGATGAAATCATATTTTTCCAAAATCAAATTAAATATATTTTGCCATATTTTGTCTTGTGAGGACTGATTTTATGGCAAAATTTGACAACTCGACAACGTAGTCGAACGTAGAATCCAAAAAGGCAAGAGTTAAGGTGTTTTATTTATTTTTGTTACGTTCTTGTGTGTTATAAATGTTTTATTTGTTTATTTTTCATTTTGTTATAGTTTTGTGTTGTGTGTTAGTAAAGTTTATTAAGTAAAATTATGTCTGAAATTCTGTAGTTTTCTAAACCTAAAATTCATAGTGGAATATAATATAGATGGAGTTTGCTACATTTATGTGAATAATCATATTGTACCTCGGGTCTATGAATTCATGTTCTTCAAAAACTCGAAAGAAAAAAATAAGAATATATTGTTGGGGTCACACCAAATTTTTTTATCTATAAACTGATTTTAAATATTATTTTTTATATAGAGCGCGGCCCCGTGAAAACAATTGCGGGGGGGGGGGGGGGGGCCGAAGACCTCGGCACGCTACTGATTGCGATGTTTCAAGAATCACATGGTTTATTGTATTGAAGTAAAAGGACAAAATTTTGAGCATCTGCTGTAACTGCCTTCATGATTTTTGCAGTTAATGTCTTATTATTTTAACTTGGGCGGATGCAATGTAAACTTGGTTGTAACTCCAAAATTATGACATTTAGGTGTAGGAAACAACCAAAAAAATAATCAGTATTTTCAAAGGATTTGAAATATGTAAAAATATACAGGTTGATCCGTTTGCAATAACAAAGTTTATTATATTTACGGTAAACAGTAGACCTGACAAAATTGTAAATACCACCACAAGATTGGTCATATTGCAGTACCCCCTATACCAAAATTCATGAAAATTGTGCTAACCGTTTCCGAGATAATTGAGGAGTTCCATACTTTAGACTCACTCTGTACATAAATGCAGTTGGGAACGTAGTCCATCATCAACTTTTGGACGAAGCAAAATATTCACCTGGGGTTTTTATTAAATGAAATGATGTCAACGTTAACACATTATAGCATAAAAGACATTCGTCACTCAACCCAACCCTCGAAAGGGGTTATAGACAAGATATTTTTGAATGAGATGAGGGATGTATTGACACCTTATATGTTATATGAAATGTATTTTGATCCTTTATTCGACCAGTTTTTATTAAATCAGCTCAGCGGTTGCTTAGAAATCACAAAAATAAATAAATTACATTTCTTGCTCCCCCTGGGAAGTAGTTATTGACATATTACATGGTATTTTGATCGTCTATTGAACATACTCTTGTTTGTTTTTTAAATCGGCTTCTGTTTTCTTAAAAATATAATACGCGTAATAGTCTCCTTTCGCTACTTTTACCATAACTGGTCTACGAAAGGTGGTTGGATTCATAACTGGTCATTAGACGTTCAGTGCACACCTGCAAAAGAAAGGGATTGAAGTGGCAAATCCTTAATACAGGAAGTGCGATGAAGCAGAGGAAACAGCTGAGCATGTTATCTTCGACTGTCCTGCCGTGAGTTGAAAGCAGGAACCCCTATCTGAATGCATACCAGGATGGAAGACAGAAGGGCATAGTCCAATGCATCTATAGAAGCTCGCAAAATACCTATAGGATGGGGCTGTGTTTGATTCCTTTGACTGGGGGTGCCCGTTAAGCCTTAAGGCTGAGCGGCAACTATAAGGGCAACTGAACGCTAACCCCCTCACTACTAAAAACAAAATGACTAATTTTATGCCATAAAGTAACAAACTTGATACCATTTTGAGAGCAGGCGACAGAAAAGATCTACCTGTGTCCCATCTGGTACCCGAAGTTAACGGCAAACCAAAGAAAGTCGCTGCTAAACAGCAGCAGACTTCTTGGTGGAACGCCACGGCGCGTTCGCTTGGCCGACCAGAAGAGCGCGGTTCTATATGCTGCTGCATATGCTACAATCGACCTATGGCGCACTGATGATCACTATAATAAGCGTGAAACAGCTGTCTGCGTACTGGTAGATTGACGGAGATATAGAGCAACCCTTGATACGATTTTGTTTGATAAAATCCCAGGTGGATATCTTGCTTCTTTTAAAAGTTTGTGTAACTATTATCATTTATTTTATACATTGCTAAGCAACCGCTAATTCAATTAAAAAAAAAACCGTATTAAGGGAATGATCAAAATACAATTTATAGAAGGTGCCAATAAGCTCCCCATTCCATTTATATCTACATATTGCCACCAACCCCCTGATGAACGGGTTGAGTGCAAGTTGTGATTTTTTTACCAGAAAGTGGCAACACCGTTTCATTTTTAATCAAAAATTTTGAGAGATGGGTCTATTCACGTTTAGTTAAAAGATTATACAGACATAGAACCAGTAGAATTTATTTTGTATTAGAAATCCTACTTACAATCATCAAAAATAATATTATTATTCCAAACAACCATAATAGGCGTCAGAAGTTTAAATATCTAAGAACATAAATTTAGCAAATATGTTGTATGTATGCCATATAGCCAGATATGTACATATCGGACGGATCTACGAGGCTGATTATTGTTATTCTTGTTATTGAATCATCCAAAATTATCGTTAGAGCGGTAGTGTCAATATTTTGTAACTACTCTGTGTGTAAGAAAGAATACAGATATAAACACTATGTTCAATTAAAAACTAAATGATCTTCACACAGCGCGTTGTCTTCCATGTCTAACCTCAGCTACTACAATGTCTGTGTACTAACCTCCTGCATCCTTTTCTCTGTCTGTCCACCGTAGATTCTAGAATCCATGGGTGTGGGCGGCCTTTTTGCCGGCGATGCCGACTTTAGCTGGTTGACCCCCAAGAAAATATCGGTGGACGCCACTGTACACAAGGCGCGCATCGACATCAACGAAAAAGGAGCGCAAGCTGCGGCTGCCACCGCCATTTTGACCTTCAGGATGTCCACAGATGAGGAGGACGAACCTCCAATTCAATTCACGTGCAATCACCCATTCGCGTATATCATCTACAATAAGATGTCTCATACGGTTTTATTCGTTGGAGTGCTCAAAAACCCCGCCTCGGTCAAATAGATTAATAAATAGCTGTTGAATTTACATGGTCCTTCATTATTATCCTTCCCCTTACATAGGTATTATCAAGGTTTTATTACGATTCAATACCATCTATACAATACACTCCGTACTCCAACCAATAAGCATGAAGGTATAGGGTACTTGCAGAGGTCGTGAAATCGTCTCGGGAGTATACATAGCGTAAAGAAAACCATATTATCAAGAAGCAGTAGGAAACAAAAAACATGATTTTACTGACTGCCAAAAAAAGATATTTGCAAAATAAAATAAGGATATATTCAAATTTTTCCACGTGACTTAAAACAAGGGCTGACGTCACAGGTATCTTATCGATATCGACAATCGATACTGCTACAGCGCAGATCAGTGAGAGTCACCTGCAAACTAGAGATGACCTGAATTCTTTAACAATGCGACTCAATTTATTGATACTTAAACATATTTGTGACACCCACTAGCATTTTCGTTGCAATACATTTTTATATCTGATAAGTATCACAGTTCATCCTGTTTGTGACCGAGACTCGCAACTAATCGAAGCCATCATTTTATTTCGGCGCATCCTATTATGAATGAATCCAAAGATAGAATCTAATTCAAGCCCATCCCTACAAAGTGAATTAGTAATCTAGCCTTACTTTTATTCTTTTGACTTTTGTACTTTTGTATACTCTGTTACCTGATACTTTAAACTGGCTTGACGTCTGTTTGATAGGTATCAGCTGACGCAGAAGTGTATCTCAAATTTAATTTTTTACTAGTGGTGTTGATTGGCAATCCTGCGATCAGGACCGCATTAGTAATATTCTTACTAAATATCTCATTGCCAAAAAGTAATGACTATTTAGGTAAACAAAAAATTGCTTCAATATCCAGAAATTTGCAGATTATTTTATTGATTTGTATATTGTTAGAAACTATCAACAAAATACTCCTATATTTAGCAATAAGGACGATTCAGTGAATAGCTTGCATCACTAGTGGGGTAGTGAGATATTTATTGGTTAAAACGTACAACGTACAATTGGAGAAGAGTATAAAGTAAGTACATGGAGTGCTTGTGTATGGTTAAGCTGAAAAATGCTCTTCATTCTTACCTCATTCAGACCAGCCATACTGATATACTGAAAGAAACGCTGGATTCTCCGAGACTGTAAAATAAATAAGCATAGACCTCCGAGCATAGACGAAAAACGTCACCAAGTATCAATTACTTGTCATCTTGCACTCAGTACAGCTCTGTATTCCTTCAAAGCTTAAAATTGATACGCAAAGACTCAATCTGGGGTATTTTTGGTTGTCACTAGCTGAACAGCTGTTCACTGATGACACGGATGACAGTTTAAAGTATCGGGTAACAGGGTATATGTGACTGTGTTTTGTGGTTATAATGATCCTTAGATAAGGAAAGAGAGGGGATACCGCACGCCCATTTGATGCTATATGGATTAGCTGATACCGAAAATGAATAGCTGTCAAAATGCTGGTGGAAAACTGACGGTAGTGTCAAGGTGGTGTTTTTTGCGATATTTAACGTTTTTAAGACCAATAATTGTGAAATATTGTGGTGAGCGTAATGGTGGGGTGTGCAGCTTACCGTTGTAAAAGCCACAGCAGCAGGAAGGAGCCAGGAATCACTTTTCACAGGTAAATTTATGATCTTATTTTTTTGGTGTATCCGAAATTCATGCAAATATCTCGATATCTAGTTCAAAGATATATGTGTATCCGAAATATAATTTGGAATGTACCACTAACATGCGAATCATAATGTTTTTGAGCACGTAAAGTCTAAAAATTATGTTTTTAAGGGATTTTTTGGTTCAAATACAATCAGTTTTCCAGTGGCGTATCTATTATAGCTTACATTTTGAATAGAAATATTATGACTTTGCATTGTAATATATAATATACCAATACCCTTATACAAGGTGTGCATTTCAAGGGTGGCCTTTATTTGTAGTTGTATGAATAATAAAATTAATTTTCTTTCTTCCTCGACAGGTTTCCTAAAGATCTTCCTAGACATGATTTATGGATCAAAAATATGAGGATCGAAGGTTGGAAGCCTACAAGCAACGATAGGCTTTGTTCTAAGCATTTTGAACAGAATTTCCTTCATCAAACAAATCAAAAAGTATATCTTCTGAAAGGAGCAGTCCCCACCATATTTGACGAGCTTCCGGAATACTTACGTCCAAAAATTGTAAGTTATAATTCCTAGCTTACATTGTCTACGCTTAATCAATATTAAAATAATAAACATTCTAGGATTATGATAGATGGATAGATGGATAGATGGATAGATGGATAGATGGATAGATGGATAGATGGATAGATGGATAGATGGATAGATGGATAGATGGATAGATGGATAGATGGATAGATGGATAGATGGATAGATGGATAGATGGGTAGATGGATAGATAGATAGATCGATATACTTTATAGTCTAAGAATTTACAAGATTCTTATTGACAAAGCTATATAATAACAAACAAAACTTTTGGGATATTCACTAAAACCTGTGAGGAGGAAGTTTGTTATAAATCTTCACTCCATTGTATATAATGGATCATTAATGAGTTATGATTTGGGTGTGATATTAATTTAAAATCATTCTTATGCCTTATGCCTATATTCTATATTTATGGTCTCAAATTTGGTTTTATATTTGAGTATTAGTGATGACGTTTCCAAAATAAACAGTGCAATAAAGTAAGGAGAAATACGATTACGAATGGCTGAATAACCATTTAAAAATTGATAGCTATGAAAATCAAAAGGCAGCTAACCTCAAAAATGTAATAATTTCTTGTGTTACAGTTACATTATTAAACAACTATATTTAGGTGTGTTTACTCGATACGAAATCAAAACAAAATGTTACTGTCACTTTTCCTATAAGATTCAGTCACTCATTCACATCTACTTAAATCATAAATTAATTTGTTCTGTCTTTCTTTCGGAAATAATGTTTCAAACATTGTCTAATATACAGCTCTGTTATTTTAGGCAAAAGAAAGAAAAAGACCCCGTGAACGTGATGTTCATCCAGAACCATCGCCATCAACCTCAGCTCTGGCTGCACAGGACGACTCTCCCCGGAAAAAGAAACTTAGAAGAGAACTGCTGCTGCAAAAAGATAAGAATAAGGAAAAAACGAAAAAAATCCGTGCCCTTGGTCAATCACTGAAAAGAGCACACAAAAAAGTAGCCTCTTTAAAAATAATTGCTGAGGAATTAGAGCGACAAAATTTACTATCTCAAGAAAATTTAGTTTTAGTTCAAAATATGAGCAAGGTTAACATAGAAATATTGAACAGAAAAATGGGGAGAAATGTTCAATATTCACCTGAACTTAGGAAATTTGCCCTGACATTAAATTTTTTTTCACCAAAGGCATACAACTATGTGAGAGATGTTTTTGACACTTGTCTCCCGCATAGCAAAACTATTGCTAAATGGTTTCAGAATGTGGATGCTGAGCCTGGTTTTACCAAGGAATCAATAAATACCTTAAGAAATAAGGTTCAATCATCTGACAGACCAATAATTTGTTCATTAATTATCGATGAAATAGCCATACGGAAACATTTAGAATGGGATGGAAAAAAATTCCATGGTTATGTGAACTGTGGTACAAATTTAAACGATGACTCTAATGCTTTAGCCAAAGAAGCTTTTGTTATAATGTTGGTTTGCATCAATGGAACTTGGAAATTACCTGTCGGTTACTTTCTTACAGATTCTTTGAATGGCAGTCAAAAACATTCAATTGTATCTCAATGCATCCATCTGATTGAAGATACGGGAGCCAAAGTTATGTCAATCACATTCGATGGTGCTCCATCTAATACCGCTATGTGTCATAACTTTGGATTCTTATTTAACATTTCAAATATACAGACAAGTTTCAGAGTTACAGATCACAATGTATATATTTTTTATGATCCATGTCATATGATAAAACTTGTTCGCAATGCATTTGGTGAAAAGAAAATCCTAATTGATTGTGATAACAATTTTATTCAATGGAAATACATAGCGCTTCTAGAGAAGCTGCAAACTAGCGAGGGCTTACATTTAGGGAATAAGTTACGTCGCGCTCATATTATTTTTTTCAAACAAAAAATGAAGGTTCGGCTTGCAGTTCAGTTACTTAGTGCATCAGTAGCCGATGCTATTGAGTATTGCGAAAAAAAGCTGAATCTTGAGGATTTTAAAGGTAGTCAGGCAACAGTTAAATTTATTAGAATTGTAAATAGCATTTTCGATATTTTAAACAGCAGAACCCTAGTAGCACCAGGTTATAAAAAAGCATTATGTCAAAAAAATATAGATCGATCTGCGGAATTTATCAATAGTGCAATTTTTTATCTTTCAAAGTTGAAATTATCTAATAATGAGCAAGTAATCATGTCTAACAGAAAAACTGGGTTTATTGGATTAATAATTTCATTATCAAGTTCTTTAGGATTGTACAAAGAACTTGTTTCTGAGAGAAAAACATTACTGTACCTTCCGTTGTATAAGATTAGTAAAGATCATTTAGAATTATTCTTTTCGTCAATTAGATCAAGAGGTGGCTGGAATAATAACCCAACCGCTCGACAGTTTCTAGCTGCTTACAAAAGGCTTCTGGTTCGAGCAGAAATTAGAGAGGGCGGTATGGGTAACTGTATTCCATTAGATCAAATCCCTATTCTAAGTAGTTCTACAAAAAATGTAAGGTCTGAAGATGTAATTAATAGTAGTTTATCTAACCATAGTTTAATAGACATAAATGAGCCTTCTGATGATCTAGAAACTATTTGGAAGGATCATGACTACATCATGAATGCACCTGTGATAAGTGAATGTTCATCCCAAATTGTGCAATATATTGCTGGTTATGTTTCGCACCAATTACAAAAAACAATAAAATGTGAAACATGTGTCACAGCATTGATTGGTACTAGAGATCGGTTTCTCAATTCCCTAATTGAATTTAAAAGCCACGGCGGTCTGACTTACCCATCAAATGATGTTATCAAGATATGTTTGAAATCGGAACATTTTCTGAGAGTTAATGAAAATTGTATTCACACCAAACATTTTGTACCTTTGCTGATAAGCAAAATAATATCAAGTTTTCTAGGCACCCCTATTTTCAGCTGCTTAGAACGTCACGTATTAGAAAATGATGTAAATCATATATATTTTTTAATAAAAGCTGTATGCACAAAATACTTAAATATCAGAATCCATTTTATTGTAAAATCTCGATCACAACAGGACAATCCAGTTCGGAGCCAATTAACAAAAATGATTCTGTTTAAAGGGCAGTAAAATATTGGTAGTTTTTGACCTTCGTGACTGTAATATTGACTGCCATCAATTGTAGGAGCAAGCGAAATGCCACGTTCCTACAAAAAAATTATTTTTGTTGAAGCACACAATACTGAGTTTCACCCAAACTTCCCCATAAGTAAATACATAACTGCAATAAATTAGAACTTACTGGAAGCAAGGGGTTAAGTGATAAAATAGAGTTGTAATTTCTATGTAAGTTATAGGACCTCACCTATATTGAATGAATTGTTCGTTTTTATTTACTACTAGCTAATCTAGGAGTCATTTTCTAATTTTGTAAATGTTTTGATTTTGGATAAGATTAAAGGACCTTTGTATTTCTAGCCCAAAACTTACTTTATTTCATGTCTGAGATAATTTTTATGTTTAACCCCCCAGCTTTTTCATTAATTATTGCCACCGTCGCAAAAAGAAGTTATGTATAAAAAAGCCTCGTTGGAGTAATTAAAAATACTGCTCTTCATTACACACTACAAACAGCAAGTAACAGCGTAACAGCAAGTAGATTTTTTTACTGCATATGGGGACTCCGAGATTGAAGGCATCAAATTCCTCAATCTCGTAAGCTAATCTATAATAACAAAAATGTTTTATTGCTGCTTCTGTTTACAGTATGTAATAGACAGTATTTTATATATAAACATAATGTCAATAAATATAAATATACTATAGGTATTATGTGTTCTTTAATAATAAAAAATTGATTTACTACAAACTACAAGCAGTTTTTTCTTTCTGGGTAGAAGTATAATCGTGTCTTCCATCAGTCATATACTGCAAATGAACATAACATGTTCATGACTGAATAAAATATATACATTATCAATGTTTATATATTATTGGCCACAAAACAGCAGTCGAATGAAAATCACGGTTACGGTAATGTTAGTCACTTAAGTTTTAATTGTGGATGGCGAAATTGGCCATATAGAAACCCTGAATAACAATATTTCATTAAATTTTATTTGAAAAAGATTATTTCTACAAATAGCTCAACCAGAACGTTAATCCCATTAGTTACGCCACTGGGAATAGCGCTTTGGTGCCATTTGGTATCAGAAATGTCAGTCGCGGGTTCCGTCCTCTCTCTTTCCTTGTCTAAGTAATGATCAATGTCAAAATGTTAGGTTAGCCCTGGCTATCGATATCGAATATCAATACTTTACATCCCATCACTATAGGATATCACTGACGTCAGAGGTTGTTTGCGCGGCATTTTCCGGCATTTGAAATTATTTTTGGAATATCTCTCACAGCCGATTCCAAAAAACCAAACAAGTGATTTTGTCATGTTTACTATATAGGCTCTAAGGAACGCGTAAACGACATAATATTTTTTTCTGCAAGTACCCTATTGAATCACATTTTATTCAAGCTGTTATACCATGATGCACTAACTATTATATGCGAAATCAAGTAATAAATAAACGCAAAAAATGCCGGAAAACTATCTGAAGGTCCCTGATACTCAAATATAATCAACCAAAGAAATTGCTGCTTGACGGCGACAGGCTGCATAACCAGGCAGCCTTTAATATTTTGCCATCCCACTTTGGATACACTATACGGACGGCGCCGATAGAAGACCCTTTTTTTTGTTGCAATTTTTATCAGGCGGTGGAGACTACCTACTTATTTCTAGGAAATATATTAGCAGGGCGTGTATTGACCGGTAGCTAATTCATTGAAATAAAAGTATTAGATATCAAAATAGCGTTTTGGAGAAAGCGATTAGGGAGATGCAAACAATGTTGAAGGTGAATCTGCAGGGTTCAAAAACAAAGATTTACATGTGCTTTGCCAAGCGCTGTCTTGAATATACATATGTATATAATATCACTTGTTAGCGTAACTGATATACTTTTATACTAGGTATGTCGAATTACATAATAAATCCGGGAAACTAGAAATAGGTTCCCGGAAATAGGCGGCGCCAAATGGCCTCACGGTTCATGTTCCGTCGCTGGGCTGATGTTCTCGGTTTCTCATAAGTGACAAACTGGATTAATTAAAAGTCAAAAAATGCTCAATGGCTCTTCCAGGATCAAAAGATTCCGGAGGTAAAATACCTGGCCGTTCGGATCTCCCGGTGCCAGGTGGTCCGGGGGGAACATTAAGCGAAGTTTGTTTAAAGAATTGTGCTGCCACTCCTCGTCAGGCTAACAACAGAAGCCGTCCTTCGCAGCAACTTCGCACTGACGACAGGCCCGAAGGCCAGAGAAACTTGTTCAGAGCCGACTTTACAAACGTACGAAGTCTTACCTCCAACATAAACTCTGTCCATCAACACCTTCAGGCATAGAAGCCACACATTCTGGCTCTTACGGAGACTCAAGTCGGCTCTTCAACAATGGATAACTGCTTTAGATATCCTTTAGATATCCCGGATATGACTTATACACCCGATTTAGACGTAGATTTGACGTATGCGTGAACGTTAAATCTGGGCTTTCTTGTCATCGAGAAGAAGAGCTCGAACTGGAAGGATTTGACATCATATGCTCTTCGAGAAGCTTTCAGCCACTGGAACGACGTCTGCTTCAAGTCACGAGACCCATCAGCTTGCGCCCAAGAAATAACAGAGGTATTAATATCCGGCATGGAAGCCTATATTCCTCATGTCGTCAAGCATCCCTCCAAAAACAAGCCATGGTTTAATCAGCGTTGCAGAGATGCAGTTACCTCTAAAAACCAACATTACAAAGAATGGAGGAAAAATCCAAATGCTGAGAGCCACCGCAGTTTTATCGACGCCAGAAATCACTGTAAACGCGTGATTGACAGCAGCAAGGAGGAACACAGCCGAAAAATTAAGAACAAGCTCCTCTCATGTCCTAGTTCGTCCAGAACATTCTGGTCTGTAGCTAAGGCTGTTAGTCAGAACTTTTCCTATTCGTCAATACCATCCTTGACCAGAGAGGACAAATCCATTGCTTCTGCTCCTAAAGAAAAAGCAGAGATCTTGGGGAAGCTCTTCGCAGCCAACTCTACTGTAGACTTTCAAGGAAGTACTCCGACCACCACCATAAGCGTGAACTTGAGAATGGCAGAGGTCAAATTTCAACATCGAGATGTAAAAAGCATCCTCCAAAAACTGAACACCAATAAAGCTACTGGTCCTGACCAAATTCAAGCCATTGTCCTTAAACGCTGTGCCGCTGAGCTTGCACCTATTCTTTGCAAGCTCTTCAAACTTTCGTATCAACGAGGCGTGTTTCCCGCTTCGTGGAAGATTGGCTGCGTACAACCCATCCCTAAGAAAGGCAAAAAAACTGATCCCACCAATTATAGACCTGTGGCTCTTCTCAGCATCATGTATAAGGTTATGGAGACTGTCATTAACCCACAGCTCCTGAAATACCTGGACAACAATAACATCATAAATGATCGCCAGTATGGGTTCCGTAAGCACAGGTCTACAGGTGACCTCCTTGCCTACGTCACTCACTTGTGGAACAGAGCAATAGACAATCATGGCGAATCTCGTGTTGTTGCACTTGATATATCGAAGGCTTTCGACAGAGTATGGCATGACGGACTTCTGGCCAAGCTTGCTGCTTATGGACTACCACCTGGCCTGCGCCAGTGGCTGAATAGCTTTTTGAACGACCGATCTCTGTTTGTTGTAGTCGAGGGCTGTTCATCTGACGTATTTTCAATAAATGCCGGTGTTCCTCAGGGATCTGTCCTATCCCCTACACTGTTTCTGCTGTACATCAACGAGCTGTTGGAAATAACATCCAATCCAATCTACAGCTTCGCAGATGACAGTACATTAGTGTCGTGCATATAACCAGGCAAGCCACTATCATCCCAGGAGACGGTACGTCAGCGACAACAGCATGCCTCACAGATCAACGCAGATATCAAAACAATTGTCGAGTGGGGATTAGCAAATAAAGTACAGTTCAACGTACAAAAAACTCAGGCAACAACACTTACAAAGAAGTCTCACGATGGCTTACCAGCCGTGGAAATGGAGGGTCACCCCATAGTCGAATCACCTTCCGTCAAGCTTTTGGGAATCAACATCAACAATAACATATCCTGGCACGACCACGTCGTCAGTATTGCTAAAACGGCATCCCAGAAGCTTGGAGTTTTGTTCCGCTATAGGAAGTTTTATACACCAGAGCAACTGCTGATGCTCTACAAGGCACAGATCCGACCATCGCTGGAGTATTGCTCCCATGTGTGGGGATGCGCTCCGAAGCACTCTCTAAAGCTTCTGGACACTATCCAGAAAACAGCGATTAGACTAATCGATACGCCTAACCTCACAAAGGACCTCCAAAGCCTGGAACATCGGAGGAGGGTGGCTGACCTATCCCTGTTTTACAGATTCTATCACGGAAGATGTTCGAGTGAGCTCTCTCAGATAATAACACCACATGCCGTCCGAACTAGGAACACTAGAGAAGCTTTGCGAGCTCATCCTTACCAGATTGAGGTCCTTACTCCCCGAAGTAGTCTCCTCCAGCAGTCCTTCTTTTGGAGAACTTCGACGCTATGGAATCAGCTGCCGGGGAATTTGTTTCCCGACAGCTACAACCTGCAGCGTTTCAAATCTAACGTGAACCGATACTTATCCTCTCGCAGCGCTTCTACAGCGCCATAGGCTTTCAGCCTTTGTGGGAGGCCAACCATAAAAAAAATATTCTAAAAATATTTTGAAATATACAGGGATATGCGGGAAAGTAGGATAGTGATCAACTTAAGTTTTTTATAAGGAACTATACCTTTTTTTAATTCTTCCAGTTTCCATCATTGATCTCTATTTAACCCTAAAATATTTTTGGGATCGGTTGCGACGTTGCCAAGTTATAGGCAAGGTCGCAAGTAATACGTCCAAATTGATATATTCCTTTAACTTTTCTCAATAGTATTAAACAGCGAGTTACTTGAATGTTAAGTGGATATTATTTTGGATGTTACCAGCAATTTGTATCTACAGGGTTGTTATTGGCAGAATTTTAAATTACGGCAACTTGAAGATCATTTTACTTTGTTTTTTTAAATGTAACACCCTGCATTTTTTATTTTAAATCGAAATATCTACTAATACCCTATCTTGCCTTGTGATATTTTTTTCGCGTTGCCAAGTTATAAATTATTTTTCCAAATTTTTGAACAAATATCCCCGATTTTAATTTATTTTAAATAGAATTCTGTACTTATTTTTATTGCAATGAATTGCGCATGTCGAATTTAGAAAGATCTCACAATTTCAAAATTTTGTTTCTATTAATTACTGAGATACGGCAACACCGCTTTTTCAGTAAATGGTACCGGAATGCTTAAATATTTCCAAAACTGCCACAGCTGGAGACGTGAAATTCAATGCTTGGGGGTTTTTGATCATACAGAATTCAAAAACGCTAACATCAGTGTTGTCAGAATAATATTTCATTTAAAAAATGCATGTTTGCATCACCACGTAGTTATGGATCACCCTGTATAAATCAAGATATTTTCTGAGCAAGGTGCATATCCGTGGCTACAACTTTTATATACACCTTTTTTCGATATCTTCTTAGTAGTGGTGTTATCGACCGAGCCGGTACTAAAAACTCACCCTGTATGTAGTTCATGTCATAATGAATATCTATTATAATAAATCATTTTCAGGTCCTAGAATTCATGGGTGTTGGCGACCTTTTCCAAAAGACTTCAGACTTTTCTTATTTGAGCCAACAACATGTCTCCGTGGATAAATCTTTGCACAAGGCGAGAATTGAAGTCAACGAAGAAGGAACTGAGGCAGCAGCCGCAACCGTATTGTTCACTTTTAGATCGAGTAGGCCTTCTGAGCCTGCGCAGTTCATTTGCAATCATCCTTTCATCTACCTCATCTACGATAAGGTCCAAAGTGCTGTATTATTTGCAGGAGTATTCAGAAAACCTAATTGAGTACAATCAGAGGCACTCGTGACGAAGCTTTGCGTTGCTAGTTAAATTATTTCTAGTGGAAATATTCAAGACAAAATGCAAGCTATGTTTCTACACTTTCACGTAAAAAATCATCATCAAGTGGAAGTAAGGTAATTCTTGATTCATTACAGTAGTTATCCGTTATGGAGAATACTACAAAATATTTTTTGTGACCTCATCAGTTGAGTCAGATAATGGCCAAAAATTGAAGCTATTTACTTTTGATATTACTTTTTAACAGTATTATTTTGCAATCTTCATATTAATGATACTTCCTGGCTAAGTATGAGGGTTTTACCAAGGCAACGTCATTCTGATTTAATATCCAGGTAAAAATTGACAATGCATTTTCTGAACAAAATGACTATTTTTTATTACAACTTATTAGACGACTTTACCTGCATTTTATTTATGTTAATGGCATATTTTTAGACTGTAGTATATATTTATATTGTGTATATTAAATAAATAATTTTAATACACCTAGCGTTCTAGTTTTTAAATATTAATGTAGCAAAAGAACACAACAATAACTGTCTTATTGGAAACCGAGGCGACACAGAACCAAGGGCGTCGATTGGGGGAGGGGGGGTTAATTAAGGTAATCACCCCTCACAAGAGTAATAGGTAGTTTTTGGACCATCATAAACAGGGTTGCAAAAAAATGTTTTTTTAAATTAAAAACAAGGTTTTCTTTTTAAAATCGTTTTTTATGTTAAAAGCATAGCTGCGTAGATGTAATACAGCAATTAACCAGTATCGAGTAGCAAGCTACACTGCATTTCTGCCGGTTGGCACTAGGCGTCAAGATTTGTTAGTGACTGTATGATTTGTTTAGAAAACTGGTACCGAAATTATCAAATGTCCGATGTCGGGGATTTGTGGAGTCAGTGAGGTCCCGAACAATCTATAAATAAATTTGGATTCTTTCGCTGTCACGTAGCGCATGTGAGGTCTGAGGGTGAGGTGCTGTGTAACCTAACAACGGCGTAACAACCTGTTAGCCACCGCTACCATACCATCTAATATACCATGACTGGCCGAAAAAAAGATTTTTTGAGGACCATTTCATAACAAGAAATGCAACATTGAGCGTAGACAGACTGAAAAACCATGTGAAAGTTTGCAATAGGGCATATCTACGTCTGCACCTGTATCTTCAGATTAAAAAAAATTGGTTGCAGGTTATTCAAATGCATTATAAAAGAATGAAGCTCTAACCTGCTGTTTTAAAGCTGTAAATAAAAAAAAGGAATTGAAAAAAACTTGTTTAAAACATGTTTAAATTCAAAAACAGATTAAACAAGTCTCTTTAAAACAGCTATTCCTATTTTAAACGTGTATTAAACAAAAGTTTAAAACATTTTGTTTTAAACATTATAACCCTGACGAGAAATAATAAATTCGTGGCTATCGATATTCTGAGCAGGCGCAGTAATAAGAAATCGGTAAATGATTCCCAATACCTGTACGCCACAACTCTGACGTCACTTCTGTCATTGTCAGCGTTCAGTATCCAAACAAAGTCTGATTAATTTATTTTAGTTATCGACGGGTGTTTTATTTATAACTAGACCCTGTTGTTCCCAATTTTTGTTACTTCAGGTCCTACATTACTGGGGTATTTTTTGTTATTTTAATTTGCATTAACCGAAAAACCTTTAGCCCTATCGCTACCCCAAAAAAAAATCACGACGCCCTTGAACAGGACAGTGAAATTATCTGGCAACTTTACAAAGCACCTCTCATTTGGGATGAATTAGTAGTACCAATGCTAGTATGGAAACCTGGAGAAAACATCAATTTGTAAGTTTGGAGAATATTGATAGGATCATTTATAATTCGTATAAATCGTACACAATCTTTGATGACTGGAAGATCATCATCCTTAAAAATATGAATTCCAGTGGTCGACGGTGAATTTTCAGATGGGGAGGATACGCAAAATCTATTTTTAGTAAATAAAAGTTTGGTTATTCATATGAGAGTAATTTCTTGCCAAAATAGGATGGTGGGAGTTTAAGTATTTATAGGTAAATGTTTTTGGAAGTTAAATTGGACAAGAAAAACCAAAATATAATTTACGAACGAGCAACAAAACAATACAGCACACCTTATGAACAATACAATAAATTGGATACGTTAGCATTAAATATAGGTTAGATATAAAACGCAGACAAAATACTTTAATCCTCATTTCAGCAACACTAATAAACTTCAAAAATAAACAAAACAAAATTCTCGATAACGAACTGAAAGGCACTGGACTTACATTCCACAATTACCCACAAACGCTTAGGGCGATTTTTAGAATTCGAAAAAATAATAACTGAAGCTCATTTTCAGATAACAAATTGTAAACCGTTTCTCTATTGAAATGAAAGTTATAAGTCCTTTAAGTACCTGTAGCTCTTGATCTAATCACTTTAGTCCCCAAGTGTGTTAGTTTGTTTGAATAGTCTTATCGAGGGGAACACAAAAGTCACAAATATACAGGGTGTCCCATTAAAATTTTTGAATCGGACGTCACGTGACCAAAAACAAATACCTCATTGGGCGGCACAATAATAAGAAAAGATACTATATTTGCTCTAATGTACACCCTCAAAATTACAATTCGCTACTACTGCCCAGTTCCGATATATTGCTTGTCTTAATCGTCGTGGGACACCCTGTATACTCATTGTAATTTTATCTTGTGTCAGGTATCAATAAATTATTATTTTGCGATTTTATCCATAGTATTCCGCGTACATACGATATTTAATACGTTTTAGAGCAAAAAAAAACACTTTTTTTCGCTGATACCGACTGGTTGAATTTTTGAATAAGGGGGTGCAAGCCCCCCCTTTAATAAATTCAGTAGCCGCCACTGCATCCCAAGGATTATAATATCTAAGCTTAAAGTATGTTCGGCTTCTCCAACCCCGAATAAGGTTGTGTGCCATCCATGTACTCCCGTCACCGTTTTTACAGGAAATCCGACATTGGCACCCTTTTTATGCATAGGTAATAACAAGAATGATTATCATGTAATGAATACTTATGATGTACAGAGAATCGAATGGAATAGCAATTGAATGTTTTATCTATGAATAAACTTTACTTTTGACTAAAAATTATTGTCCTAACCGAACTTGGACCCGGATCTCGAAATTAAACGTCGTATTGAGATGGCTCGTGCTAGTTTCAACAGAATGCGATCCTTACTTTGTGACAACTTGAATTTGAAATTGAGACAACAAATGACTCGATGCTATGTATGGTCGGTACTGCTTTATGCGATGGAAACGTGGACTCTAAAAGTATCAACTATGAATCGCCTGGAAGCATTCGAGATGTGGCTACACAGAAGAATGCTTTGCATTCCATGGATAGACCATGTTACAACACACAAGTCTTACGTAGGGCGAATACAGAGAGACAATTGTTGACCACCATTAAGTGTCGTAAAATTGCATATTTGGGCCACATACTAAGAGGTGAAAGATATCATTTGCTACAACTAATATTGAAAGGCAAAATCGACGGTCGAAGGGGACCTGGGAGACGACAACAATCTTGGCTCCGTAATATACGAGAATGGACGGAAATACGCAGCACAACTGTTCCGTATGGCGGAAGATAGATCCGCTCTAGCCATAGTGATCGCCAACCTCAGGAGGACCTGATACGGCACATGAAAGAAGAAACCTTAAGTAACCAAAGAGGATTGGTTAGTTTGCATTCTAACCAACCAGTTGGTTATTATGTAGTACTAGAGATGTTAGTTGCATAATTTATCCAAATAATCTGGATAGTTTGTAAACTGACCAGAAACACTGGTTAATATGTGTGATGTTTTTGGGGTATTATACTTTAGCGGCATATCTTGTATATAGTTTATAAACTAGCTGGATAGTATACAAACCAACCAATATTCATGGCTATTTTAGTAGAAATATGATTTTTCATCAAAATAACCCAGACATTTGGATAGTTTGTATAATATCCAGCTAGTGTATAAACTATCAAAGTAAACACTTTAGCCGTAATATACATATACATGCTTGCTCAACAGCTTCGTTTTTAAGATACAGGGTTTTAAAGTTTGGAAAAAAAAAATAATTTTTCATAATTTCTTAGAGATCATGATACCGATATGTTTGTGTAATTTGGCAATGTTGTTCACTAGAATAAGTCGCTAAGTCCGCAGTGGGTAAAAGATAATTTATCATTTCCAGTAGTATCAGCAAAAAATGTACGCCACTGACTTTAACAAAATTAAACGTCGTTTTTCCGATCGAACAGATGAAATCATAACTTTTTTGTCTCTTGCTGTCTCTTCGTATCACACATTGTTTTCGAGGAAAAAATAAAAACCACTTCACAGTCTGTCAAAGATATTTTAAAACAAAGCAAGTTAATCTACTATTTATTATATTTCTGACCCAAAGTTCAAATAAACATGTTTTCTAAAGAGTGGTTTTCAAGATACAGGGTGTCAAAAAACCAATTTTTGTTTCCAAACTTTGAACCTATTACATGAAAACCAAACTCCTTAGGATACATGTTTATCTGAACTTTGTTAGATTTTACCAGAAATGTGCCCTTGGAATAACAGCCTGACAATGAGATGAACAAAGTTAACTTGTTCCGTTTTAACTTTTTTTTTCGACAGGCTATGAAGTGGTTTTATTTTTTTCCTCGAATAAAAAGTGAGATACGAAGAGACATCATATACAGGGTGTAACTTTTAAGGATGTCCACACCTATACCACCATGTAGATCTCGCTGAGCTGATCATTTTTCGATAAGCAACATGGGTCCAAAAACGAACCGTTACGGAGATAACGCCACCGAAAGTTATCCTTGCTGACGCTTGAAGTTGGGCAATTCATTTAACGCCTCGTAAACGGCAGAGGAGAGAGGGGGTTACGGATCAGCTGCTAAGACAGATTCGGCTTGTCAACATTTAATCGTCATGGCCAAAATGTCAAAAGTAAACCAAACAAAACAAAAAAAACATTGCAAAAAAACAACAACAAAAAACACCGAGTTCAGTCAAAAATCAGTGAAGGAGAGGCTCCACGTGGCCATCGCCTTCTTGCTCGCACAATCTGGCTCGATGGATGATGATGCAGTGGCAGCGTTGATTACCTGTGGCTGCTCCCTGACGTCTCCAGCTGCTGCAATGATGCGTGCAATCAGCTCTTCTGCTGTGTGCGGTGCACCCCTTGATAGACAAGTGCTTCCAGGTGACCCCACAGGAAAAAATCCAGGGGATTGAGATCCGGAGACCGCGCCGGCCACGCTACTGGCCGCAAGGCGTCGAATTAATTGCCTAACTTCAGGCGTCAGAAAGGACTACTTCCGGTAGCGCTATCTCCGAAACGGTTCGTTTCCGGACCCATGTTGCTTATTGAAAAATGATCAGCTCAGCAAGATCTACACGGTAATATAGGTGTGGACATCCTTAAAAGTTACACCCTGTATAATCTGAAAAACAATATCTAATTTTTTTTAGGTGAGCGGTGTACAATTTTTTACAAATATTATTAGTTGTGGGACAGTCCCTCGAGACGCCACTAGAAAGTATAATTATCTTTTAGTCAGTGTTAGCTTAGCGTCTTATTGAAGTGAACATCACTGACCAATTACAAAAAAAAAATCGACTCAATGGTGTTTGAGAAATTAATAAATCTTTTTTTAACTTTGACATCCTGTATCTTAAAAACGAAGACCATGTTTATATGAAATCCATCTAAAAATAAGTTTTTCTACGCCGTGTTAAAGTTCTGATACTAAAAAGTAGACCACCCTGTATAGGGAACCAAATTAGTAATGACTGATAGAAACAACCTCAAAGGGGTTACAAAAGAGCATAACTGAGTTTTCGTTTAATTTTATTAGCAACTTGATCAAAAATACATACAGAAATATCTAAATACAATAGCGCTGTTAAACTATACAGTCCAAACGAAAATATAATTATTACAAAAATAAAAATACATATTGAAACAAAACAAAAGAGTAACGGGAACGAGTGTTAAATTAAGGAAAGAGTTGGTACAGTTATTTGCAACAAAACGCGACAGAGAACGGTATAAGAAACCAAATCTGAGAAACCCTAAAACTATTATTTTTATTCTTTTTTACAATTCAACAAGTTTGACGCTCGAACGTTTTGATATCAATGAAACAGAACAGCGCTGTCATAAGCAAATCCACATTTCTTTTATGGCTACATGGTTTAACTCTATTAGCAATCTGAAAAATATATAGAAATATATTATATAAATATACAGGGTGTCCCACGACAATTAAGACAAGCAATATATCGGAGTAGTAGCGAATTATCATTTTAGGGGTGTAAATTAGAGCAAATATAGTATCTTTTCTTATTATTGGGTCACCCAATGAGGTATTTGTTTTTGGTCACGTGACGTCCGATTCAAAATTTTTAATGGGACCCCTGTATGTATATTTGTGACTTTTTGTGTTCCTCCGATAAAACAGTTCCAACAAACTAAAGTTATTTATTCAAGAGCTACAGGTACTTAAAGGACTGTATCACTACCATTTGAAACACTACCAAAGTAATTCAACTGTAGGGGTACATGTTATAATCAATATGGTAGTGGTACCATCCACAGAGTTAGCATCTCTAGAGGGAGCCTATTGAATATTGGCCAGCCAACATCTATAGCGCTATTGCCACTCTTCTTCGTCCGCTTCCAGTTTCTTCAAAATCTGGCAGTTTCCGCAGTTTGAACACAAAGTATTTAACTGGGTATTTAACTATACATTCCAATATACTTACTATGTAACTGATTTACGTGAAGATAATTTGTATTGATTTAATGAAATCTCAAAAATGGTAAATTTCATAGCGGAATGTCGCAGTAACTTCTAATATGTCGTAAATCGGGCAACCTACAATCGGCGTGCCCTTAAGCTGTCATGTGGCTGTCATTGTAGTTGTGGTTATTGCGTGCGTCGAGATTTTAGTAATTTTAGTGTATATTTGACTGACTTTGTGACTATTTGTGGTGTGAATTAAATTATTTATGAACAATATTGTCATAATTGCATGATGAGACAACATAAAAAGGGCATAGTTTGCTGTAATAGCGACGAATCGGTGAACACGTCTTATCATAGGTGAGTGTAGGTTTTGTTATAGTTTTCAGTAGCGTAATATATGGGGATAACTGGAAACAAAAGTAACTTCACTCGGAATAATAATGGTTGTTTAATGTATGTTTTGTGCACGCATTGCATTCATGTCAATCAATATGAATTTTCCAAATTCCATTTTTTAAACTATTTGAGGACGTGAAATGCAAAAATGTATGCCGCACTTACTTACAGAAAATCTATCTATGAGAATTTTATAGAACTGTATATTACCTAATGCCATTATTATATTTTATTGCTGAAGTAAAAACACGATGCAGCCATTCCAACAGACTACCTTTCAGAACACTGTTAGATATGTTTTGAAAAACACTTCATGGTAATAATAAATCATCAACTGTTACAATGAAATTATAATAAGCGTAACTCTCTAAGTATATCTAAATACTAATACAACTTATTGGTATCAGTTTGTAACGTCACAGTAATAATTGAATCTATTAATGAACATCCAATTTTAATATAAAGTCGCACTTGTAATGCTCTCACGCTGTCAAAATTTCCGTTACATGTTGGCTGGTCAGCGCCCTGAGCATTTTGTTGTTTACACTCCCTCTATAGATGTTAACTCTGTGGTACCATCCTTTAAGTACCAATAGCTCTTGAATAAATAACTTTAGACCCCAAGTGTGCTAGTTTGTTGGAATTGTTTTATCGGGAGGAACACAAAAAGTCACAAATATACAGGGTATCCCATTAAAATTTTTGAATCGGACGTCACGTGATCAAAAACAAATACCTCATTGGGTGACACAGTAATAAGAAAATAATATTTGCTCTAATTTAAACCCCCAAAATTGTAATTCGCTACTACTGTCCAGTTCCGATAAATCGATGCTTGTCTTAATCGTCGTGGGACACCCTGTATATACAGAAATATCTAAATACAGTAGCATAGTTTAAAGTATACAGGGTGGGTCAATAGTGCGTGGACGGAGGATTGTGGGCTTACTAAATAATATTTCAAAAATCTGTCACTTGATCATGGTAGGGACCCTTGGGGGCTATAACGTTAAAATATTTTCACTTAAATTTTGACGTCTATACAGGGTGATTCATATCAAACTTACATTTTTTTGAATGGAACCCCCTATATATTATTGCACATTTGGATTCCTTGGTCAATTCTAGTGTGACTTTATGTATCACACATGGAACTTTAAACGAACCGTTTCGGTGCAAATCACCATTTTTGGTATAAGTAGGTATCAGAAAAAAATGGAATATAGCAGCGATTATAAAACTTAGAAGGCCTTGACTTTGCGGTACGGCTAAGCATGAAATGCGTCACCTTAGGTCAGATGGCTAAATTTGAATTCTTTTTGTACTTGAAGAAATCAGAGGATAAATTAAAGAAACTTCAATCACAGAAAACTTGATTTTTTCAAATGGGAATGCCTATTTTGGTTTAAAGAATCAAATGTAAAATTTTATTACCTTTCTAACGATATAGCATTCTTGATATCAATCTTTTTTGGTTTTCATTTTATTTCAAATTTTCAGTCAAATCGGTGTTTCTAAACTTTCCTGCATGCAAGCAACCTAGCAGGCCATGAAAAATAAACAAAAGCTCGTTAATATGGAAGAAAGTAACTAACTTAGTAGAAAAATGCAAACTAACTACAGCAGCGGGGCAAGATTACGAAAATTCCTTACAACATATTAGCTCTAATCAGAAACAATAGCTGTAACAAGAACCCTCATTTTTCACAGCCTACTAGCCATTAGCCAATTTCCAAAGTCAGTAAAAAAATATCTAATCAAAAGAAAACTACTAGTGTACTAGTAGTAGTGAATAAATTTTCACATTTAATGCTATAAAAAAGTAGCCATTTCCGTAAGTCAACAGTAATGATACCTCTGACTGGAACCCTTCAAATTCTTCAGTAGGTACTTCTACTTATTAGCAAAGTCGCGGAAAATTAAACTTGAATTGCAGTCTGTTGAATTGTAAAACATAAATTAGTTTGCAGAAAACTACATCAAATGATCACAATTACAACATAGCATAATTAAAAAATTCTAGCAATTATTTCAATAGATGTTCAGAATGCTCCAATTGGAGATATCTTTACTTTTGACTTCACTAAACGGAAATGACAATTTTTTTTATCCCATTAAATGTGAAATTTCATTCTAAACATGTTAGACTGTAAGCAAAAATCGCTGATAGTTTTCCTTTTGTTTCAAATTTTTTAATATTTTTGGAAAGTTGTCAAGCTCTAGTAGACCTCAATAGCTAGTAGGCTGTGAAAAACGAACACTTTTCTGTCATACCCCAGCTACTCATTGACATTAGATATATTGCCGCTGTTGTTTCCGGTTAGAGCTGATGTGTTGTAAGGAATTTTCGTAATCTTGCCCCGCTGCTCTAGTTAGTTTGCATTTTTCTACTAAATTAGTTGCTTTCTTCCATATTAACGAGCTTTTGTTTATTGTTCATGGCCTGCTAGGTTGCTTGCATGCAGGAAAGTTGAAAAAGACCGATTTGACTGAAAATTTGAAATAAAATGAAAACCAAAAAAGATTGATATCAAGAATGCTATATCGTTAGAAAGGTAATAAAATTTTACATTTGATTCTTTAAACCAAAATAGGCATTCCCATTTGAAAAAATCAAGTTATCTGTGATTGAAGTTTCCTTAATTTATCCTCTGATTTCTCCAAGTACAAAAAGAATTCAAATTTAGCCGTCTGACCTTAGGTGACGCATTTCATGCTCAGTCGGACCGCAGTCATGGCCTTTTCAGTTTTATAATCGCTGCGATATTAAATTTTTTTCTGATACCTACTTATACCAAAAATGGTAATTTTCGCCTAAACGGTTCGTTTAAAGTTCCATGTATGATAAATAAAGTCACATTAGAATTGACCAAGGAATCCAAATATGCAATAATATATAGAGGGTTCCATTCAAAAAAATATAAGTTTGATATGAATCACCCTGTATAAACGTCAAAATTTAAGTGAAAATATTTTTACGTTATAGCCCTCAAGGGTCCCAATCATGATCAAAGGCAGATTTTTGAAATATTTTTTAGTAAGCCCACAGTCCTCCCTCCACGCACTATTGGCCCACCCTGTACAGTCCAAATAAAAATATAAATATTACAGAAATAAAAATACATATTGAAACGAACCATAACGCTAACGGGAACGGATCTTAAATTATGAAAAGAGTTCAAAGAGTTATTTGGAACAAAAAAAAACACGTTTTAAAGAATTTCGGGAATAACGAACGGTATAAAAAACCAAATATAAGAAACCATAAAACAATATTAGTTTTATTCCTTTTAACAATTCTATAGCTTTGACGCTCGAAAGGTTTGAAGGTCATAAAAAGAGGGTCATAACCAAATCGACATTTATTTATGACTAAATGATTTAACTTTTTTAGCAATCTGAAAAGTATGTTAGATACAGAAATATCTAAATACATTGTTTAAGTAGATAGTCCAAATGAAAATATAAGTATACCAAAAATAAAAATACATATTGAAGCGAAACATAAGACTAACGGGAACCGGTCTTGAATTAAGAAAAGAGTTGATACAATTATTTGGAACAAAACAACTACAGGAAACGGTATAAAAAACAAATCTGAGAAACCATTAAACAATATACGGTCCTTTTAACAATTTAACAGGTTTGACGCTAAACGTTTTGAACGTCATTAAAAGGAGTTATCAATGAGACACAGAACAGCGCTGTCACAATCAAATCTACATTTATTTTATGGCTACATGATTTAACTTTATTAGCAATCTGAAAAGTATGTTAGATACAGAAATATCTAAATACAGTAGCATTGTTGAAGTCGATAGTCCAAATGAAAATATAAGTATTCCAAAAATAAAAATACATATTGAAACGAAACATAAAACTAACGGGAACAGGTCTTTAATTAAGAAAAGAGTTGATACAATTATTTGGAACAGAACAACTACAGGAAACGGTATAAAAAACAAATCTGAGAAACCATTAAACAATATATGGTCCTTTTAACAATTCAACAGGTTTGACGCTAAACGTTTTGAACGTCATTAAAAGAAGTTATCAATGAGACACAGAACAGCGCTATCACAATCAAATCTACATTTATTTTATGGCTACATGATTTAACTTTATTAGCAATATGAAAAATATATTACATCTAGATACAGATATATCCAAATACAGTAGCGTCGTTTAAAGTAGACACTCCAAATGAAAATATAGGTATTACAAACATAAAAATAAATATTGAAACGGAACATAAGACTAACGGAAAGAAGAAAAGAGTTGGTAGTTATTTGGAACAAAAAAACTCGTTTTAAAGAATGTCCAGGACAAGAAACGGTATAAAAACCAAATCAAAAAGGTTATAAATGAAACAGAACAGCGCTGTAGTAATCAAATTTACATTTCTTTTCTGCCTACATATGCACTACGCACAGATGTCACAGGTGCAGCAACCTGATTTGCGACTAGATACTTTCATTGATTTGACTACTTTTTCTAATGCATAGTTTCGAATACTTGATAATGAATTTCTACAAAGTGGGCATTTTCCATTAGAGTGAGATTTGCATTTTTTACATAGTGAATGACCAATATTACAAATGAAAATTTCATCAGTCATATACTCTTTGCAAACTGGACATTCTAAATCATCTGGAGTAATGTCGATAACCCGCTCTGGTTTGCATACCTCGATAGTATAGAATATATCTCTATCTGAAGATGGTTTCAGTACAACCGCTACTCTGTCAGACAGCCAATCCAATTTATTTTTATGGAAAGCCTTAACACAAGTTTCATACAAACAACTAAGGCAGTGTTGCCTATCTTGATACATCTTTATATCTTTGCCATCGATCACTTTTTTAATCTTAATATTTGCACCAGGAATGTTTAGATCTAGTACACATTTTAAAGAGTCTAGATTTGTTTGGTCAGACTCTTGTGGGCACACCAAGCACACGCTAAAATTAAAATAATATAGAGCTTGCTCCTTATTATGCTCGAACTTTATGAAAAATAGAAAAGTGTATTTGTCATAGTGGATACAATGCAAACGTATTATGAAATCCAAAGAACCTAACTCCAGTTGATTCACTTCACGAGACTGCTGATAGAATAATGAGTGTTGAGATTTTATATGATCAGATAACATAGAGAGTTGGGCAATGGACTGCTGACAATTCACAAAAGGACAAATTATATTTCTCTTCTTGCAGACGATTTCGTGCTTCTCGACCTGTCCCCATGCCAACTGATCTCCACATGCAAATCTACACGGAAATATCACTTTCTTTGCTGCATCTTCAAACAGCAGGTTCGGTTCAGCGTTAGGACGACAGCGGCCACAATAGTAATCACCTGTATCACAGAATAGAACATCAAATAAATCTATTTTGGTAATTTTAGAATACTATTAGGATCAACATCAGGAGAGTTTGTGCAATCCATTTTTATTTACATTTAATGAAGAACTGACATTTAAGGCCATAGTAGTATTTGATGAAGTCAAAACCCTGAGTTATCAAGATAATATAACAAGTATGCTGAGGAAACAATTTTATAGACATGATACATAATTATGGAGCAGATCTATCAGGTAGGCTAGGTATGAAATATTAAGGTAGGTGATCCAATCTGAACAAGAGACTGTACTATGAGATCTGGTGGATAGACGTGTTATTACGAGCTCTGATCTAAAGTGATAAAATAGTGGTAAAATCTGAAGTTATAATCCTGAAAATTTGACGGTGAACGGATCTGTTGGAAGTCTACCTGTGAGTAAAATTTCTATTAATTACAATGGTGATAACACGAGATATCCGTGATGAAATAAAAATTTCTGTGAGTAGCACAATCAATTCTGTATTAAAAAGCGACGAATTTATTGACCATCTCATACAAAAAGTGGCCGAGAATGTGATAAAAACATTGGGGGCTAGATTTGCCGAGCTGGAAAACAAATTACACGTTAATAGTTCAGTGATAATGGAACTAAAAGAAGAAACTGGTCTGCTCCGATACGAAAATGAATGCCTATCACAGAAATGCAATGATCTAGAACAAGCAGGTAGAGTCAACAACTTGCGTATTTTCAAAGTGAAAGAAAACCCTCAAGAAAAGTTAGCTGATGAAGTTATTAATATAATAAAATCCCATTTGGGAGTTAATGTTGAGCACAAAGATATATTATTGTGCACTCGCATTGGAAAAATGGAAAAAACTAAGCCAAGGGGCATCCTTTTGAAGTTAACAAGCATTCAGAAAAAGCAAGAAATTTTCAACAAGAAGAAGAATCTCAAAGGTAGCGGTATTGTTCTTAAAGAAGACTTAACGGATCACAGACTGAAACTGATGGAGGAAGCCGTGGAAAAAACTTCACACAAAAGTGTTTGGTCATATAATGGACGTGTTTATGTTATGAAGGACGGTAAAAAAATCAATATCAGAAATAGAAAGGATCTCGATAAATTATAAGTTATTCTTGTTACCACTTATTATTTACTTATGTTTTAGGGTTCAAAAGATATATATCGGACGGTATTTGTCATGGTATACACGATGTATATCTGATATTTATGGCTTGATGTATATCGGATATGTTCAACAACATTTATCTATTGGGCTTTTTATTCAGATGTTTTTGTAATGTATTTAAACTGTGTGTTTACCCATAAAATAGTGCTACTTTACATCAGAAAAATAAACTATGAAAATGATTTATATCGGGTATAGGTATATCTGGTATATATCTGGTATATATCATGTGTTATGTTATTTATATAGGTATCATCACAAAACATGGTATTATGATTTTTTTTTGAATCCTATGATGTTTACACGTGAGAGCTCCACAACCTATCCTTTTCTTTTGTATCGTACTTTGAGCAAAAGTTAAGATTGAATACTCTTGAATTTGTATCAAGTCTTTTTTTTTCTCTCATTTAAAATTTGTACAAATATTGACTTTCTGCTGCTAAATCTCAGTTATGGGTACCTTGAAAATTGCACACCTTAATATACGATCTATGTTTACAGGATTTATTGAATTTAAAGAGATAGTTTTGGTTGAAAATTTTGATATAGTTTTGCTATCTGAGACATGGCTGAATCCAGGAATTACCTCTGATTCATTTAGCATACCGGGCTATGAGCTATTTCGCAAGGACAGGGACGGACGTGGAGGAGGAGTTGGAGCATATGTTAAGGTATCTATTACTCCTCATATATTACAGATTGAAGCTGAAATGAAAAGTGATTTAGAATATCTTCTGCTAAAAATTAAATTTAGACATTTTTCTTATGTTGTCGGTGTTTTCTATAGACCGCCTAATATTTCTATAAGTAACGTCACAGATGATCTTGATACTATTTTATCTCTGGTCTATCCCACAGTAGATTGGATTTTGTTTATGGGCGACTTCAATGTGAATTTTTTGAACATCAATAATCCTATTACACACTGTCTTGAATCTTTTGGCTTCTCGCAACTCTTAAATGTAGCTACTAGAATTATCAATATTAATATTAGGTTAATACTTAATCTCAAAAAAACTGATTTCATGAATTTTTTTATTAGAAAAGATACGCTGAGCGATCATACTATAACATTAAATAATGGTGATGACATTAACTTTTCTAATGAAGTTAGGTTTTTAGGTGTTTGGTTGGATTGTAGACTAAACTGGGATGTGCACATAAGTCGCATATGTTCAAAGATAAACAGTGCCATATTTGCCATATCTTCTCTAAGAAGTAGTCATCCTAAAGAATATCTGCTTTCTGTGTACTTTTCTCTTATATATTCACATATACAATATAATGTCATTCTTTGGGGAAGTGCTATGAACTCTAAACGTGTTTTCATTTGCCAGAAAAGGGCTATACGACTTATTTTTAATGTACGTGTTGATACGTCATGTAAGCCACTTTTTATTGAACATGGTATATTAACTTTACCCTGCATCTATATCTTCAAATCTTTGTTGTATGTGAAACAAAATATTAACAAGATGTCAACCATATCAGGCACTCATAACTATCACACTAGACATGGTTCACTTTTAAAGAAAAATCAGCATATGACTAAAAAATATGAAACAAGCCCATTATATATTTCACAAACTTTTTATAACAAATTACCTAGCCAAATAAGGAATCTTCCTTTTTATAAATTTAAACAAATTGTCAAAATGTTCCTTTTAAAGAAGGCTTACTATACTGTTGAAGAATTTTTGAATGATGCTGTGTGTATTGAATAGACGTTGATATTTACGTGTTAATCCTATGATTTTTTTGACTTGTATTGCTTGTTCAGTACGAATAAATATTATTATTATGTTCTTTCAAACCTCTCTCGCATGACTGCGGAGACGACAAATGTTGACGGGCTAGGCCAAGTCAACACCTGAACTATTACTGATCGGAATTTAGGAAAGATCGTACTATATTACAGGTCTTAAGGATTACAGACTTTTGGAATATTTTATGTAACCCTTCGTCCAGGCCCAACTGTTGTAGATGTTGTGTAAATGTGTTCGGTGTGAGGCCTGAGACCGACATAATGAGGGGGACAATAATAACTTTATCTTGTTTCCAGAGTCGCTTCACTTCTATGGCAAGGTCAGTGTATTTAGATATTTTCCCAGCGTAGGTGTTTTGAACATTTACATCATTGGGAATAGCAATATCTATTAAGTAGGTAACTTTGTCTGCCTTTGTCTGAAATACTATATCTGGTCTGTTTGCATTGATGGTTTTGTCTGTGTGTATTTCAACGTCCCAGTATAGTTTGTAATGGTCATTATCGAGTACTGATGTTGGTGTATACTTGTAATATGGATCTGAGTTGTCGATTAGTTTGTTTTTTGTGGCTAATGCTTGATGTATTATTTTGGCTGCCGAGTTATGTCTAGCCGTGTACTCAGTTCCAGCGAGAGTTTTGCATGCGCTGGTTATGTGGTCTATTGTTTCCTTCTGTTGGTGACATTTTCTGCAATTATCGTTGGTTATGGATGGATCTTTAATTACGTATTTCTTGTAGTTTCTCGTCGCAATAACTTGGTCCTGGATAGCAAGCATAAATCCCTCAGTTTCTGGAAAGAGTTGGCCATCCTGCAGCCAGGTATATGACTGTTTTTCATTTATCTGATCTTGCGTAATACGGTATCTATGTTTGCCATGGAGTGGTTTCTGCGACCAGGTGTTTATTTTTTCCTGTTGTGATTGTATGGGGTTGTGTGTGTCTGCGGCGTGGTCTAGACATGATAGGTTAAGTGGTGTATAGCTTTTGTCTGCCTTTGCTATTGCTCGATGTAAATTTGTTTGTTTGCTTTGGAAGAATTGCCTGAGCGTTTTTATCTGTCTTGCGCGGAGTGACTGTATGTCTATGATCCCTCTGCCTCCCTGTTTCCTGTCTATGGTGAGCCTTTCTTTGCATGCGTTTGGATGTGACATTCGGTGTTTCGTAAGTTCTGTCCGTATGAGGATATGGATGTTTTCTATATCAGTGTGTGACCACTTGATGATGCCGAAGGAGTATGTGAGGACCGGTATCGCAAATGTGTTGATTGCTTTTGTAAGATTTCTGGAATTCAATTTTGATTTTAGAAGCTTAACGAGGCGGTCTCTGAACTCTTGTGTTAGTTGAGCTTTGACTTGTGTGTGGTCGATCTTAATGTTCTGATTGAAGCCCAGATACTTGTACGTTTCGTCCTTGTCCATGTTATCCAGCGTTTGGCCAGTTAATATTTCCTGTTCGGCTTGGTTCTTCCATTGGCCTTTATTGATGTGGAGCACCTTGCATTTGCTCATACCGAATTCCATCCGGACGTCTGACGTACAAACTTCTGTTATTCTGAGTAATTCTTTTAGTTGCACTTCAGTGGCTGCATATAGTTTTATATCATCCATGTAGAGAAGACGATTTATTCTGTGCTGATTGACTTTCTGGTGTCTGATGTTGAAACCATAATTTGTGTTGTTAAGTGCGTTAGAGAGTGGATTTAAGCAAAGGCAAAACCACAGTGAACTAAGCGAATCACCCTGGAAGATACCGCGTCGTATGAGTAGCTCCTCTGTTTGGATATGGCCGTCCTGAGTTTTAAGATGTATGTTGGTTCGCCATGTCTCCATGGTTCTTGTAAGGAACTGGCGAAGGACTGGGTTAATTTTGTATATTTGAAGAGTTTGCTTTAGCCAGCTATGGGGTACAGAGTCAAAAGCTTTTTTATAATCGATGAAGCAGGTATGAAGATTTCTGTGTTCTTTTCTGGTTTGCTCCATGATGACACTATCGATTATGAGTTGTTCTTTGCATCCTTGGCTTTGTTTTCTACATCCTTTTTGCTCTTCAGTCAGGATGTTGTTTTGGGTGAGGTGTTGTTCAATCCTTTTGCCTATTGTTGCGGTGATGATCTTGTACAAGGTTGGGAGACAAGTGATCGGGCGGTAATTGGCAGGGTTTCTGGTATCTGCGTTTTTTGGTTTTATATAAGTTATTCCTTGTGTGAGGAATTTGGGAAGCCTATTAGGTTGTAGTATGGCTTTATTGATTTGCTCTGTTAGCATTCCATACGTTGCACTGAACTGCTTGTACCAGAAGTTTTGCACGTTATCTACGCCTGGGCACTTCCAGTTGTGAGTGTGTTTTATTGTCTCGGCTATTTCCTCTGGTGTAAGAACAATGTCTCCCTGCTCCGCTATGTGTTGATGTTTTTCCTCTTCTTGTCTGATCCATGCAGCATTTTCGTTGTGTGTTTTTGGTTCTGACCATAGGCTTCCCCAGAACTCGGTTAACTCTTGTCTACTTGGAGGTTCCGTTGTTGTTATCTGACTATTTGATGTCATCTTTTGGTAAAACTGTTTTTCACTTCTCTGAAAAAGATTGTTGGCATCTTTTCTGTCGTTGGATTCATTGTATCTGCGGAGTCTAGCTGCATAGACGGCAAGTTTCTGTTTCAGTGTATCGGCTATTTCGGGTATTGTTTGTTGTGGTGATTTAGATTTGAGTCTGTTTATTGTTGTCTGTACGCGTTTAGAGAGGTTGTTATTGTTGGTGTATTGTGTGAGGTGCGCGAGATCCTTTCTGAGTGTGCTAATTTTATTTTCGATTCTAATTTGCCATTTAGGTTTAGATCTTTTGCTTGTGTGGGTTTTAGATCGCTGTGGAAGTTTTTGGCCGTTAACTATGAGTGTGGTTGCTGCAGCAGCGTATATAACAGTGTGGATGTCCTCTAGGTCACTGTCGTTGGTTAAGAATTGTGGTATTATGTTGGCATTTATTGTGTGTAATATTTGTCGGGTGTTGTTTTTAAAAATTAGTCTCGGCAGGGGATCTCGCAGTACAGGATTGGTGCCACACCATTTGTTGTATTGTGTGTTCATCACTTGTTTGGCAGATTGTGTGATGGCAGGTGGTAGAGTGATGTTTTGGCTTTGTGTGGCTGTGGAAGGTAGGTTTGTGCATGTTGTTTCCGGTGTATGTGGTGCATGATTATGTTCTGGATCTATTTCGAAGTGTATGCTGGTGTTATTGGTGGTGTCTTTGTTTGGAGGTTGGTTATTTCGAGTATGAATGGTATGCCCTTCTGTGATTGATTCGATAGCTAACGAATCATTAGGTTGGACAGCGTTGTCTGGTATATCCTGTGTATGCTCATGTTCTGGATCTATCTCTGTGGGTATGGTAGTGTTGTCGCTTGTGGTTGTGTTTGAGGTCTGCGGGTCATTCCGAAGGGGAGTATTTATTTCGTTGGATACAAGAATCTTTATAGCTTGTAGTTCTTCGGGTGTCAGGCGGTTGTTTTTTGTTATGACTCGTTTTATTATTATTATTATTATTATTATTATTACATGTACTCTAATTGATCCAATTTTCATCTCGAATACTGATATAGTTGATACGTCTGGTACGTTACCAGTTCATGGAATATCTGATCATGATATTACTCTTACTAAGCTCAAACAACCTATTTCTTCGGTAAAACCTAAAGTTGCAATATACAGATGCTTCAGAAACTTTGTGTTGAGCGATTTTCTGAAAGATTTAGCTACATTTCCTTGGTTTGACTTAGTCTCGGCAACTGAAATTGATACAAAGGTACACTTATTCAATGAGTACATGCTAACTGCGTTTGATACCCATGCTCCTTTTGTTCAGAAAAAGATGACGAAAAAACCTGCACCCTGGATCACACAGAACTTGGAACTACTCAAGAAAGAAAGAGATAAAGCGTTACAAAATTTTAAAAGGACAAAGTTACCAACTGATTTCGATAAATATAAAGAGCTACGTAATTATACTCTCACAGTAACAAGAAATGAACGTAAAGCTTATCTAGAACACACTCTTCAGCACAGTAACGCTAAAAGTTGTTGGAAAACCTTGAAAAATTTAAATGTTTGTTCTGATGGTTCAGCTTCACTTCCTCAAAAATTATTAGATCCTGACGCTATAAATGAATATTTTTCTGCATATCTGCAAACCGTTAATAGTAACTGCGACGATAGAATAGACTTTTATAGTAACAGCGTTTATGATCCTCAGTTTAGATTTTCACTTCGATTAATTTCTGTAGAGGAAGTTAATCATTTACTAAATAGTTTCAAAACAGAATCGTTTGGTGTTGATAATATCAATCTCAAGATGCTCAAGTTCTGTAGTCCGTTTGTTGACAAGTATATCGCACACATTATTAACTGTTGTATCGAAACCTCATACTTCCCAGTTCTATGGAAAACTTCTATAGGCATTCCTATACCTAAAAAAAATAACCCAGATAGCTTTTCTGATTTAAGAGTGATAAGTTTACTACCTACGATATCGAAAATTTTTGAAAAGTTTATGCATCTTCAAATCAATGAGTATTTCACCTCACATAAAATATTACCTGACTGCCAATGCGGATTCCGCTCTGGCAAAAGTACTGAAATCGCCTTGGCTACTGTAACAAATGACATCTTAACAGCACATGATCAAGGGCTTAACACTGTCTTAATATTACTCGACTTCTCTAAGGCATTCGATACAATCAGTCATGAGCTGCTGTGCGCAAAGTTGAGGTATTATGGTTTTAGTGAAGCATCTACTTTTCTGGTCTGGAATTATCTATTGCATAGATCACAAAAAATCTCAGTTAACGGTTCATTCTCACGCAGCATTGATATATTATCTGGAGTTCCGCAAGGCCCAATTTTAGGGCCTCTGTTATTCATCATATATACTGCCGATATTCTCAATAGTGTTCAGTGCTGCAATGTCCAAGCATATGCTGATGATACCCAATTATATTTCAGTTTCCAGGCCAGGGATGTAGATGTTGCTGAAACAACAGTTAATAATGAACTTGATAAAATTAAAGCTCTGTCACAGTCGCATAACTTACAGCTGAATTCTTCCAAATCCAAAGTTATATTTTTCGGTAGTAAAAATAATGTGAATGTTTTGAGAAACAGTATGAGATTCAAAATTGATGGTGTAGCGCTTGAGGTGAGTGATTCAGCTAGAAACTTAGGGCTTATCATTGACAGCAATATGCGATTTTCAGAACATGTTAAAACAATTGTTGGTAAAGGATATGCGTCGCTCAAGTTGATTTATGCCAGCAGACATATATTGAGCTTGAAAATGAAAAGAATGCTGTGTGAGTCACTTGTGCTGAGCCACTTCAATTTTTGTGATTTTATATATGGACCCTGTCTAGTGGAAGCCGATAAAAAGCGTATACAAAAGATTCAGAACAGTTGCTGTAGGTTGATATATGGAATAAGAAAGTACGATCATATTTCACATAAGATCAAAGAATGCAATTGGTTAACCATGGAAAACAGAAGAACTCTTCATTTGAATACTTTCACTCACAAGCTTTTAAACGCTGTTAACTCATCGGATGCTCTGCTCCATAAATTCACTCCTCGCTCCAAGGTTCACAATGTTAACATTAGAGGTAAATCTACGTTCACTATGCCTCAGCATAGAACTTCAGTCTTCCAAAGGTGTTTCATTTTCAATACAATTAGATCCTATAATTTCCTTCCAGATGAATTCAGGCTATATAATATAAATAAATTCAAGTATAAATTAAAAAAACGTTTATTTGATGGTCAACAAAGATGACATGGGATAGTGCTACTTTGGATCCTGATTCTGGATATTCTGTTTCTACAATGTGTGTATGTACCTAAAATTTACAACTATTTCTTTACCTTGAGCTTATGTGGCAGAAATGCTTATTTGATTCCTACTTATATAAGTTTTATTTATTATATTGTCACCACCATTTCTTTATGGAACATTTATATGTTACTCTAATTATTCTGGGCATGAGCCCATAGATGGTTAAGTAGAATAGCCAGCGGCTAGACTTCGCCATCTGAACTTTAATTTATTTTTTTAATGTATTTTCTAATGAATAAAAGGCCTTTATTAATTAGTATATGTTAAAAACAAAAAAGTGCAGCTCGGGCTCCGACACACCGAGCTGCTGTTCCATTACCCAATGACTACTCCTCACACCGTGAGGTGAGCAATCACTGGGTCCGCGAATCGTGCGCCCTAAGTAGACGAAGGGATCCAAGGATGACTGCCTTCTGCATTCTGGCGGCTAAGATGTGCGCCGCCGCACGGCACACTGGTATTTTGCGCAGTGCAGAGAGCAGCGTATTCCTCATTCCCCCTAGGGATCCAATGACCATAACCAGCAGACTTACAGTGTAGTCTGGCCAGAGCCTGCGAAGTTGTCCGAGCAACTCCTGATATTTGGTCCGCTTTTCCTCCTCCTTAGAGACGACGTTCACTTCGGCAGGCGCCGAAAACTCAATAACGAACATCGTCTTCTGTTGGTGGTCGAGAAGGACTATGTCAGGCTTGTTTGCCTGTACAAGCTCGAGCGTGGGGAACGAGTAGTTCCAGTAAATCCGGCATCTCTCGTTCTCCACAACGGATTCTATATCCCCTGGAGCGTATGGCAGCACCGGTGTCTCATCGATACCGTATGAGTGCCTTAAATGATAGTAGAGCACTCGTAGAGCCGCGTTGTGCCGATGGACGTAAGCCGTCCCAGCGTACGTCTTACACGCCGACAAGAGATGCATAAGCGTCTCTGGCGCCTGTCGGCAAGCTCTACAATGGGTGTCGGGTACACCTACACCCATAACCCTTTTACGGTATACCAAGGTGTTGAAGACACCGTCTTGGCAAGCCATTATAAAGCCCTCAGTCTCCGACTTCAACCCACTAGACCTTAGGAAAGAGAAGGTCAACTGCTCAGACAAGTCATGCTCTTCTAGATGTTTGTAGAAGATTCCATGCATTGGCTTATCTTTATGAAGTCTTAAGAGGAAATCGACTTCGGCAGTTTTAATGTGGGCTTTTAATTCTGCGGGAGCAAGTTCCGTAATGGACTGCTGACACCCCCGCTTGAAGTCGAGTGTGAGGTTGAGCTCCTCGGCTGCTCGTTTCGCTGCGCTAAAAAGAAAGGCTCCTTTTCCCGCATTCTCGTGCTCTCGCACGAAGCGGATCAGGGGATCGGTGCTGTTCGTTACATAGCAGGCAGTGGCCAGTACTACTCTGTTGTGCAGACGCTCCAAACTCAATAGTCCACGCCCTCCCAGGTGTCGCGGGAGGTATATTCGCGGGACAGAGGACTTAGGATGCAGGCTTCTCTCCATATTCATCCTTTTGCGGGTCTTCGTGTCGATTTCCTTCAGCTCGTTCACTTTCCAGTGTATAGCGCCAAAGGTGTATAATAACAATGGGACCGCAAGCATGTTTGTGGCAGCGACTTTGTTCTTGCCGGACAGTTCTGACGACCAGATCTGCCGGAGTCGGTGCAAACACTTGCGGCGGAGACACTCTTTAACCAATGCTGCCTCTTGGACATGACGCTGCGCCACTCCAAGGTAGGTATAAGTATCTCCGGCATGCAGTTGTCGCAAGATGCTCCCATCAACGAGCTGTTCCTCATCTCCACTATCTCCGCTTCGTCCTTTCTTGAGATGAACCAATGCACGTTTGTCTGTCCCGAACTCCATTCCGATAGCATGACTGTACTCCTGCACCACCCTCAGCGATTGTTGTAGTTCGCGTTGGCCGGAGGCATAAAGTTTTAGGTCATCCATATAAAACAGATGGGTGACCTTGTGCCTCCGGTTATTGGGCGTGCCACAGCTGTATCCTTTAGTACTTCTCAGCGCTATGGACAGAGGCAAAAGTGAGATGCAAAAGAGCAAGGGACTCAAGGAGTCTCCTTGGAAGACACCTCTTTTCAATGACACCAACTCTGTCTGAACCCGAGTTTCACCTGATGTTATGGTAAACCGGGTCTTCCAGAGTGGCATCAGTTGTTTCATGCATCCCACTCTCTGATTATCCACCGAAAGACATTCCAACAGCCGCACAATGAGCTCATGAGACGTGCTGTCGAATGCCTTGCGATAGTCAATCCAGGCCATAGAAAGGTTTCGCTTGTACTGCACAGAGTCCTGCGTGACACATCAGTCAATCAACAGGTTCTCCTTGCAGCCAGCTACTCCTTTCTTTGACCCTCTCTGTTCATACACGTCGAGAAATACAGGATTCACAGCTTGAAGGATACGCACGTACAAGATTCTGGTGAAGAGCTTGTAACACGCGTTCAGACATGTTATTGGCCTGTAGTTTTTGGAATCAGACAAATCTCCGGTCTTCGGGAGAAGCACGGTTCGACCCTCGACAAACCAAGCCGGAATTGGCTGCTCCTGATTTAGCCACGAGTTAAAAACTCTAGCTAAATGCCGGTGGCAACTGGGGAATTTTTTCCACCAGTAGGTATTTATGCCATCCGGGCCAGGAGCTGCGAAATTCTTTGCGCCTCGTAAGGCGTCAAGAATTTCTTCCGTGTTTATCGGGTGACGCAGTACATTCAAGTTAGGAGTCCTCCTACAAACGGACTCAAACTGCGCCAAGGCCGGAGTGTCTGCTGAGAGAGGTTTGGGTTGTTCGTAAATGTCCCTCCAAAAGGCCTCCACGCGATCAGCAGTTGGCGGCTGCTCTATGGCTGGAGGCGGCTGTTGGAAAAGGCGAGAAGGTCTTTCGTAGAACATTCTGTTCTTCTCCAGACCTCTCGCCCGCGCCACCAACGATCGCTTAGCAGCGATTAGCATCCGTATCCTGTCAAGACAGTGTTGCTTGACAACAACCAGTACCGCTTGACTGAGTGTATGATGGTCGCGCCTCAACCCGTAGGCTATCTGGCGCACTCGGCGCGTAAAAGGCTTCCCAGCCGCTCTATATTCCATCACACACTGGATACGGGATGCTTCCTGGCGAGCCAACTGGATTTTCGCTTCCATTTGGCGCACCCGTCTCTGTGCTCTCCCAACAGGAGAGTCTCTCACTCTCCCCTGTCTAGCTAGCCTCAGAGCCGCAGCGTAAATTTCGCAATTGATGCTCCAAATGTCAGAGGCCTCCGATAGACGTTCACCCACAACCTCATCCTCTCTCTTCAAATCTGCCAGCTTCAAGGACCTTCCGTTGTTATGCAAGGCCCTTCGGTCTCTGAAATCCCCAGGTGAGACGACTTGGTCGATTTCCCTCTCAGCGGGCCTTACCGGTGAACTTTCAGCCTGGTTAACAGGCCTTCTGTCCGCCGAAGGGGCAGGCTGAGCTGGAGCACGAACATATCCCTGCCTCCGGAGGTACGATACATAATCTCGCAAATTCTGAGAGGTAAGCGTGCTATGCTCTGGGTGCATTTCACACCACCTCTCATACATGCGGGACATGTATCCCCTACGGCGCGGGCTACTGCTCTCGTAGCAGCTCAGTAGGTCATCCTTGAGCTCCGTCGTCCACCTAAAATGGTCCATGCCATTGCGGGGGTCGTCAACAGGGCAATTCGAAGCACCGCCACCTTGCCCAACGCCGGCTTCCGAAACCGGCTCGGTGTGGGTGCTTTTCTTCCGGGGTGGTCGAACCCGAAGATAGGGCCCGTCAGGTGGTTGGCCTTAGGGCCCCCAGACGACATTTCCGGAGGCAGCCGTCCAAATTGCCTCCTGAGGATGCACCTGCGAAGGTTGCCGGCTGGATTACATCCTTGGGCTTCGGTATACCCTGCGGTGTCGCCACGCACCGGATAGCCTACTGATGTTGGGTGGCTTCCTGCGGGTGTATTATCAGCCGCCCCTAACATGGAGTCAGACGCTGTCGGAGTACCGCTCCTCACATGGAGATCCGTCGTGTCCTAATGGTTGAGGAATAGCCGATCCTCTGGATGCAGACGCTATTCCACCGTGCTAGTTTTGGTCCGCCCCGGGTATTTGATTTCCCCGGTACCACCCATATCTGGGAGGCGTTCCCCTATCCGCCACCTTGGGGAGGCGCCACTGAGGGGATCTAGCAACCCCTCGCGCCCCTTATTATTATTAAAACGATTCTTTAATGTTTCAAGGCATCAGTTTTAGAGAGCCTCCATTCTGGATGTCGCTGTTGATAGTTGATAGGTATATTCTAGAGGCAAGTATGCAATTTTTCAAGATTCTCTTAAATACCCTCTATTTGTTCTTCAATGGGAAAATTCATTTTTACAGCTCGGTTTTCACATAGTACAAAATTATTGAGCAGATTATGAAAACTGCCAATATTTCAAAGCCTACCTGATAAATCTGCTAGATAATGATGGATCACATCTATAAAATTGTGTCCTCAGCATACTTGACTTATATTATCTCGATAATTCAGGGTTTTGACTTCATCAAATACCATTATGGCCTTATAACTTAGTTGTTCGTTAAATAAAAAAAATTTTCGTAGTACTTTCTCAAAATCTCTGTTCACAAATAGGAAGTATAATATTTAAAATTTGCAGTAAAATCAAAATACATATCTTGGAAACTGATGAATGTAGGTATATGAAAGGCTATACATACAAATATGAAAGAACATATTAAAAGCAATTTTTGGGTATAATAAAAGACGGAGGGTTAAATAAAAGAAAAAGAAAATCTAGCTTTTACATTCAACCTCACCTAGCTCATCCTGTATATAAGTATGTGTCGGCGACTTTTTTTACAGCCTGTGTTAAAACTAGAGGATATTTTTTATCTTTCCAAGTAAAAAATATAATTTTTGATTTGTTGATTTTTAATATACAGTACGTTCATTTGGCAGCGATTTGGATATAAAAATGGTCAAAACTTTTGAACTACACCCTGTATAATGTTACAATATCTTATATTCTAAGAACAGCAATAATCACTAGTAGAATCTAAATATGGAATAGTAGGGTGGTCCAATAAGCATGTGGTGCTCTCTAACGGGCCTTACCGTTTAAATTAGAAGAAAATATTTTGAACAAAAAATAATAATTAAATAATTTCGCATCCACTGATGTAAAACGTATCATATCATCCCATTTGAATGAAAAAAGTTTTTAACGTTTCAAACTTTTAAAATTACTAGTCTATTTATTTAACGTGCTTTTGAACAATGATCTTACTGAAACACATATTTTTCGTGCTCGTTTTAAAACCGAAAACTGCATTTTTCTGACATCTAGTTTCCGAGATATTAACATTTTTTGTAAGTATTACAATCGTCAAATTTTCTAAAGATTGCTGAATTACTTTGAAAGTAGGCTTCCTAGACATAAACTGTGGTTAACAAACTGGACTTAAAAATCGATGCTGAATTCAAAAATGTAATCATATATAGGGTGTTCAATTTAAAATTAGGAAGTTGATACCTACTTCCGGTATATCTGGATGTCCGCCATTTTTGAAATTATTTTCTGCAAGTAGAACATTTGAAAAGAAACGTTTTTTATGTAAGTCATTTTCTTCTAATTCAAACGATAAGGGCGCTAGAGAGCACCACGCGCTTATTGAACCACCATGTATACCCTGTCTCATTTAAAAACGCATATGTTTGCATCACCACATAGTTATGAATCACCCTGTATAAATTACAATATTTTCTGAGCAAAGAGTATATCCTTGGCTACAATTTTCATATACAAATTTTTTGTTATCTTCTGCAATAGTGAAGTTATCGACCGAGCCAGTACTAAAAACACCCTATATATAGTAAGATAGGTTTTGTGCTAGTATCAGCAGAAATGTGGAATTCTTTTATATTCTTTGCTGCTTTAATATGAAATACTTTGCATTATCAATAACATTCAATAACTGTTTCAGATCACATTTTAGACTATCTATAGTCTGAATAGCCAAAAAGCTGTAAGCATTTCAATAAATCTGTGAACATTATGTCTTGAGTTATGTATGTTTAGCTCTGATATTTATTGAATTTCTAGTAAGCAATACTAGTTATTGGTTACTGTTACCCACCTCATAAAAATATGCCCCTGGCAAAATGAGATTTAACCTAACTAAATGTGCTAATTTGCCTTTAATGAGAGATTATATTTTAGCAAATAGATTTCATGTTATGGCAACAATAAAAACTATAGCATTTTCTGTACCCAACCTACCTATGTGAATGCATATTGATAAACATTAATTTTACTGGATATTTCATATCGGTTTTTAATGGGCAATGAATTATAGTTAAGAAGGATGTCTCATAATGTAACTTCATTCCACAGGACAATGATAGCTTAGTAATATGAAACCAGTATCACTTTTCCCTGTGGAAAACAGAATTGTGCCACTGTGTCTGACTCACACCTTGTATTTTTAGTCATTAAAAAAAATTTGAATTATTTTATTATAAAATATATAAGTATGAGTATAAAAAAATATGCTACTAACATATGGGAAGATACAATATAGGTGATATAAACCTTCGTTATATTAATTATAACACCTTACTTATTTGCTTCTACAGTTTTCATCCTGCAGAAAAGCTCAGTAAAAGTTGATGCAATATTGTTGTTGCGCTCTTGAAAATTTGACTTTTGTTTTGTGAGTTACAATAATATATTACATGCATGTATCATTATTTTGTCAATGATATATTTATTGTATTGGTAACCATACAGATATCTTGATAAATTTATTTCTGGTAAATTACTGCCAGTGCCATTCTGATCAGTAGTATCTTTCAAAGCACAATATTACAGTGAGCTACAGTAGGTATGTACTTTGTCTATGTCTATCTCTTATTATCTATAGTGTATCTGCTTGAAATTTCGTCCTATTGATATGGTGTTATTTCTGCACTGTATTAAGATCAACAAACCTATTTTTTGACAAATACTCTTACCTGATTCGTCACTAACTGGTGGAACTGAGCAAAGCAGTTTACATTTGCCACAGTTAATTTTTAAAATTTCTAGCTCTGTAGTAGTATTCGTCATCTCGAATTCTCTAGAACAAATTTCATGCACCAAAAAAACGTATTCCAAGAATTGTCAACACAATTCTGAAGATTATTTTTAGAGTCCTAATAAGTTCCACTCAAGTTCCAGCGTTAATTATTGTTCCCAGGACTACTGATAATAACAGCACCAAGGTTTGGTTATTACGAAAATAAAAAGATGCCCGAAGAGATCAAACAAGACCGTGGCTAACGAGAAACTTCAAGACGTAGCATAGCCACCACGTCACATGTGGATTGTGGATGTGGACGTATGGTAGTACGGGATTTCGGTTGTTTGATCGTCGTTGAGATAACAAAATACGCAAATCAAATACTGTAATCCTCTGTTTTATGGTCTTTGTGTGAAACCCACAGACGCCATGCACAGATCATACAGAAGTTTGTGGTCTATGGTGAAACCGTCCTACTCAAGGTCGTTGGTCCTGCAGTGGGACTCCGTGTCGTATAGTATTCTACATATTAGGGACCTTTTGCACGTCCGTTGCCTGACGTTATTTCACGCTATCGGCTATTTGTGGCATGCACAGTTCTCCCGAAATGACCGAATCGGCGAATAACCGATAAAGTTGTACTCTCTCTACGAAAGATTACGATACGATATTATTACGTTCAGCATTGCCAGGTCTAAAAACCACTATGCGGCAATGAGAACGAGAACAGAACTGTGATGATTTTGATAGCAATAATACTTACTCTGTAGTTTTATCATTGTAGAAAAGGTTCATGGTTTCCTCCATCAGTTTTTATTTGACAGTATTTTCCAATAAAAGCTACAAAATTAGGCGTTTCCGGCAACATCGCGTTAGCATCACGGAACTGAACCATGAGAGCGAAATATCATGCTTCGGTGGTCCTGCAAAACTTATAGCGTTTTTCACTGGTTACACTCGGGCTGCACTGGATTTCTGTTTTGTGTTTCACTGGCAGTTCCAGTGCAAAATTTGTTAGGTGCACTCATTTCACTGGCATTTCTGCACTCGGAGCGGTCGAACTGCGTGCAATAATTTCGCACCGATTTCAAAGTGAGTGTCGTGGAAGTGAACCAACAAAATGACAGTCGGTTTGAGCGGAAAACTTCAAAGCATAGAATTGTGTTTCATCTGTTTAAACTTTCGATCTTTGAATACAGTAATATCTAGTTGATTTTCACTATTTTCAGCCAGAATGAGTAGAGTGAACGAAAAAATGAAACTTTTAATTTCCTTGTTTGAATTGGCAGAATCCAGCTCATCTTCTGAGGATGAATAAATATGTATTTCGGGAGAAAAAAATCCCAGAATTAGCAATTACATGGAAACTATTGAAACGAGTAAGTAGTATAGTAGTAGCAATATATGCAAAGGTTGTTGTCAAAACAAGTTGATGTTTCTTGATGTGTATTGCACTGGAAGAACCCAGTGCAAAAGTGTTAACCTAGGTAAACTTTTTCAGTATTCTGCACTCGCACGGAGTGCACTAAAATGTGCCCAGTGAAAAACGCTATCAGTATTCTGCACTCGCACGGAGTGCACTATAATGTGCCCAGTGAAAAACGCTAGGCATTTACGGAAACAGTCATCTAGATCCGGATCGATCAGTTATCTGTCAAACAGCTGTCAAGTGGAATTTATGATTCCATGGATTTAACGGATATCGAACAACGAAAAACTTGTTTTAAGAATAAAAAACAGATGGTGAAGAATATGGCTACTGATCTGTATAACCCAATCGAGATCACTCACCGTACAAGAGAGAACTGACCATATTTATGACTGATCCAGATCACTTTCCGAACGTCAGGATCAGTGATCCAACTTATCGGGTTAACCCGATCATAGTTTCCGTAAAGGCCTGCTATTATATTAGGCCTTTACGGAAACACTGATCTGGATCCGGATAGATCAGTTATATATCAAACAGCTGTCAAGTGGGCTTTCTGATTCCATGAATTTAATGGACATCGAATAACGAAAAAGTTGGTTTAACAATGAAAAACAGATGGTAAAGTAAAGCAGCTACTGATCTGAATCATCCGATCGCAATCACTTACTGTACAAGAGTGAACTACTCTATTTCTGGCCGAACCCAGATCACTTTCCGAACGTCAGGATCAGTGATCCAACTGATCGGGTTAACCCATGGCCGACTTTACTCACTAGGCCGGAGCATGAAATATGGCAACACAGAATCAGCGGGCCGAGTTTTTATTTGTGGTTATGTCATGTGTATTCTTCCAGAGCAGAAAATATGGTTGGAAGGTGATTATTAATGTGTTTCTAATTATTTAC